>PPNK03000018.1:0-183053 GCA_003708145.3 Phaffomyces orbus
ATACCTTTTAAACATGTTTTATATCTGAAGATATAATTGTAAACCTGACAGTATATCACATCACGGAACATATTGAATTTTTCTTCTTGGTTATTTGATGTGGTCTGCTGATACAGAAAACATCAACTTGGATGGATTTGTGACATTGGTAGAAATCATTGAGAAAGAATTTGGTTTTAGTAGTTTCAAAAAGTCTATCGAAATAAAGTTTTGATTTGGGTCTTTGTGTGATAATGAAAAATTTTGATAAGTTATTAACTTGATGAGATCAATCGTTATGTCTAAATCAAGAGTTTTTTCCTCTTGATTAATTCCCCAAGATTCTTTCAAATTTTCACGAACTTCAGAACTAGTATAATTGTCATTCAAATGATAATAACTTGAGCTCGTCATTGATTGCAAAACAGCGAAGGATTTCTCACTGAGAATGGAAGGAGTTTTGACAAAAATGTCACATCTCATTGTTAAATCAGTTAAAATTTTGTCAATATCATTTTCGGTGCTCTTGGTGTCCACACTAGATGCATTTGAGCTGAAGCTATTGAAATAATCCTCTCTTCCCTTCAGAGATGAATAATTAGCAAAAAAACTATTTTCATCTTCTGAGAATTGTCTTTTAACGATTTTTGTGATGTCATCTTGAGTAGCTTGAGATAGATTTGAAGTTGCATTGTCTGAGAGTTTGATGTAGTTGGATATTGGTTCTGAGTTTATTGCTTCCAACCTGATGGCTTCAGCTTTTGCCTTGAATTCTTCATAGTTTTCCATATTTAATTGAATTTCGCCATCTTTAACATTTGAAACATCAACCATCTGTATTAACGAACATAGATTTCTGATAGAATTCTGTTGTATGACATTGTGGTCGGTACTGTTAATCTTGTTCCTTTCCATAGTTGTTTATTTATAAATAATGATTTTATGATAGAAAATAAAAGAGAGGGAATTTATTGAGAGCAAAACATCCGTATTTTCGTATGTCTGGTTTTATCTTGTAATTGTTGGAAAACAGTAAAGAGAAAACTAAGGATTACAGCAAACGATCATTGACTGATGCAGATAAGTAGTATCTATACTGACTAGTGTAATACAGCTAGGATATTTGTAACATAGTATATTTAGCCTACCAGGACGCTTTAGTACAAATCAATAGTAGACCATTCTGAAAAGTTTACTAGTTTCAATAGATAATGGTTGGTTGGTGTTTATTAGTAGAGGTTAAGAGTTCATATGGTTTATTTGCTGGGGGTAGGGAGACTCTTCAATAAACTATCGAGGTTGGTACATAATTCTGTGCGAAAGAGTACAATAAAAATTTAATTTTTTTGACACTAATTTTTGTGTCAAATTTAGATCATGCATAAAGGTACATTAGAAAATATAGAAAAGAACGAATGCAAATTTAGTTGATTTTCAACCTCATCTAATGTGAACATGAAAACATCAATAAACACGATCGGAATATATTAACTTAAACTTGAGTCAAAAATGCACAAATATAACTGAAAATATGACTGATCTAGCTCTATCTGATTGGAATGCTCTCTTTCACCCCATTCTAACTAGCTCTCATGATTACCACTTAATTTAACAGTATAATTCCATCTTTAGGTGGCATTGAAAACTTTAACAAAATAATACAAAAAATGTTGAGTGATGATGTATTCAGATGAACTAACACCTTCTGTTAGTATGTCTGATGAGGATGCATTGGATTGAATGATGAAAAAAATATATCAATAATTATCCGCTTACCTCGAATACTTCATTTATTGCAATTGCTAAACTTTATTAAGTAGAGATTATATACATCTAAGATCAGCTAGTTACTACTCTAATCTCTATTTGTTATGAATACTGGGTACTCATAAATGAACTTATAAGATGAGAACTATAAAGTTGATTCTTAAATAGAGTATAATACGGTATTGAATACTGTTTTTCTTCACCTGTTTTACTTTTGTAGAAGATCGTCAATTGTGTATTATGAAAACTGTACAGAGAAGAATCAAATTAATATCAATCCAATTAAGCACATGACGATGGTAGAGCCACTAGTTAATTTGTTGCTGACATCTTTAATAGAAAATAAGGAAGCAGCAGTTGATTCTGAATGCCCAAAACCTGACCCAGCTACCATTTTCTAGTAGCTGGAGTGATATTTTCAGAGACCTGAATAGTTTGATAACATCATAGATAGTTATTTCACCATGTGTATGCTCTCTATTGGTGGTCTCTGTGGGAGTTATTCTTTTTATAAGAGTCTTTTCTTGTGTAACTTTGGTAAGAGTAAAGTCATGGATATCAGATGTAATAACATTAATCTTTGCAATATGACCTTCAGGAGTAGGTTTGGACTCTGTTTGAACTGGTAGTGTATAGTCGTTTAAAAATCGACAACGAGAATGGTTACCAACCTTAGCCTATGAGTAAAGGTAATAGGTTAGGTTTGCTACGAGACATGCATCACAAGTGTATAATGTTTTTTTTGAAATTGCATATAGTATCTAGAGATTTTTCATTCAAAACGTTATTTCCATTCAACATAATGAAAATTTCACTATCTATGATCTCATACAATACACAATAATACACACACAATACTCACAATATATTATTCTTAATTAATAGACACTTAAAAGCTAATAAAACAAGTGAATCTACAATGAAAATCCAAAAATCTAAAACCTATAACTCATTTATATCAATGTCTTCTCGAACTAATCTAAAATCTCTATTGGAATTCTTCCAATTTTTAAATTTGATTGTTCTAATGAACGAACCAAATCTATATCATTCTTCAAAATTTCTTGTAGTTCATATTTCAAACTTTCATGTTCTTTGCTGTTATAATTCCTTTTAGTGATTTCTATAACTTTTGGAATTTCCAAAGTTGGTTTAACTATTCTTTTAGGTGTCTGAACATCCTTTCCAGTTGCAGGTTTAACCTTTTGAGTAGTTGATTGGTTGTTTGATTTGAAAGTTGGGTTAATATTCTCTTTAGTAACATCAAAAGTCTTTTTGATTTCTGTCTTAGTGTTCTGAGTAGTAACAGGTTGAGCAGTTTTCTTGATTGTTGATTGTGATGCTATAACCTTTTTTCTATCTTCAATCTTTTCAAAAAGTTTCTGTTCAACTTTTTTTTGTATATCATTGTGAAGCTTTTCGATACTCTTTGTGGGTATTATACCTTCAGTTAACTTTTCTGGTGGAATACCAATAAGATTTGCTAGGAAATTATTGAATCCAGATTCTATCTCCTCATATTCCGAATCCTCATCTTCATCATCAGTTTCTTCATCATCAGATAGTTCGTATACCACATAATCATCATGATTTTTTCGATTTGCTTGATCAACAAACTTACCATCTGGAAGTTTCACAATACATTCATCCAATTTTTTGAAATCGAGAACATTAACTGTCTGGTTCTTAACTTTATAATCAATTAATAATTTCTTTAAATAAGGCATATTAAGAGCATTAAGAGTTAAGCTATGTAATATTTCATTTTCAGCAACAGAATGGATACTAATCTCTTCTAACAATGGTGCATTCAATTGGAAAATCTTCGATTCTGTTTTTAATCCCATTACTTTACTCATAGAAATATCATCAAACCATTTGAATCTTTTTAATTTAGGAAATTTCACTTGTTTGAACATGGTATCTGGGTAAAGACTACAACCTGTTTCATAAGTCGTTCCACCGATTTGTAAATATTCAACTGTGTTTAAATTAACCGTCATCGAATGTGAGCAGTTATGCCCTGCATAACCATAGATGTATAATTCCTTTAATGATGGGAAACACGTTGCAAATGCTCTATAATTTTCATTCATTCCACAACTACCAAATTGTGACCGTAATAAATATAATTTTGTTAAATTTTTACAACGGACTGTGGAGATCAATGAGATATCAGATAGTGTTAGACACATTGTTTTGATGTTATCTAAATTTCTAGCTTCATTTGTGTTTCCATCATCATCTTCATCTTCAATGTAATCTTCATTCTCTGTTGAAAACTTCAAATTATGGACTTTATGTAAACCTTCATATTGAAATTTTGATTTCAAGGGAGTTGTAGAAATGATTTCTAATTGTAATAATTCAGAGTCACCGATTGATGATAATATTGATTCAATAAACATTTTTTCAAATTTTACAGTAGGAGAACCTAAAGTATCATTCCAATTATAACTGAACCTTTTCAATTTCCCAAATTGCAAATTTTTACCGATAAATGAACTTTTATTTATTGGTGAATCATGGACTGTAACTGAGAAGCCCTTTAGTTTTGGTACATACAGATTTTTCAATTGAAGAATTTTAAATTTTGGTGATACTGTGTTTCCTGAAAATACCATTGATAGATACTCAAGATTTGGTAGATTGAAATCCTCAACATTATAATTAGTAGTGACGAATTCTAAATTTCTCAAGCTAGTTGAGTTTAGTTTGGATTTGGGGGATAATCCTGATGCACCTAAGTCATGATAATAAAGATCTAGAAGATTAGGGAATTGTATTTTTGAATTTGTGAAGATATTGTAACATGTAGCTTTTTTCTTGAATTTAATACCATTCAGATTGGTGACTGTTACTCCTTCTTTTCCATCAAAGAAAGCATTTATGAAAACAAGTCCCATACTAGTTGCGAAGAGGGCACCTAGTACATGAGACCTAAAATACATGTTTGCAAGTTCTTTTGAGAAATTTACCAAGTCTTTTCTTCGCATCAATTCGTTAGATTCTGGGCCAAATTTAACAAGTTTCTCAGATAATGAATATCCAACTTCTTCCAATTTTCTTTCCACAAGGTCCATATCAAAGTCACTATTGTAATCATGGAAATAAATGAATTGTGGATTGATGTATCTTTGATATTTGCTATAATTATGGAAATCACTGATCTCAATCAGCAGTATTTTATTATTTTTTGTATCCTTGAGGTACTTATCTTCTGGCGTCTTCAGTTTTAATTTTCTGAATTTGGGTCTTTTATTGTCTATTGTGAAATATCTCATTGTTTTAGTATCTGAAAACAACTCGAATTTCTCTGGCAGGGCCCTGTAGACATTTCTGACATCTTCCACATGCAGCTGACGTATTATGTTGAGGAAAGCATAGTCTGGTAATGCGTGTATCGTCACCATTGAATATAAACAATTGGCTGACAATTCACTGAAAAATAAAACGAACGAATTTCTGTCTAAATTTGAGTGGTTTCTATATATAAGACATCCAGACACCACTCAATAAAGATACACACCAAATTTGAACAAGATTGAATTCACTTTTATAGACTCTTCTGACCTCAAATTGTTTCCTTTAAAACTTCCTCTGAATCTCTTCAATTTCTCAGCTTTTCAGTCGTTTTTTTCAGATTAATTTTGGATAATTTGGGCACACAACTATTGGGAAGTTTGCTTATGTAATCAAAATCATTGATCATTGATCTTGCCCTTTTTTGCCTTCTATAATCTACTAACTTGAGCTCACTTAAGTGTATTTATATCATGTCCAAAGACCAACTCCCACTGTTAGCAGACCTTAATACTCCCTTGTCAGATGACCAATTGAAAGTATTGCAAGATCAAGTCAACTCAGAAGGCGATTTACCTTCAATTCAATCACAGTTCAATTATTCCTGGGGTTTAATCAAATCAAATGATTCAAATGATCAAAAACTAGGGATAAAGACATTGACTGATCTATATAAAAACTCTCCACAAAGACGTAGAGAATGCTTGTATTATTTATCCTTAGGTTGTTTCAAAGTTGGCGATTATTCAAATTCAAGACGTTATATCGATTCTTTAGTGACACATGAACCAACTAATGAACAATTTATACAATTACAAAAAATAATCCATGACAAAATTGCCACTGATGGGATAATAGGGATAGCTATGGTCTCAGGGTTAGTTGCAATTGGTGCCACTGCGTTATCATTATTCTTGACGAAGAAAAAACGTTGATTTAATCGTTATACAGGACACATATAACTTTTAAGAAACATTTCAAACGAAGTCTTCAGACCTGGGTGTCCCTGATCCTGATAATTTATATATACGTTAAGAATTACACTACTTATGTATTGCTTTAATATAATGGTATTTAATCAATGGATGCAATATCAATATAAATGAATAATATGAGATCTTTGAGCTTTTAACATGGAATTGTTGGCTAATTAAGAGTGATTGCTTATATAGAAAGCTTGTATTCAATTTGTACGTCCTATATATGTAGTTCTAAATACTTCTTCTACGGCGGAAATACTCTCCTAATTAAATAGTGTTTCCTATTCTATGATTAGATAAGTTGTGGTACTAGTACTAGCTGTAGCTATGGAGTAGTACGTCTACAGTAGTATTACTCTCAAGTTCAATCTTTTGCTAGAAAAGTTGCAACTCAGTAACAGCGTCTTGTGTCATGACCAATTACACGTTGCTTTGAAATTAAGAGCTTTCTAATACTATACTGCCTTATTCAAACCAGTGAAGAAGGCGAAAGTTGTTATGTTGGGAATATTGTTTTAGTATAAATAACTCAAATACTCTTTTTGATCTAGTTTAATGTTATATTAATATTCTGTCAATTACTCCGTTATAGGGTTTAATTAAGTATAAAGAGTAGAACTTTTTATTTTAGAAGTACCCTTGGACTTTTTCTTATTTATGCCTTGCATCCCTTTAAAATACCTTATACGTATCAATGTTAATTACTAGCTATTCTATTAATTGTTATATACATTTATCTATTTATTTATTAATTTATTATTTTTACATTTTCAATTCATGATATAGGTTCTTTTCTTATACGATATTATCAGTCAATAATTGACGTTCTTGATCATTCAAATGATTCTCATAAATATCTTTGAAATTTAATACATTTTGTGATGCAATTTGTTTGAAAAAATTAATTAATAATGTCTTTAACTGATCAGATCTATCATCTCCTTTATTATCAATATCAATATATGATTTCAACTTATCAAAATCATCTCCAATATCCTCCATATCTTCCCATGCATCATCATCTTCAACAACTTCATCCTCACCATGTGTGTGATCATGGTCATCTTCATGATCATCAATATCGTTCAAATCGTCCTCATGAACGGCATCTGAATTCCCTACTATTTGAGAATTTAATTCACTTAATAACAGTTTGATGATTCTGAAAAAGACAGGAACTTGTTCAAATTCTAAATTTTTCCTCATTGATCTTGTGATAATAATACCTTTTTCATATTTATTTGATAGTTCATTACCGTCAACTCTTAAATTTTTAATAATATTCAAAATTTCAGAGTTTTCTTGGTTTGTTGATACATCACCGATAAATAGATAAATTTTCATCAATGATTCACAATTTAATTTAATTCTTTCATGTCCTTTCAATATATCAAAATTTTTAAACCAAATATTTAAAACTTCTTGTAAAATGTTAAAATCATTTAAAAATATTAGTGTTTGTTTAACATTGATTGAAACCATAAAACATAATACATTTAAGAAATCTTCAATAGTTGAAATGTTTTCAGTTACTATCAATCTTTTAGAAGTTGCTTCTAATATCTCTGATAAGACCTCATTTGAAATGGTTTGATTTGAACTGTTTGACTTGAATCTTGTTAAAGTTGAAACAACTAATGAACCAACGTTAAGAATTGCACTATCGGATAATTCGGGACTGAAAAATTTACTCAAAACTTTTAGAATAACTTCCAAATTCAACCAACTCGTATGAACAATCTTTGTTAATAAAGAATTATATATTTCACCACAAATTTGTAAAATTTGATCATCTAATGAAACCGAAATTAACATTGAAATTCTCTCAAATACTAAATCAAATTGCTCTTTATTGATTGGTTCAAAGGAATCTTCACTGGTCGCATGTGGTAATGAATACATAAAAATGTTTAAAATTTGTAAACTTAAATTTAATGAAGTTGAAAATCCAGAGTTCCCATTTAATCCTTCATTTTCAATAGTTGTTATGATGTTTGGTAAAATCATAACCAAATATTCATTATATTTGATATTTGATATTCCATCAAATAATGATACTAAAGCTTCTTCAACTTCTAAAATCAATTGAATATCTGATGGATTTTTAGAAACAATGGAAATTAATAGATTCAAATCTTCAGCTGTGTGTTCATGTAATTTGAAAGCGTTTGTTAATGAACTTGATAATAATGCAGGTGTGTCATCTGTTGATTCTTCCAAAAGTTGAGTGATGATTTCAAAAATATCATTATATAGACTAGAACTTATTGAAAGATGCTGAAAAGAGATCGATTTGAAATCAAGAATAGTATTATATGGAGTAATTGAATTCAATAATGAAACTTTTAACAAATTAGAACTTGAATTTTTGATATAATTCGAACTTTCTTTCAATGTAGTGACTCCAACTTCTTTAACATTAATAAATGTTTTGAATGAATCAATATAATGTGGAATAATATCGATGATTCTTGATTTGATTAAATTTTCGTCAGTTTCTTCACCAACAATTGGTCTTGATGTAGTTGACTGTAAAGTTGAAATTAGTTTTTGTAATATTTCAAGAACAGTTGAGTTGTCAGTGATTTCTAACCCTTTTGAAAACGAACTATCGGAACATGTTGCACATTTGAATAAATATAGAATTGCTTCTTTGCTTCTCCAGTCAATTTCATCTTCATTAATGATTGTAATCATTTTACTCCAAATCCAGTTTTTCAACTTATTAAATTCAAATTCATTCATTTCTGTGAAGAATTCCATGATTGCATTTCTAACTGTATAATCTGGTGATAAACCAGTTTCATCAACAACATACAAATTGAAATCTGTTAAATAATCAACTTCTGTTTCTAACGGAATAAATGCAGATGCTAAAATAGATTCACCAAAATACTCTAGAGAATTATTGAAATATTGTGATTCTTCAAGATCATCCGATGAAGAAAGTGAAATTGTTGTTAACAGTTGATAGATTTCAGTGATTAGAAGTTTTAGAACTTGATCTATTGTGGTTTCATTTGATTCATCATTGGTATTAGCTTGTAAAATGCAAGTATTAACATAAACTTGAGAAGCTTGAATTAGATCATTAATAACTAAATAGTGAACTTTTAAAGCAAAATCATCTGGGATCAGATTTTGTGGAAATTCACCAATTAATGTACTTGAAATAACATATAGGGCAGTTCTGAATTGTATATCATGATATGTACTTTGAGTAAGTTCTGAAGTTAGTAACAGCACTAATATCCCACAAAGTTCAATGAAATGTGGTTTTAGAGTCTCAACTTTATCCTCATCATCTAATATATCTGGGCTTTGTAATTGAACTAAACAGGAAGTATATAATTTAGCTGCAATGGTTTTGGTTTCAGAATCAATAGAATCTTTATCATTTAATATTTGTAAACAATGTTGGATAGTAGTGATACCAACACCAGTTTCAAAGAATAACTCTTCAGTGATTAAATCATCAAAGATATCTTGTAACAATTGTAATCCACCGAGTAAAGAAATTGGTGTCTTATGATCGCCCAACATCTTACCATATATTTCTTCTAATAAATTAGGCCATTCATCAGGAAAATCAACGGCAGCTATTTGAACAACACAGTAAATAGCACTATTTCGAATTTTGGAATCAAGATCAGATGAGATTAATGATAGTAGTATATTGCGAATCTGCTCCTTCACATCAGTATTGATGGCAGGACCAGTGAATGATTGAAAACCAGCACTCCAGAAAACAGGGACGACTTTCTTCAAGTAAAGCAAACAACTTTGTCTCATAGCTAATGGGAACTGTTGACTATTTGATGCGATGCTAATGAATGAAGAAGCGGTATTCGATGGATCTTGCTGGAAAAGAGTCGCTAGTGAATCTTCAGCAGCAGAACGTCTCGCATTGTCAGGAGATTGAACTTCTTGCAACAAATTCTGTATCTGGATCTCCATTGTATCAGCGACTTTTCTATGTACCAAAACACTCTAAAAAGTTTTTGTGTTTATTTTTGCTTTTATCGGAACGTAAAAATGTAATAATCAGAATTGAACTACAATATTTTTAGTTATAAATTCAGATTGTCAAAAAGAAGAATAAAATGTCAGAAGAAGGTGCCTCATTCAGTGAACAAATTGTAGAAGCTTCCCGTTTCAATAACAATGAACTCCTCCAAGAAATTCTCACATCAATTAGTGAAAAATCACCAAATGAAGAAACGGCCAGTGAGGCAATCGCCAAAGTTATCAACGAAAGTCGTGATGCTTTGGGTAACAGTGCTCTTCACATTGCAAGCTCAAGAGGAAATTACGAAGTCCTAGACATACTGCTGGACCAACATGGTGTTGAAGTTGACCCACAAAACAGATTAGACGGGGATACTCCATTACATTCAGCTGTCAGATATGCTTCTGAAGAACCGGAACATGGAGCTTTCATTGTTGAAGAGTTATTGGACGCAGGTGCTGATGTTAGAGTATTGAACAACCATGGACTGAAACCAATTGACTTGGTTTCTAAAAATCCAGAATCAGACCAATTATTACAAATATTACAAAGTGCTGAATATGCTATCATTACTCAAAAAGAAGAAATAAGTAATGAGAAGTTAGCCCAACAAGAAGAACTGGAAGAAGGCTCAGCATCCGAATCAGAAGATGAATGAAGATATTACTCAAAACACGTCACTGAATCTCTTGAACTTTTTTTTTATCTTGTTTATCATTTTACAATTTATAGAATTTTTATGAAATTATAATGAAAAATCATCAGTAGCTGTATGACACCAATTTTTAAGCTCCTGTTGAGCTGACATTTTCACTGACTTATATACAACATTGATGGATTTAACATCTAGATAATCAAATGTATCGACTGTTAATAATGGCTGGATCTGTTTAAATAATTGATACCTTGATAACAAGCTCTCTCCATTTGAACGAATGTATTGCTTTTTGGAATAAAAACCTTCCTTGATTCCCCTTTGAATGGACTCTTGGACATTTGAGCTAGGAAGATAAATCAACGAATTTGGTGATGCAATTCTTGAATCTTCTTTGTGATATTCATGATTTAAAGAAGTGGACAGTGTCTTGAAATAATGAAGTTTATAATTTGAGTCATCCTTATTCGGTTTGAACCTATCTTTGAAACAACTTTGGAAAGCAGTTTCATCAATTCCCTTCTCTGCTATTATCAAGTATTTTAGATATATTCCTTTTGGATCTATTATTAAACTACTCAACCCATTCAATAATGATTTCAATTGAGTTATTACCAATTTATCAGAACAACTTTTAGTCAACGTTACTGGTGAATCTTTTCTTCCTGGTTTTGTTCTTACTCGTCCTCTAATTCTATAATTCTCTCTACCTCTTATAACACCATTGAACAAACCTTCATTATCTTTAAACTCCCAATCTTGTTCTTCTTCATCATATAACAACTCTAAACTACAATCACCACATGGTGGCTCAGAGATGTATAGTGCAAATTCAATCTGTTCCTTCAATTGGAATTTTTCATTCAATTTCACGATATATTGACTATCTTCTCCAGAGTTGACTTTCAAACATTCATCAATCAAGAACCTATTCAACCCTCTAATGGCCAAAATCTCAGCATGACAGTCATGTAGTATCTTCCCATTGGAGAATTTCGATATTATGTCGTTAGATGTGACTTTAACTCCTGTGGTTATAACAATTGTATCCATTGAAATATCATCAAAAGTTGAACCATGAGTGTGAAGGGCAACTATTCCTGCTAAAACTGTCCATTCTTGAACAGCATTCGATTTCAGTATTGGTTTGCCTTTAGAAGGTAGTTTCATGAACTGATTTATGATCTTAGCTGCTATTTCATTGCTTAAATCAAAGGGCATTAATTTTAGATGATCAATAAGTAGAACAAATTATTCTCGCAACAAAATTACATTATTCTACAATTAAAGAACTCAAAAAAAATTAAATACATCATTCATTATAACACAATTATATTTGTAATTGAAGGTTGATGTTAATACCAGCAACGATCTTATCAAATTCTCCTAATGTTCTGTATTTTGTGGATCTCAACAATTCTTTTTCCTTTTTTTCCTTTTCTTGTTTGGCTTCAACATTCTCAAGAGCATCATTTTGAGCTTTATCGTTTTCTAATTTTTTAGTCTCTTGATAATAAACTTTTGCCTTTGTTGTTAATCTTGAGAATGGATCACTTGCAACTTGAGTACCTGTTCTTTTCTTTTCTTGATTCTTGATTTCTGCTTGTCTCACTGAAAGGTTGTTTAACTTCCTATTTTTTTCTGAAATTTTAGCTGTGATTGAAGTTGCTGTTAGTTTACTTGTATTAACTTTTGCAAATTGTTCTGATACTTTGTTTAATTGGTTTGTTAGATCCCGAATAGCTCTGAAATCATTGCGATCTTTAGCAGCATCCAATTGTTGTTGAAGTTGTAACTTTTGACTTAAAACATTAGAACCAGAGGAGGTTTTATTTAATTTAGATTTATTTTTCATATATTCTTCAAAAACTGAACCTTCTAATTTAGTTCTTGAAAATGCTTTTAATTCAAATAATTTTTCTTGGAAATAAGATGATGATGGCAATGAAATTCTTTTACCTTCAGAGTTCGATCTTGTAATATATTCTTTATATTTGAAAAATTCTGCATCCGAAATTGGTTCATCACTTAAATTTGAGAATGGGAAATTCTTGCGATCTTTACCAGGTTGTGATAATGTAAAGTATTGATCAATAATGGTTTTTTGATCACTCGTTTTGTATGGTTTACCTGTAACAACTGCTTCTATCTTAACCATACGATGTTCAGTTCTTGAAACTCTGATTTTACCATATGTACCGACAATGACTTCTTTGAAATTTGGATAGAAACAGAATTTTTCAGCAATGGAGCGACCAGTTCTGACTGTATTGATATCCTGTAGTGTAACTTCTTTTCTTTTGGAAGATTCAGCCCATTGGACTGAAGAATCTGTTCTGAAATCTGGCTCATAGTCATCTTCCTCTTCTTCCACATCATCTAACTCATACCCATCACTATCTTCTTCTTCTTCTTCTTCTTCATTATCTTCATAATCCTGAGAGGTTTTCCTACTTTTCTTTTCTCTTTGTTGTTTAAGTTTAGAACGAATTGATGATTTAACAGATTGTGCTGATTCTTTAACTTTCTTAGATCTTGAAGAACGTTGTTCATTTTGTAATTTATTTTGTTTTGCTCTTTGTTTCAATAATCTACGTTCATTGAACTTTTGAATTTCTTGAGAACGTTCGAAAAGGATCTCTTCTCTTTCAACTTCTGGCATTTCTTGTAACTCTGATCTATCTTTTTCATTTTTATATTTACCTTCTAATGGATATGGGTTAGCATCTTCTTCATTTTCGTCGTCATCATCATTGTCGTCCTCTTGAAGGCCAGCCTCAGGGTCATAATCATCCTCTTCCTCCTCCTCATCACCGTCACCGTCATTATCATCGTATGGATCGTCTATATTGTAATCATCTTCATCATCCTCATCTTCAGCAACAACTTTCTTCTTCTTTCTTGGACTTTGTTCAGAAGAGCTTTCACGTTTTGAGTTCAAAGCTTCGTTGTCACTCTCTTCAGTGGCTGATCCAGCACCGGCCAATGCCAATAAATCCTCTTCCAAATCACTCATGGCGTTGATCTTTCTCTGTTAATTTTTGCCTTCGATTTGTTTTGTTGACAGTTTTTTTGCTTCGTTTTTCCTCTTCTCGACTTTCTCCGGGTGATGCTCGGATAATTTTTACAAGGGCTCTCTAACTGTTTTCGTTTAAGCGTAAAGGCACTAAAGCACGTTTAATTTAGCGGATTTATTCAGAGCATTTGTTGGTTTAGTTGGTACACACAGAGCGTATTCAAAGATGTCACAGAGGCCTACAGCGAAGAGATCACCTTCCATTTTGGTGACAGATGCCAGAAACCCAAACTACAAGAGTGCTCCTTTTGCAGGTAACGCACATAACAGAAGTCTACAAAAATCAAGTAATCCCTCTCCATTAAGATACAGTAATCTGGTAAGTGGGTCTACAGGCTCGAACAGCTCGTTGAAAAAAGATCGGAGTGTCAGAAAGAGAAGTAGTGGTAAATTCAGTGACATATCCGTATCTAATCTATTGAGTGATGTGAGTGATATCCCATCAGGAAGAAGAGAAGAGAGATTATCCAGTAATTCATTAACGATGGATTTCACAGCAGACTCAAGAAGAGGTGTGTCTTCCAAGAGATTTCAGACTCTACCTTCAAGAACGTCAAAAACTTCACAGAAATTAGTTCTTATTCCAGAGGATGATCAAGATATCAATGATTCAGACAATGGTAGGACCATGTCCAATAGATCAACAAAAGACTCTAGATCTAAAGCGGAAAGAATGTCAAAGGAGAAAAGAGGTAAGAAACTATCAAGAGTCACAGCGTATCTAGTCTCTGGAAGATTTGATTTAAAACAAACGTTTAAATTTTTATCAGACACTCATGACATCACACCAAGAATATATGACGAAGTATTGTATAATCCATATTGTTTACCACTATTGCCAGGTAAAGAAGGTTTTAGAATAAGATCAAATAAATTTGCTAAAAATTCAAAAGGTGAAACTTTTATGGAAAAACTAATTGATTCATCAGAGAAAAGAGATCATCATTATGAATATTATAGTGGTGTTGAAACACCAGAAGATGCAAATAATAACTATGAAATTGATAAAGCTGCTGAAGATGAAGAAGGTACTCCAGGCCCATTTGATCCTTCAGAACCTCAATTTTTTTCAGAGTTAGACCCTGAATTATTACCAACAACAAGTAGTAAATCATTAGAAATGATAAAACATCATGCTGAAATGTTTATATTTGAATATGGTGTTGTCGTGTTTTGGAATTTCACTGAAATTCAAGAGAAGAACATCCTTGGTGACATTTCATTTGCAAGAAATGAAAATGATTATAAGCAACTAGTTATCAATCCATTAGATGAAAATGATATTGAAATTGAACAATTTCATTTTGAATATGATATGGAAACAGAAAGACCAAGAATTTTTAATGATATGATTACGTTACGTTCAGGTGATCATTTAATCAAACTAACATTGTCTCATGCAATTGCTCAATCAACGAAATTATCAAGATTTGAATCAAGAATTTCACCAATTTTATACTCTGTCTCAAAACTACCAAAAAGATTAGCATTAACAGGTAAATTAGGTTTGAAAAGAGAACAATTGATGAAAAAATCAGGTAAATTATTCAAGTTACGTGTTGATGTTAATTTATCATCAAGTGTTTTAGATACACCTGAATTCTTTTGGTCTTTTGAACCAAGTTTACATCCATTATACAATGCAACTAAAGAATATTTGGAAATTGATCAAAGAGTTGAAGTGCTTAATGATCGTTGCAAAGTGTTTCTAGAATTCATTGATATCGTTGCTGATAGTATTGCAGAGAAGAATATGACAAGAATCACTTATATGATTATAACAGTGTTTTTTTTATCAGTTTTAGTTTCTTGTTTTGAAATCTTTGTTAGATATAATATTATTGAGAATTCTAAGAAACCAGCAATTTAATGACAAAGAAATTAATGACTCAAACATATATTTATAAATAGAATAGGCATCACAGAATCTTTTTATAACGTAGACATACTACAATCAAAATGGGATATAAATAACCTTATGTATTTTATGAAAAATCAGAAAAACAAAATGTTCTATTTTTTGGAACCATATTTGTTGACAGATTTACCATCTGGTATAGTGAAGAAAACATATGGTTTACCTTCACCACCAATAGCGTCTAAACGGTAGTAACCTTTTCTTTCGAATTGAATGATATCACCAACTTTGAAAGTCTTAACGTTCAAATCAGCTAAAGCAGGAGTATGGAATTCAGTATCTGGAGTTAAAAAGTTTTCAAAATCGTCACCTTCTTCTAATTTATCTTTAGTGATTAAATGATCAAAATCAACTAAATCAACTTCAACTTTATCTTCAGTATCAGCTAACCAAGTGAATTTATGTTTGGTTTTTCTGAAATCACCTTCTAAGTTTAATTTAGCTTCAATGGATTTAACAACTTCACCTTCTTTAACTAATTTAGTGACGATAATATTACCCCAATCCATTAAAGTTAATTCTTCACCATCTTCTAATGAATCAGCATCTTCTTGATCAATTAAAATATCAGAAGAATAGATAACATCTTTTTCACCAACATCTGGGTTTTTCTTATGTTTTGGTTTCTTTTCAGTGTATGGTTTTTCAGGGCCATCAATTAAATGAATTTTAACTGGATTAACAACAGCAGTATGACGTGGAGCAATTGGGTCAATGATTTTTTTGTTTAATGACCAAATAACGTTCCAATCTAAGTTAATGATGTTTCTTGATGGACCTTGAGCGATGACAAAGTTTTTCAAACCTTCAACAGTCATACCTCTACGTCTAACACCTCTAACTGTTGGGAATCTTGGATCATCCCAATTACCAACTAATCCTTTATCAACAAACCATTGTAGTTTTCTTTTTGACAATAAAGTTCTAACAAAATTAACTCTAGCGAAATCCCAAATATGAACTTTTCTTAAATGTAAAGCATTTAAGAACCATTCATATTGTGGGTTACGATCTCTATATTCAATAGTTCTTAAAGCATGGGTGACACCTTCTAATGAATCAACAACTGGAACACAGAAATCATAAGTTGGGTACATTTTCCATTGAGTACCAGTTCTATGATGAGGAGTTAGATTACATCTGTAAATAACTGGATCTCTCATTGCTTTATTTGGATTATCAAATGAGATTTTAGCACGAATACAATTCTTTAAACCTTCTTCAGTACCATTTTTCATTTCTTGAGTGAAGATTCTTAAATTTTCTTCAACAGAACGTTCTCTTCTTTCAGATGGGATACCGTCCATTCTTTCAGCCCTCATTTTTTCTTGAACAGTATCATCAGCGTAAGCTTTACCTTCAGTGATTAATTGAACCGCTAATTTGTACATATCATCGAAATAGTCAGATGAGAAAGTAGTTCTGTCACCCTTGATACCCAATAATTTCAAATCTTCAATAATTGAATCTTGAAATTCTTCTTTTTCTTTAGAAGGGTTAGTGTCATCAAATCTAATGATTAATTTACCATGATATTGATCAGCAAAGTATTTGTTCAAAATAGCAGCTTTAGCATGACCGATATGTAAATATCCAGATGGTTCAGGTGGGAATCTAGTGACAACTTGACCATCAACAGCATCTTGTAAATCGATATCAAAGTTAGCTTTATGAGTTTCCTTTTTACCACCTCCGGCAGCAGCAGCAGCAACTTTACCAGCTTTCTTCAATTCAGCAGTAGCTTTAGTGAATAATTCAACAATACCATTGAATTTTCTATCAGATTCTAAGAATAAGTACCATCTTGAAACGTTAATGTAAACGGTGTTTTTAATAATGGAACCAACCATACCGTTGGATCTTAAAGAGCCCCAAATGGCGATATCAGCTAAAGATGGTTTGTAACCTAAAACAAAAGCTCTGTAATTTAGATGAGCATCTAATTTCTCTAAAGAAACAGCTAATTTTTTGAAATCTTTGATAGTTAACTCAGATTCAGCAAATGAGATCCATTCTTTAGATTCTTCGACTAGTGGTAAAACAGTTGGATAGGATTGACCTAATTGAACTAAAACGTCTTTAAATTTTTCATCACCTTTAGATAAGATGGCATTAGCACCATCAATTGCTTTTTCATCCACGAAATCGACCTTGACGGAATCTTCAGTTAAATCATTAACAAATGCGGCAGCAATTAATGCTGGATAAGCGACGACTGGAGCCTTGACAGCAACAGAAACAGTGAATGACATTCTTTCTTGGATTGTTGAATTCAATAGAATAGAAGGAAAGAAATTGAACGAAAAAAAATGAAAAAAAAAATAATGGGAGCAAAAAAAAAAAACACAAAGCTCATCGCCATATAAAACCGTACAATACCAATATAAAAATGTCCAAAAGGATACTGAAGACCAAGGAAAGGGCAGCAACGACTTCGTTAAAACAGCCAAAAGAAATCTGTGCGTATTCAAGAACAGCAGAAGGTGAATACGTCAATGATGATACTTCGCTCAGTTATTACTATCTACCAGATTCAGAAGTCGCTAATGGGATCAGTATAGGTGGTGGTATGTCCAAGATGAGAAAAGCAGATGAGTCCAAGGATGGTGATTTTGACGGTTTATTGGGGGCAATTCAAGCATATGAGGCTAAAACAGATGCCACCGTCAAGGCAGATATCATTACTTGGAGAGGCATTTTAACTAAAATATTAACACTACCGTATCAAAATAAAGAAAGATTTGATTTAAATATAGTGTACTTTGATGGACACATTTTCATCAAAGAAGACAAACTAAAGAAAGAATTATTAAAGCAACAACAACCACCAATAAGTGAAGAACATTTAAAATTGATGTATTCTGGTTATAAATTTGAAATCATGGCAACCCTGCCTCAACCCGTTGCACAAATCTCTCGTGCAGCATTAGAGAAAAGGGGTAGAAAGCTAGTCAATACCAACGAACAATATTGTTCCGTAGTTAGAACAGGTGTTGGTAAAACTAAAATCATAATCGGTGGTGAAGTTGACTGTGCTTGGGATTATAAACCAGAAAAGGGTAATCCATTAGGTCATTACGTTGAATTGAAAACTACCAAAATAATAGAGAATCCAATAGATACGATTAAATTCGAAAATAAATTGTATAAAACTTGGGCACAAACTTTTCTTTTAGGTATAAATAGAATTATTTATGCATTTAGAGATAATGATTTAATAGTTAGAACAGTTGAAGAGTATAAAACTGAAGAAATCCCAGTGATCTTGAAATCTAATCCGTTCAATACTTCACAGTATAAAAAAGATTGTATTGATTCTTTGAAATGGTATGGTGCTGCAATGGATTGGATATCCCAACAAATTCCAAAAGATGAATCAAAAGCATGGTGCTTAAGTTATGAACCATCACAATCTTCATTGATTTTGGAGGAAGCTGATCAAGCATTGACTGAAGTTTTATTGAATGGTGGTATTGTTACTGAAGAGTTTAAAAAATGGAGAAAAGAAAGAAAATAGTAGAAATTGGTTAAATAATATATGATTTATATAATGAAGCTCCATCATGTCGTATTGGTTTTATTCACATTTGGTATTTTCTTCCTCTAGCTCAAATCCATTATTCTCTAGTTGATAATGACACATTCTTTCAATGTTTATTGATAGTTAGTATTTTCGAGAGTGTAGACTGTAGACAACACTCAGTTGCTGGTATTCTATCAAAATCATTTCACAAACTAAGGATACTAGTATCAGACATATTAATATACTCTCTTACAGCACTCACATGTATAAGAGAAATTCTTTCGCTTGTATGTCTCAATTATTCTATTTATTACAAACTCAAAACTACAATTATATTTTCTATTTCATCAAGTACTATATTATTTTATGAGCTTTCAAAGTTCAACTACCTTGCTCTGGATAAACTAGCGGTGTTAACATGGACATTGATATCCAATTTATCAGTTTTTTCTTCAATATCTCTTAATCTATAGTTTTGTCTATCAATTTCCTCACTCTGCGCAACTGCTAGTTTCTTTAATCTTCCACTGATTTTAGAAACTTCATCCAAGTTTTCAGCAATTTCTAGTTCCATTTGATCATCTTCACTATCATTTTCGAATTGATATTGTTTGGCTTCTTGTTTATATTTCTCTTTTTTATACTTTGATGTAACTGATTCTTCAATTTCACCTTCATTGATTCTAAGAGTATTATTAATTCTATTTGCGGATTGAGTCTGTTCTCTTCTTTGTTGTTCTCTTTCAATTCTTGATTGAATATGATCATTTTTGATCTGTGATTCTTGTTCACGTAATCTTCTTGATTTAGTGAATGGATTTTTAACATTTGGTTTAAACATACTTCTATTATAATGATGTATTTCCGCAATTTTTTCTTTAGCAATTTTTTGCTGTTTTTCACTTAATGTTAAATTTGATTCAATATCTGTTAATGTTTCAGATTGAGCACCTAACATCCCAACAGTGTTTAAGCCTGAAGTTTCAGCTTCTCTTGCCATTTGTAAAGTATTTCTCAAAGAACCGATTGTTTTAATTTTTTCATCTCTCATCTCATCTTTGATTTTGATAACTTCCTCATCTTCTTCACGTTGTAATCTTTCTTCTTCTGTTTCTTCTCTTACTGGGTCTGCTAAAGCTGATTGATAAACATCATTATTTAGGTCATCTTCATCATATCCATTGTTTTGATAGTTGTATTCACTTTGATAATTGGAATCGTTTAAATCTAGTTCACCACTTTGTTTTGGGGGCTGTTGTCTTTGAGCTTGTTGAGGTATTTGTGATTGATATGGATTTACAGATTGTTTATTATTATATGAATTATGCTGATCATTGTTAAATGTATTGGCGTATGGATTTGAATTGTGATTATTTCCATAATTGTTGGAATCTTTATTAGTACTGTTATAGTGATTGGTGTTGTTATTAATAGCAGTATACGGATTTGAAGTATTAGTTGAGGTAGTACCTGAATTACCACCGGAATAAGGAGAATATTCTGTAAATTCAGAATCAACTTCATTCAAATCAACATCATTGTGTGCATCTTCTTTCGATAATGGAGAATATTTCTTCTTTTGGGCTTTTTCATTGTACATGTTTGCATACTGATTGAAGTCTCCAAATTGTTTCTCTTTTGTCTTATATTGTCTTTTAGTTGGCATATTTTTCTCTTCCATCTTGTCATGAAGGGTTTTTTCAACCTCTTCTTGGGACTTTGGTTTGATCTTGAAGAATTTCTTTAGTCCCATCTAGTTTTAATGTTAATGTATTAGATTTCAAATGAAATAAAGAGAGAACGACAGTTGAGGTTGTTATTTTGACTTTTGATTTCCAGGGCTTCCCAACCAAATCTTCAGTCACATGATAAAACTTTTCACTTACTCTTTTAGGAAATTTTTGAATTTTTTCGCCAAAAAAGATTTTTGACACAATTTCCACTCTAAAAGAGTTGAATTTGAACGAGTTTAAGAGACTCAATTCGTGTTTTTCGTGTGTTTGACAGTTCTGCAAGGCTTTAGTCTAGGGTTTTTTGGTGTTTGTGATGCTTTCCTTGAAGAATTATAAAAGACCAAGTCAATTGGCTAAATTAGATCTGATACTCTCAAGTGATAGTGAAGATGAGAGTGACAGTAACGATCTAGATGCCGTTGAAAACAGCAAGTACACAGAGACGACCATGAATACTAAAACTGATCTTGATGATGAAATTACCATATCTAGACCGCTATCAATGCCAAAACACAAAATTTCAGGTCTGAGAAGACCTGATTCAGTAACCACCAGACCAAATCTCATACAATATAGAAATTCAAGCATTTTTAATAAAAAGCGTGGTTCACATAGTACAACACGAACTATGAACAGCAACTCAAAGAAATTACAAAATTACGAAAAGCCAGAATTCAAACCTGAAAAAGTTGATATCATCCAAGATATTAGCACCGAAGAATTGGATAATAGAAGAACTCAATCAACTGAAAAAATGAAGTCACTATGGAATAATATTCTAAATAAATATGGTTCTATAGACGAAAATGATCAAGGTGATATCGTGAATTTAGGTAGCATGAGCATCGAAACCAATGCTGGACATTTAGCTTCAATGAATGTTAATTTTGATGAAGAAATTTGGGTTAGTGATGACAGCGAGTCAGATAGAGATAGTCAATTTGAGGATGATTCAATTGAATTAGAAGACAACTTTCATGAAAAGATTCATAGTATAGGTAATCCATCAGATTCAGGTTCTGTTAGTATTGATACAAATGCTCAAATTAACTTCACGGATTCATCAGTAAATGAAAAAGCTCAACTAACCCGGCAAAATTCTGATATATTTCTAGATCACAGAAGTTATTATGACTTTCATAATGAACCAGTACCATTAGAAAATCAACGATATCTGAATGATAAGCCACATTCCTTCCCAACTCTAAATGGTTATATCCCAGTGCAACTGAATCCAGAATACTTGAATCAAAGCAAATCATCAAAATCATCTCAGACTAATATTGCTCCAGCTACTTCGCCAGCACAAATTATAAATGAACAGTATCTACTACCACGAACCGAGACAATTGGATCTGCTAAATTTGACTCAATATCAGCTTCATCAACAACGCCCATATTGAGACCTACCGCTACCTCCACGATAAGTTTATTGGAGAATGACTCAACAAGAAAACATGATATAATATTCGAAGACTACAATAGTTCATCAGCTGATAGATTCCAGAATGATGAGAGATCAACATCTAAAAAATTCAAATCAAACACTTATACTTCAGACGACCAAGCTTCTCAGATGATCACATCTATTAGGAAATCATTGGCTAGACTGAAGACACCAAAGTCCAGTAGACCAGTTTCAAGATGTGATAATATACCACCTAAATTCAAAACTGGTCCAGAATCCAAAAAAATAAGATCAGACAGATTATTGAACATTTTGAAAACGATACAAAGTATTAAGAACCACAATAATGTTAAGGATTTAACTAAAACTAACAGTGAAAATCTCTTCGTTGATTCTAAGAGTATCAGTGAAGAATGTGAGCCTAAAAATAATGAAGTTAGAAGTAAGCACAAACCATTGATTGAAGAAACTACCAATCTTGAAAATCCAAAACATCTACAAGTTTCACCAAGTACTGATATCATGGATAATAATACAGTCAAAATGGCCGATAACACAATAAGTCGAGCTACTGAATCAGAAAATTCAATTGAAATTCCAGAATCTAATACTTTAGAGGTTCAAAACATGAAATGTATACTTCATCATGTTGTTGATGTTGAAGAAAATCTTCAAAAGGCTACTCCTACTAAAATGAAGAACAATTCATTTAATTCAGTTAATTCAACAGGCGAGTCAGACCAATCAGATGAAGAAGTTTATGAAACTGCAAGTGAAAAATCATCAAGAACCGAAACTCCAAAATTGCTGGAATGTAAACACAAAAGTAACCAAGACCATAATATATTTCAATTACCTACACCCACAAAACAATCACAAAGTATTAAACCCTTTTCATCCTCAATTAAATTTACTGGATCTATGTCTAGTGATTTGATTGACAAAAGAGTCGAAACTTCAGATGGATCTTCATATTTAACGCCACAAAAATCAAAGAGATCAACATCATTCAAAGAATTTACCGTTCTTAACAACAACTTATAAAAATGTTTTACAGTGATTTTAAAACAGATTGTAATATATGTGAATCAAATGTATACGAATGAAAGATTGTTCAGTGTATAGTATAAATTGTCTTAGTTTCTAATTTTTTTAACGCTTTTAACACTACTTCTATGTCTTGATGGACTTATTCTTGGTGTATAAAATTTGGTATAATTACCATAATTTAACTGATGTGGAGTTTGATAAGGAGTTTGTGATGGAGTTTGTGGAATACCAAGGCTACCACCTCCATTATTTGGGTTTGGTAAATTATCTTGAGTATACCCTGTATTTGGATCATAATGAACATGATTTCTATAAGTACCAAAAGCTGCATTTGTTAAAACTAAGGATCCAACTGTTAATAGTAGTAAAAAAAACATTGATTTCCATGATATTGGTTTTATAAACCCATTAATGATTTCTGCAAAAGTTTCAGCTCCAATCTTAGCACGACCAACAGTTGATGGATCCCGATTCATACATCTTTCCCACTCAGCACAAGAAGCTTCCATTATTGGAACTCTCAAATTGTGATGGCAATTATTTAATGTGTATTCTCTTGAACACAATGCAATTTCCTGTAGTATATCAGTGGCATAAGATTCAACTTTATTTTCAACATCAGCTCTAACTGTTGAAATGAATGAATAAATGAAATATAATAAAATAGAAACAATAGCAACATTAAATAACAACTGTAAGTATAATGATAGCACATAAGGTAGTTGAGGGTCAACCAGAGTTCTAAGAGTTTTTCGAAACCATCTACTTTTAGCTTTTCTTTGTTTTCTTTGTTTTTCATTATTCGAGTTATCAGTTTTATCATTGTTGTTGTTTGCTATGTTGGCATCATCATCATCAATCCATTCATTTTCCAATCTACTTCTTGGCTTCTTGGGAGTTGAAACGTATGGACTTTTAAATTTTCTTCTGTTGTTTCCATTTATTGAATCAGTTAATGGACTTGAGAATTTTGTTTTAGAAACTGGATCATTTCTATTAATTCTGTAAACTTCTTTAGTTGGACTCAGTGAAACAGATTTTGAGCTGGCTTTTGAAGCAGCTTTTAGTATATTCAACTCACCATTCCCATATAACGCACTCGATAGTTCAGGTCTTTGTTCAACAATTTTTTTTGAAATGTTTTTATCAAGTCCATTACCATTTTTCAGTATACTATTCAAACAGATTGTTTTAGACTTGTTCAATAAACCTTTTTCTTCGGATTCTGATGATGTGTAATTCGCCACTTTTTTTGTCAAATCAGTAACTGTTTGGATTAATGAATTTCGTCTTGATTCAGGTTTTTCCAATTCTTTGTATTTGTGAGATGGAGTAACAGGTGAGAAACCATTATCATCAAGTGAACGATAATATTCCTTTCTTAAACCAGGAGTTTTGGGATCATTTTGAACATCTTTGTAGCCTACTGGGGTTAACTCCCCAAATGTAGATGAATCTACATCAATTGACTTTTCTGAAATTGGAGTGTGAGTTTCATTATTATTGGTATTGCTTAGTATATGGTTGGAATGAAAGAGATCATCGAGTTGCTTCTGTTTCGCTTCAGTTACAGGTGTACTGACTGATGACATTGAGTACAGAAATAAAATACAAAAATGGCAAAAACAAAAAGAACAAGTTTTTCAAACGAAATGTAAACAAACAAAAAGATCATTGTTGCAAAAAAATGCGATTTCTGTGGATCGAACACAGGACCTTCAGATCTTCAGTCTGACGCTCTCCCAACTGAGCTAAAACCGCACTTGATAAAGTGAGAAATACCTCAATTTAATAGAATCTGCAGGAACCTTAACAGAAAAAAAAACCTTTTTTGAGTGACACCTTTGTGCAACACACCCAAAAGACAAGTTAGGTTGAATAATATCAAAACAAGAAGAGTTACAAATGATGTACAGCACAAAATAGAGGTTTTATAAGTCGTATAGAGTTTTTAATAAATCAAAAGAAAGAAAAAAAAAATGCATTGATAAAAGCTAATGAACAAACATCTCAGAAAAAAGAAAATACTAGTACGCTAGCGTATTACGAATCTAGATCTATTTGTTTTAACATTTTATCTAGGGCTATTTTGTTTTTTTTTATACATAATTCCTTTGGGTTTATAATTCCGTTTATCATGCAAACTAATAACAGCTTACAAAATCCTTATGGAAAGTTGAATCAATCAAGTCGATTGCTACAAAGCACTACTAAAACAAAGAATATAAACACCTGATTCCTGAACATGTAATTATGACTCCTAAATATTAAAATAATGAGAAAGTGAATTTGAAAAAACTATTAACCATACTCATGAATGACATGATTGAAATGAGTAAGTGAAGTGAAGATAACAAAGAACTCCATGTCCAATCAACTCCAGTCATTCATAATTAATACAGAAAATAATTCTCATCAAACATAAGTCATTATTGGGTGAGGGCAAAAAAAACCATAAAGTAAAAATAAAATAAAGTAGGATAAAGTTAATAACAAAACAAAATAGAATTAGAAATAAAATGGAAAGAAAGTATAGAGCTAAAAGTATCTAAAATCATACTTCGATTCTGTCCTTTTCAGCAGATTCCTCCTCAAATAATTCTGTAAGATCACCAAAGGTATTTTCACTTGAGTATAGAAAGTAAAGAAATCCATCTTTGTCTTTATGTTCAGCGTAAATTGAGCTTAATGACGCAGCAGTTGGAGGTAATATATCATCAACAAACATGAAGATAGCTTTTTCCGGAGGGATATTGATTCTTTTTCTGATAACATAAACAAATTGACCAACTGTTAAATCATATGGTACTAGGAATTTCTTCTTATCAATTTCAGGTAAATTAGACTTCTCAGCTCTTTCACAGATTATAGGAATACGACTCTGGAATCTTTCAGCCATCTTTTCAGCTTCAGCTTTTCTCTTTTCTATTTTTTAGTTATTGTTAGTAAAAGATAATGAAGAAAGGGGAAATTAAGAAGTACTTACCGAAAGGGAATTCGTCTTTGAATTGTGATCTCATGATTCAAATGTTCAACGCTCTATGATGTGGTTAGTATATAGCACATAAGATTGTGTAATGTGAGAATTATTTAGGTAGAATTGTCAAAACAATTTTAATCCTTGATAAATTTGCCTTCCAACCCCCACAAATAGCACAAAAATGGTTATTAAACACTTACTTCCAAGTGATAAAAAGTGGTTTCTAGTTTTTAATGTGTTGTTGCTCTTAGTGTTTAGAGTTTTTATACTTTGATGGACTCTGTTGTGGTTGTTTGAGTGTCTTTTCAATATAGTTCTTGTTGTTGTTAAGTAAATTTTACACAAAGCAAAATAATTTTAATGACATAAATTTAGATAAACGATAAGGGTTCGGGGCTACATAGTACATAATAATAAAAATATTAATATATGATGAATCCTCAGCGATCGCAATTATCATACAATATCATCCTTCCTTGATCTTTGATATACAAACAGTTACTGACAATCTCAATTATAAAAATGGCTAAGACTCCTCACTTCCACATCAGACCAGCTCAGAAGTTCATGAAAGCTACTGGGAGCTGTGCCCAACAAGCAAGCATTTACGGGGAATGTGTCCTACAATCATACACTGATATGCGAAAGGGACAATGCGAGAAAGAGTTTCTCTTATTTAAGATTTGTGTCTCGAAGAATTTGAGATAGCATTACAATGAACTCGATCATAAACTTCAAAAGGCATAAAACCAAATTATTTATCACACTTATTTATTCTAAATATACTACAATTCATTTAAAAAAAAATATGTACGTTTGTACGTTTATAAATCTATAAAAAGTAATCCTAGATTCTTAAGATTCTTAATTTGAAGATGGTATCGTTAATAGAATGCTCTTCTTCAACAACAACTTCATTATCAACTTGTTTATATGGTTCTAATTCACCCTTTAAGGTCTTTGATAATAAGTTTTCATGAGTTTTAACAATATTTTCAAATTCAATGGTATCTTTAATCAGATCATATTGAACCAAAACATCATCAGTAGCTTCTAAACCACCAGTTTTTCTTAATCTTTGAATACGGTTAACAATTTCACGAGCTAAACCTTCAGTTTTCAATTCTGGATAAATTTTAATATCCAAGATAATTAAAACATCTTGATCAGTTCTAACTTCTTGACCATCATTAACTTTACTTTCTGGTAAACCTCTTTGAACAGTTAAATCACCTTCAACTAAATCAATACCTGCAACTTGGATTTTACCATCTGCAACATAACCTTGAACTTGTTCTGAAGTTAATAATGGTAAAGCATCTCTAACAGTTTTGGCATCATTCTTTAATTTTTTACCCAAGACTGGCCAATCAGCAACAGCTTTATATTCAACACCATATTTAGCTTCATCTGAAGTAATGATTAAATCTCTAACGTTTAACTCTTCAATGATGTAAACTTTTAAAGCTTCAATGTCTTTTAAGTATTCTTCATCACCATGTAAGATAACTAATTGTTTCAATGGAGTTTTTAATGAAATTAATTTCTTTTCACGAATGTTACGACCTAAATCAATAACTGTTTGCATACGTGAAACAGCAGTTTCAATTTTTTCATCGAATAAATCTTCACGAACAGTTGGGTATGCTAAGAAATGAACTGAGTTAACATCTTCACTAAATGCTTTCAAGTCTTCATGTTTAAATAATGGTTTTAATCTTTGATAAATAGTTTCTGCTAAGAAAGGAGTGAATGGTGCCATTGCTCTAACTAAGACGAATAAAGCTTCAGTCAAGGTATTTAATGAGTTTTTAGTATCATCTAATGAAACTTCACCTTTTAAACGACGTCTGTTAAATCTGATATACCAATTAGTTAATTCATCAATGAAACTTAGTAATCTTGGAACGACAGTATATAATCTATATTCAGCCATTTCCTCATGAATAAATTTGATTAATGATTGTAATGAAGCTAAGACCCATCTATCCATAACATTATCAGATTTTAAAGTAGCATCATACTGGAAATCAATATTTTCATTTTTTTTCAAGATAGCAATGGAACCTTCCAAAAATTTAGCAGAATTCCACCATGGTAAAAGAACTTTAGAAACAACTTCTTTGACACCTTCTTCTTTGAATTTCAGAGTTTCAGCTTTCAAGACTGGAGAATTAATTAGATATAATCTTAAAGCATCAGCTCCATATTTATCTAAAACAATAGTTGGATCTGGGTAGTTCTTTAAACGTTTAGACATTTTTTTACCATCAGCAGCTAACACAATACCACTAACAATAACATTTTGATAAGGAGCAGTGTTGAATAATTGAGTACCTAAAACAGTTAATGTATAAAACCAACCTCTAGTTTGATCTAGACCTTCTGAGATAAAATTAGCTGGGAATCTGTTATGAAATTTATCTTTGTTTTCAAATGGATAATGTTGAGAAGCATAAGGCATTGAACCAGACTCAAACCAACAATCAAAGACCTCTTCAATTCTTCTTAAAGTACCTTTACCTTGTTTAGATGGGATGGTGATATCATCAATCTTATCACGATGTAAATCAGTGATATCAGTTCTACCTGATAATTCTTTTAATTCTTCAATTGAACCAATACAAACCATTTCTTCAAAATCTTCAGAAACCCATAATGGGATTGGAGTACCCCAGTAACGATTTCTTGAGACATTCCAATCACGAGCATTAGCAATCCAATTAGAAAATCTTTTTTCTTTAATAGTTGATGGAACCCATCTAGTTTTCTCAACATTATTCAACATATCTGGAATGATTTCCTTAATACGAACAAACCAAGCTGGAACAGTTCTATATAATAATGGAGTATCAGATCTCCAACAGAATGGATAACTATGTCTAATTTGAGAATGTAACAATAGATTACCTTGTTCAGTTAAATGTTTAATAATTTTAGAATCGGCATCTTTAACGTAAACACCTTCCCATAATTTGACTTCCTTAGTAAATTTACCATTATCATCAACTGGATTTGGTGGTAACAATTTTTCAGTAATAACACCTGCAGCAACGGCAGCATCAAAATCGACTTCACCGAAAGCTGGCGCAAGATGAACAATACCTGAACCTGAATCACTTGTAACATAATCACCAGAAATGACTCTAAACCCAGTTTCTTGGAATTTATCTTGGAAATAATCGAATAATGGAACATATTTCTTGCCAATTAAATCTTTACCTTGAATTTTTTCAACAATTTTGAATTTTTCAGCTTGTGGTTTTTTATATAAAGTTTTCAACAAACATTCCAATAGAATATAGTTTTTATCAGCTTTTTCATCATAAATTTTAACATACTCAAAGTTTGGATTGACAGCTAATCCAATATTTGATGGTAAAGTCCATGGAGTAGTGGTCCAAGCAACTAACATAGTTTTCTCATCATCCACCAATTGGAAACCAATAGTGACAGCTGGATCAGTAACGTCTTTATAATTTTGTTGGGCTTCAAAGTTAGCTAATGGGGTTGTTAAACCAGTAGAGTAAGGCATAACTCTAACACCTCTATAAACTTGATCTTTTTCAAATAATTGTTTGAAGACCCACCAAACAGATTCCATAAATTCTGGATATAAAGTTTTATAATCATTATCGAAATCAATCCATCTACCTAAACGACCAATAGTTTTTCTCCATTCGGAAGCGTATCTCATAACAATAGCTCTACATTCTTCATTATATTTATCAATACCCATGGCCATAACATCATGTTTACCAGTGATTCCTAATTTCTTGTCAATTTCATGTTCAATTGGAACACCATGAGTATCCCAGCCAAATCTTCTTTCAACATGGTAACCGTTCATGTTAGCATATCTTGGAATGATATCTTTGATTGTAGATGCTAGAATATGACCATAATGAGGAGTACCAGTAGCAAATGGTGGACCATCATAGAAGGCAAACTCAGGTTTACCTTCAGTTAGTTCTAATGATCTATGAAAAGCGTTGATTTCATTCCAGTGTTCAAGAACTTTCTCTTCTTCTTTGGGGAAGGAGAAGGAAGCCTTGAGTTCTTCTTCAGACATTTCTCTTATGGATTAAATACAACTATCAAAGTGAGATGAGTAACCATTTTTTTTTTCACACAAGAATTCGACGCTTTTTTTTCTGGCTACTAAAGCACCAGAATCCCGGTCTCTTCGCACCTCGGAAATAAGGCCTATTCTGTTAAAGAATAAAGCTGTAGAGAGTGATTCTGTTTCTCATTGTTGAGACTGAAATAAATGGATAGACCTCCATTGGGAACATTGATATTCAGTAATATTCCAGCTGGCTGGATTGCTGGCATTGATTTGCAGTTTTTTAATACAAACTCGGTACTTAAGGGAATCAAATTAGTACCCAATGGTATTCATATAGTACATTTTTCACAAGATCAGTCAAGTATAAGGTCTGGATTCTACATTAATATCAAAGAAGGTGATGTGATTTTGATAAGTTGGGATTCTAAAGACGAGAAACTATTGATTGGTGATGAAGTCGGTGAACTTAATCTATCAAAAGAAACAGGTAATTTGATTAGTTACTATCCATTTATGATCAAATATCCAGAAGGTTCAAATTGGACTGAATTAACTAAACACATTGATTACAAACAAGTTGAGTTTATATTACAGAAAAGGTGTTATTTAGATAGTGTGTTAACATCAACAGAAGAAAATAATCTTCTATTAGATGCATTAATGAAGAGTTCAAAATCAAGAAATCTAGTTAATGATCCAATCGTTAACTCGATCATCGATCAAACTGCTGAAGAATTGAAATATTCACTGATTGATTTGAATAAGACAATCAGACCAGATAGTACAACAGAGGAGAAAACAATTGATTCATTAGATAAATCATGGTTTTTAGATCACTTATTAATAACCAATTATAATTCAAATCATTACTTGCTCTTTAGTGAATTTCAACAATCATTTTTAAACATGATCATATTTGCAAACCATGCCAGCTCAACACAATGGTTAAAAATAATTAGAATACTACTGAACTGTAAAAATCTAATCAATGAGAAAACTGAGTTATTTAGTTATTTTTTAGATATTTTAAACGTGCAGTTTTTGGAGTTTCCTGATGAATACATTGATCAATTTATTGATGAAGATTTCCTGAAAATATCAATTTCAGAATTTGACTATACAGTAAAAGAATTAAATCAGCATATACTAGTAAGAAAAGTCATTTCGTTAAAAGCGTTACTTAATGATAAGTTTGGGATTTCGATACAAGGATTAGTTGAAGATGATGATGACATGCCCGTTATTGTGGACATCTAATGATTATAGTTTTATTTAGTCGAAAGTGTATATGTTTTCTTTTAGTTTGAATTCAACGTTTTTTTCTTCATTTTTTTCAGAAAGCACTGATGCTACCTTGTTAGTTTTCTTGTCTATTAATACAGGTAGATTGGCAAAATCTGAATACTTGAAATGTTTTGGAAAGTTTTTGTAGTTCAGTTTATCTGTTTTGGTTAAGGTTTTAATGTAGTAAAGTTGTTCATTATTTGTGTTGTTTGTGATCCTTATCTGAAATCTGTTATCAAACAACATCCAGTTTGACTGTGAATTAGGATTTATCTTGAGAGATTCAAAAATTGGATCTTTTAGATTCTGTCTTTTGATAGTTATTGAAACACCTGTATCTGAAGTCTTGATATCCCATTGTAATTGAAGGAGAGAGAAAGTGTTATCACTACTCAATTTGGGAAGTGATTTTAAAACTTTATGGAAACTATAATGATAATTTGGAGATGGAGAGATTGGGTATAAGACTTTGAATAATAATCTTGCTAGAACCATATCTGAATTTTGATGTATTTGAAGATTCGAAAATTCAATTGAGTGAAATGATAAATTTTGTTTGATTTTGGAGTCACTTGTTAATTCTTTGTATAGCTTATTCACTTGCTTCTCTATTTTTGATGATAGATTGGTGACTGTGTCAAATTGTTTTATCAGATCAGCTTTAACAATTTGATTATCATTAAGGTACTTCCGGATAATATTTCTATGGTTGATCTCTTCAAAGTTCGTGAAATCCTGAACCCAATCGACCTTATTATTCAAACAGTATTCATAGATCTCATCTTTACTTATCTGTAGCATTGGTCTGATTAAATAGAGTCTTTTTGGCGATATGTTAATCGATGATTTTGAACTCCAAGTCATTGCACTCAATCCAAAAATCCCGCTATTTTTAAACAGTCTCATGATGAACGTTTCTAATTGATCATCTAAATGGTGTGCTAAGAATATATGATTGATTTCACGTGAATCGCATAATGATTTCAAAGCTTTATATCTTTCCATTCTGGCGATTTCTTCAAAAGATGAGGATTGATTGAAATTGAGATCTAATGATTTTGAAAGATAATTAGAAGAGTCGATTCCCATTTTATTCAGATAATTCCTTATTATAGGTATTTCCAACGTACTTGAATTTCTAAGATTATGATTTATTGTTATTGGATATATTTGAGTTTGTATAGAATTTGTATTGATGTAGTTATGAAGTAATGAAGTCAAACACATGGAGTCTATACCACCTGATAAGGCAATACCAACTTTATTAGGTATACCATTGGGAAATATGTGCTGGATGGCTCTTTGGAACTTTATTTTGATCATGGCCTAGAACCACTACACAAGGAATTACTCTATTTACTACTTACTACACTGGCAATACACAAGAGACATGAGCACATCGCTCCCTAACAGCTCAGCTCACGTGCCCAATTAAAGTCACGTGAATTCAGTTTTTTTTTCCATGAAATTCTAGAAATGACGTTTTTTGACATTTTTGACACCAAATTAGAGTGAAAAGCGTTGAAATATTTACTAAAACTAGTTAGAAATGTAACAAACTAATCTTCAAAATCGTATCGACTGACTCAGTTAACCACTCCTGAATTTTGACCATCTTCATTAGCCTTTTTCTCCATATTTCAACGTACCGATTTTGCCACATTATTTTTAATTGTTACGAACCACCTGATTTTGACACATACAATATTTGGCAAAGTAGTATAATTACTGTTCAGTGAAATTGGTACAATTTGTAAGACAACATGGATTAACGATCATAGAGCATCTCTTTGAAGCATCATTACAGTCCATTTGGCTTTTTTCTAGAAGTTTCCACTCTCTTGGAAGCAATTCTCACACCAATTTTCTAGAATATTCTTGATGTTTCTACAATCGCAATAATAGAATTTTCTAGATATTCTCTAAAAAGTATTTAAGCATCATTGAACTCCCATTTTTTTTCAACTCTTCTCTTTTGTAATCATACAATAACAATTATTATTACAACTATTTATTAAATATGTCAAGAGCTATCGGTATAGATTTAGGTACTACTTACTCCTGTGTTGCACATTACACCAACGACAGGGTTGAAATTATTGCAAATGATCAAGGTAACAGAACAACTCCTTCATATGTTGCCTTCACAGACACTGAAAGATTGATTGGTGATGCTGCTAAGAATCAAGCTGCTATGAACCCAAACAACACCGTCTTTGATGCTAAACGTTTGATTGGTAGAAAGTTCGATGACGCTGAAGTTCAAACTGATGCTAAACATTTCCCATTCAAAATCATCAACAAAAGTGGCAAACCATTCATTCAAGTTGAATTCAAAGGTGAAACCAAAACATTCACACCAGAAGAAATTTCATCAATGGTTTTAACTAAAATGAAAGAAACCGCTGAAGCCTTTTTAGGTGAAACTGTTAAGGATGCTGTTATCACTGTTCCAGCTTACTTCAATGATTCTCAAAGACAGGCTACAAAAGATGCTGGTTTAATTGCTGGTTTAAACGTTTTACGTATTATCAATGAACCAACTGCTGCTGCAATTGCTTATGGTTTAGATAAAACCGGTCAAGGTGAACACAATGTCTTAATCTTTGATTTAGGTGGTGGTACTTTTGATGTTTCATTATTATCAATTGATGATGGTGTCTTCGAAGTTAAAGCTACTGCAGGTGATACTCATTTAGGTGGTGAAGATTTTGATAACAAATTAGTTGACCATTTAGCTAATGAATTCAAGAGAAAAAACAAAAAAGACTTGACTTCAAATCAAAGAGCATTAAGAAGATTAAGAACTGCTGCTGAAAGAGCTAAAAGAACTTTATCATCATCAGCTCAAGCTTCAATTGAAATTGATTCATTATTTGAAGGTGTTGATTTCTACACTTCAATTACAAGAGCTAGATTTGAAGAATTATGTGCTGATTTATTCAGATCAACAATCAATCCAGTTGAAAAAGTTTTAAAAGATGCCAAATTAGATAAATCACAAGTTCATGAAATTGTTTTAGTTGGTGGTTCTACAAGAATTCCAAAAGTTCAAAAATTAGTTTCTGAATACTTCAATGGTAAAGAGCCAAACAGATCAATCAACCCAGATGAAGCTGTTGCTTATGGTGCTGCTGTTCAAGCTGCTATTATCACTGGTGATGCTTCAAACACTAAGACTCAAGATTTATTATTGTTAGATGTTGCTCCATTATCATTAGGTATTGAAACTGCTGGTGGTATTATGACTAAATTGATTCCAAGAAATACCACTATTCCAGCTAAAAAATCAGAAACCTTCTCAACTTATGCTGATAATCAACCTGGTGTTTTGATTCAAGTCTTTGAAGGTGAAAGAACTAGAACTAAAGACAACAACTTATTAGGTAAATTTGATTTATCTGGTATCCCACCAGCTCCAAGAGGTGTTCCACAAATTGAAGTTACTTTTGATATTGATGCTAATGGTATCTTAAACGTTTCTGCTGTTGAAAAAGGTACTGGTAAATCTAACAAGATTACAATCACAAATGATAAAGGTAGATTATCAAAAGAAGATATTGAAAGAATGGTTTCAGAAGCTGATAAATTCAAAGCTGAAGATGAAGCTGAAGCTGAAAGAGTTGCTGCTAAGAATGGTTTAGAAGCTTATGCATATTCATTAAAGAACACAGTCAATGAAGGTCAATTCAAAGAAAAAGTTGGTAATGACGATTATGAAAAATTATCTAAAGAAATTGAATCTGTTATTTCTTGGGTTGATGAATCACAAGCTGCTTCAACTGATGAATATAAAGATAGACAAAAGGAATTAGAAGGTATTGCTAATCCAATTGTTACTAAATTCTACCAAGCAGGTGGTGCTCCAGAAGGTGGTGCTGCTCCTGGTGGATTCCCTGGTGCTGGTGCTGGTCCTGCTTCATCTGATAATGGTCCAACTGTTGAAGAAGTTGATTAGATCATATGTTGTGATTAGTTATGAGTAATGTTTTTCAGTTCCATCAGCTAAATAATTATTGAATTTTAAATACAAGTTTTATTATTGAAAAATTTTCTGTAGTTATCGATTTTAGATAAAGACAATTAGTTCATATATCCTAACTAATGAGACACTAACTAATGATACAAACTATGAACTAGTAGTTTCTTAGTTCATATTCTATTTTCTTACTACTGTCGGTCGTCTCTTCATGAAAGTTTACTCGTTTAAAACTCTCTAAACGAGAACTCTCACGTGACCTCTCGTTTAAGTCTCGTTTTTTCTCGTTTAAGCTTTTCGTTTAATTTTTTCTTCTTTTCAAAGACCTCTGAATTGTAAAAGGAAAAAAAAACGGATCTTTGAATTTGTGCTTCTCTACTTTATCAATTCAATCAAAGCTTTTCTGATTCAACATGAGGTGAGTGAATAGAAACACTACAAAAATCTATCATTCTGTTATGTGTCATTTGCGAAAAGAAATATTTTTTAAAGCACAGAATCGTAGATTAGAAATGGTCTGATTTAATGACAACAGATTCATATAAATAAATTAAAAATACTAACAAATCAAAAATCAGTAAAGTCCTAACAAATTTCCCAATTGATGCTTCAATATTGACACAAAACTCAACGTTTTCTCAATACTATCAAACTATCAACACAGTTTCAAATGTTTCATTTTTAGAAAAAGCATGGGCTTCTTATTATTTATACATGAATAATGATATATTCGCAACCGGTTTACTATTCTTCGCAATCCATGAAATAATGTATTTTGGTCGTTGTTTACCATGGTATATCATTGATTGTATTCCATATTTTAGAAAATATAAAATTCAACCAACTAAAATCCCATCAAATCAAGAACAATGGGAATGTTTAAAATCTGTTTTAATTTCTCATTTCTTAGTTGAAGCTTTCCCAATCTGGTTGTTCCATCCAATCTGTGATATCATTGGTATTGACTATCAAATCCCATTCCCTTCTTGGTCTACTATTTTATTACAATTAGGTGTTTTTTTCATCTTAGAAGACGCATGGCATTACGCTTTCCATAGAGGTTTACATTATGGTGTCTTCTATAAATATATTCATAAACAACATCATCGTTACGCTGCTCCATTTGGTTTAGCTGCTGAATACGCTCATCCTGTGGAAGTTGCTCTATTAGGGTTAGGTACTGTTGGAATTCCAATCGCGTGGGTTGCAATCACTAAAAATTTACATTTGTTCACAATTTGTGTATGGATTACACTAAGATTATTCCAAGCTGTTGATGCTCATTCAGGTTATGAATTCCCTTGGTCATTACATCATTTCTTACCATTCTGGGCTGGTGCTGATCATCATGATTTACATCATCATTATTTCATTGGTAATTACGCTTCAAGTTTTAGATGGTTAGATTTTACTTTGGATTCAGAAGCTGGGCCAGATGCTAAGTTAGAAAGAGAAGAGAGAATGAAAAGAAAAAATGAACTAAAAAATTAAAATAGGTGATCCATCGATTATTATTTACATAGAGAAGGGGCGAAAAAATGGTATAAACTGGCATTTTTATAAACATTAATATTATTTTCATTATTTTAGTAGAAAGTTATATATAAAGGTATTTCTCCTATAAATCACATATAAGTTCATTTAACAAAGAAATCTATAAACTTTGTAATACCATGGTCTACTTTTGATCCACAATTTTTCTTCCTTCTTTTCTTGTAATAACAATTCAGAATTTGGATATCTTCTACCAATATCAATATCGATATCTTGTAAAGGAATCCACCATTTCTGGAATAATGAACGATCAAATAATTTGTATCCAAAGAATATGACAACGGCTAATGGTATACTTAGACAATTTTGGAAAAACGTAACAACATCAGCACCTTCATGGCCAATTGGCCAAATTGAAATCCAAATCTCTGCAATTATAACAACAACAAATATAATTGTGCCTATAATGGATCCATAAATACCAAAAAAAGCAGTATGTGGTAACTCATTCAAATCTCTACCTTGTTTTTTGAATGCTAATCTTAATCTTATATGAGAAATACAAATTGAAGTCCATGTGAAAAAAGCACTAACTGAGGATAATGAAAATAACCAGGTGAAAACTTTACCTTCGTCTTTACTAGCCACTAAAAATGATAATAATCCAAATAACCCAGTGATTGCCATTCCAACTAATGGTCTACCTTCTTGGTCGATATATGCCACAATTTCAGGTAATTGACCAGAAGCACCTAAAGCTTGTAAGACTCTTGAAGCTGCAAAGACACAAGAGTTAGCAACTGATAAAACAGAGACTAAAATAACTGCATTCATAAAATCGGCCATTTTAGCACCAAATGCACCAGTGTTACTCAATGCAATAACGAATGGTGAAGCACTAATATCTTCTGAATTGGAACCACCTAATAATCTTGGATCATTTGATGGAACTAGACAACCGACTACAACGATACTTGTGATGTAAAACAAACTAATTCTCCAGAACACTTGTTTGCTTGCCCTTCTAATTGCACCAACATCTGCTTCTGATGATAAGATAGATAATTCAGAACCACCAAATGAAAACCCAGCAGCAATTAATGTAGAACTAATTGATTTCAAAACTGGTTTGACAAAAGGACCAGGATCCCTCCAATATTGAGCACCAATGTAACCAGTTGAATTTGGTCCACCACCACAGATCAAAACAATACACACAATAATAAATATGATGATAGCTAAAACTTTAATAATTGACATTAAAAATTCACTTTCACCAAATGCTTTAACACCAAACATATTCAAGGACATTATGAAAGTCCAAAATAATGCAACCCATGCAACTGGATTAACATTTTCAGACCAATAAGAGACTGTTATTGATGCACCGATTAATTCAGATGGGAATGAAATTAACCAAGCTAATGAATATAAAGTTGCAATTGTAAAACCAAATGAAGAATCAACAAATCTTGTAACATGAGCAGCAAATGAACCAGAAATTGGAATAAAACTTTGCATTTCTGCACCTGCTTGAATAACACAAAAAATACCTAACCCAACAATAAAGAACCCAATTAATGTAGAACCTGGACCTTGACTTAATGACTGTCCTAGCCCAATGAATAGCCCAGTACCTATCGTACCACCAATGGCAATCATTTGAATATGTCTAGCCTTCAAGGCTTTTTTTTTGATTGGCTGAATGGACAAAATGTAATTTCTTCTAGTATATTCATCCATTGAACTCAAATCAACATCATCTGGGATTGTTACATTTTTTCTTTTGAATGAATCGGTGACTCTTGTTAATAAATTTTTAGGTTCACCGTTTGTATCTTGATTTATCGATTCAGCATGGGAATCTTCATATTTTGAAAAACTGGAGTCAGTTTTACCTTTCTCTAAATCGAACTCTGGCATGGTTTGAAAATGTTTGTATGTAAGCCTTTTAGCTATTATTGAACTAATTTGTGATCACAGTTAACTTGATGCAATATTAAAAGAAAAAAAAACTAAACAAATATGATATCAAAAACAGAACTATCTACAATTTATGGAGGAGAAATAATTTCATTTGTATAAATTAACAAAAATTTTCTGTTCTGAATGGAACTCAACTCATAGAACAGAAAAAAGCCGTTTATAAAAAAGAAAGAGTTTTGTTGACACAAAAAATCTGTTTAGTGCCGTTTTCTTTTCTTGGTTTTACGTAATTATTTATCCACTTTAAGTAATTACTATTTTGGGACAATATGGAGCGTCCTGTTACGGTAATCTCCTATTTAGTATATTTCCATTATTTTTTCAGTATTTTTCTTTTCATTTTTTTTCCTGTAGTCCTTAAACAAACAATACTCACTTTTTAGTGAACTACAAGAGAAGATATATACAGTGATTAGTTGATAATGCCCGCACTTCGAAGTACAAGAAGTGTTGATGATAAGAAAAAAGATCCAGTTGAGGATGGTGACATAGAAGTGGATCTTGATCCCAGTGAATTAGATGATGGAGAAGATGAGGATGAATTAGATGAAGAAGAAGATGAAGAAGCAGAAACTCGTTGTATCTGTGGCCAATTAGATCCTCCTGATGAAAAAGGCCTATATATCCAGTGTGAGAAATGTCAAGTTTGGCAGCACGGTTATTGTGTCTCTATCACTGTCGATGTTCCTGAGAAATATTGGTGTGAAAAATGTAGACCTGATTTACATACAATTGTCGTTACACAAGACGGTAAAATTTCAAAATATTTGCCAGTCACAAAGAAAGAATCTAATAACAACTCAAATACTTCAGGTAAACGCTCATCAAGGAAAAGACAAACAACTTCTACTCGGAATGAAGACCTTGAAGAATCTAACAAAAAGAAAAAAGAAAGAGCAACTTATAATTCAAGAGAAGATGCAAGATACGAAGCTTTAATTCAAAGAGCCATAGCAGAAAGTAAAAAAGAAGTTCAAACTGATTCGAAATCTGATGAAGAAGACAAGAAATCAAGTGGAAGAAATTCTAGAAGTAGTAGACGGAGAGTTGGTAGTGCACCAATTTCTACTAATACCCCAACAACCAATGATAACACGATTAATGACGAAAATAATGATGAAAACTCAATCAATGATGCAAGTAATGATACAAATGTTGAACAAGAAGATAGTTTTAAAAATTCAAGTTTTGAAAAAGAATCAAAATCTAATAAAGAGAAAGATTCAGATACAAATGATTCAAATACAACTACGAACGTTTCATCAAACTCCTTGAATAAAAGAAAACAAGTTGGTAAAAGAGCAAGAAAATCAGGACCCAATTCCCAAAAAGCAAAAGATTCAACTAATAAAGAATCTTCCTCATCAATAGATTTTTCAAAACCAACAAAACCAAGATTACCTCAACAACGTTCCACGATCAATGAAATGAGAAAGAGAGTTGCGGCAATCCTAGAATTTATTGGTAGAACTCAAATTGATATTGCTAATGAGCAAAAAGATGAAGAAGAATTAACAAAATTCATTGAAGACGAAACATCAAAACAAAATATTTCAAACTTATTCCAAAATTATAATGGGTCTTTAGAATTAATGGATTCATTAACGAGAAAATTACTAACTTGGGAGCAAATTTATGGTAAATATGGTGATAAATAGAGAGGCATGAATATAGACACCATGAAAATGAAGTTTTGTGTTAGTAAGAAGTCGTATATGTATAAAAATTGATAATTATTTAACGTAATCAAACTTATAGAATTCATATCTAACGAACTCTTGATTGTAATCTTTCATTTGCAGTTGATTTTGGCCAATGAGAACCAGCAATTTCGATTTCTTTTAAAAATGATTTTGTATTGACAATAGAAGTACCACCTAATATGATTCTAACATTTTTATTCATTTTGTTTAAATTAGCAATGATTCTTGCCTCTTCATAAGTTGCACCACCAATGATGAAAACTATTATGTCCTGAGCTTTCTCTAATGCTAAGGTGTTATTATTATATTCATTGTTATTGAATGGTGATAAAATCGGATGTGATTTATCTGGTAATTTACCACGAACTAATTTGCTCAAAATTTGTTCAATTCTAGGAACATGTTGCATATAAATATTACTAGTTGAATGAGAACTGTTAAATCCTGAAATTAAATTAGATGTTGCCTTATCGAAAATAGATTGTTCACTGTCTAATCTTTGAGAGTTCCCACTAAATTTCAATAAATAATCAATGACATCGATTTTGTATAATGCAACACCTTGATCTTTCAATATTGTTTTCAGTTTAGGTAATTGGTTATTTGAATTATTTTCATATCTTAATGCATAAATCGCAACTAATCTAATTTTTGAAGCTTCTGAAATTGGTGATTTTTTTACTCCATTTTCATCAGGTTTATTTAATAATAACTTTTCTAATTCTTGATAATCTGAATTATGTTGATCATGAATTGACATATTTTGTTCCAATTCACTTGTTTCCCATAATCTATCTAAATTAATTCTTTTATCTAATTCTGAAGCTAATGTCATATGTTTACTAACATTACCTGATAATTTCTTGAACTCAGGAAATTCTTCAATGAATTTTTTCATATCATCTATTGATTCAATTTTTTTATTTGAATTAGTTTTAGATTTATACTGGAAAACATAATCTTTAATTTTATCACTTAAGTCACCAAAATTCAAATACATTGATTCATTGAAGAATTTATCTTGTTTGGAACTTAACGTGATCTTCCTTAGTTCTTCAGGAATCACAGTCAATGATTCTGTTAAATCAACAATAGAATTTTCAATTCCAATTAATTCATGGACCATTGATTGGAAAGTCCATGGAATTAATAATGGAGTTATGGGATCATTTTTTCTATCAAGTATAAGTAATTGTGTTGGGGTGTCCTTGATTTTGAAATCAAATAACGACGTGTTTAACTTTGTTATATTGTAAATCAGTTCATTTGCTAATTTATTACCCATTTTACTATTAGCTTCATATCTAATGATAGGCTTAGTTTTCAAAGATAATAACAATGAGTTCAACCCTTCCACAGTTGCATTGAAGGAGCTGCCTTGCCATGAATCCAATTGATCGCCATAAATACTATCCGTATGTAAATTTAATGAGTATAGATCTGAATTTATTGTTAAATAATCTTGAAAAACTTCTTCAACTTTGGTAACCACTTCTAGATCATCACTTTCTGCCAATCTTTCCAATTGGGATTTACTTATACTGTTATTAAAATATAATTCATAACTTGAATATTTTGGGTCTCTTAATTCAACCAATAAGTTGTTAATGGAGTCATCGGTTGGTTTCAAAAAGCAAATACACTTCAAATGACGCATTTTATCACGGTCATGGTTCTCTATGCGACTAATGAGAAATACATCGTGTTGAAGCAATTCCGATTGTGTTGAGTTCAAAGACATGACTGCTGTGGTGTCCTTATCCAACAATAGCACCTTGATTTTAGAACCTGTTAAAATAGAGTCATTTAACCCGGTTTTTTGAGCTTTGAAAGGATCTGATGAGCTATTTGAGTTTATCGAGATGATTCTGCGTGTATAGAAGCTTGAAACCTGAAATAGATCCATGTTTTTGCTCTATTCGTAGTATTGTTGGTTCTCTATTTAGTATAAATGTGACAGAATTTTGATTTTTTTTCAAGTGGGAAATATTTCGTTTTCCTAAACATTGAGAAATAAATTATAAATATTTGAATATATATCGGTTTATTTATACTAGAACGCTGTTTGTGTTGCTCGATTTTGTTTTTCATTGGACTGGTTTAGCTGTTTTATCACATCTGTCGAAATTTGGAACGAAAAAGCATTTGTTTCAGCCACTTTCTTCACTGTTCACTAATTAATAGCCTCCTCATCTTCACTACATTCATCTATTTCAGTTCTTAATGCCACAAACAAAGCAACAAGACAACAAGAAGAAACAATTTGCTGCTAGAAAAGCACATTTTCGTTCTGCTTCTATAGGAAAAAGTCTGAATAAACTAGGAAGAATTACAAGTTCTGATGACCTGAATTCTGCCCAAAGACCAGTACTAAATAGATCAAAATCCACTGAAGGTATAATAGGCAGGAAGAGCAGAAGCAGTACAAGACTGGCAGCTTTACACCCAGTTAAACACAACGGATCATTTCAACGTAAGCCTGTGATTGAGTTACACAATGATGATGGGTCTGATGAAAGTGACCCTAATCAAGATGATGTCAGATACCATCAACAAGATGATATTGTTGAAGAAGTTGAAAGATTCAGTGACGATGAAACTGAAAGTTTGAAAGATGGACCTAAAATGTTGAGTTACAAAGCACCACCCCAGTTCAGTCATACTTCTGTTCAGCCTGGTTCTTCCTTCTCAAATGACCCACATCCTAATTTACAAGTAAATCAGCATGATGATGCCAAAGATACTGTTTTGTTATCTCAAATCACAGAGAATTTGAAACTTGATAATAATTCAAATAACACTAAGAGTGCTAATGATGATAAAAAACCTCTTGTGGAACTTTCAAAAGATTCAAAATCAGATTCATCAAAAGATAGCTCTAAGAATGAACTATCACAATATTATCAAAACATGATTTTATCACAATCAACTGGTCTTATCAAGGCATTCGGTGATCAACCATTTCAAAACTCTTTATTAAATTTGAATAACAATAATAACCAACAACAACACTCAGAAAATTTACAATATATCCATTCGAATGATCGAATCACATTAGCATTAAATCATCAATCATATGGTAACATCAAGAGTTCTACCAACTCATTAAAACAGTTCACAATTAATCCTGCAACTTTAAGTAAATTAGGAACATCTCATGAATCTTCAGTGTTATCATTCAAAGCAGAACCTGGATTAGCAATAACTCCATTACCAACTTCAAAGGAAAATACACAACAAAATATTACAAGCAACTCAGGAACACCAAATAATTTCAACTCATTTATTAGACAAGGTAATACGAATATAGAAACAAGGACACAACAGAAATTATGGTTACAAAGAGAAAGTAGTTTATTAGATCTTTCCATGTTGAATGCATCGAATCCTCAAATAAGAAGGGAATTTGAAAGAATTTCAAGAGAATATCTTAATGCAAGAAGGTTTTCGAATCCAATTAACGATTCAGTCACCAGAATAACTTTAGATAACCAAAAATCATCAAAATCAACAGACGTTTTATTGAACAAACTAAAATCTTTAAAGACTGAAACAATTCAAAATGAATTATTGAGATTATGGTTTGTTAATGAATCTAATAATAATAACAATAATACCTCTTCAAATCATCAAAATGGGCAGTATAAACAGCATGTTAATAGACCATTAATGATAAATAGACCAACCTCTGAATATACTGATTTCAACACCTCGTTAAGATCTCCAGTTGCTCCAACCACAAGGGCTGTTGATAGGGCTAATCATTCATCTGAAAATAAAAGAATCGATCTATCAACTGCCAGATTACAAGAGATTGAACAATTACAAAAGTTAACATGATTATTAGAAAACATTTATTACATCATAATATTTTCATTTCTTTAGGCTTCTGAGGGTGGTTTGAATTTCATATGCTTACCTTCGTTATAAATATGATTCAAAACATCTTCAAACATGTTTACTTCTACCAAATTCAAATATTCCTTGTATATCAACAAAGCGGTCATTGCATCTTCTATAGAATCATGATTACCAACTTGGACTTCTTTATTCAATAAAATATAGGCTAAGAATCTCAACGATAAAATTCTTTGACCTTTGTAGAAAAAAACTGAAGTATCACGAATTTGAGTCTTAGGAACACAAATGTTAATAGTTCTAAAATCTTTTGTTAATCCATGACCAACGAAAACACAACCTAAATTCAATAATAGCCAAATCTTTCTATATGCAACTTCTCTTGTAACTAATGGTTTGTCACTTGTATTAGGATCCAAATCACCTTCTTCAATACCACTATATGAAGTTAAATAATCTTCAACTTTTTCATTAACAACAACATAGTCATCAATAAATGGAACACCAAATTTAGGTCCGTCATCACCTCTCAAAATTGAAACTCTCGCTAATGCATGGGTGCTTGGTTTTAATAATAATCTTTGTCCGTCACTATTGATTTCAAATTGTTCTCGTTGGGTGATAACAAATTCAGTATCAATTGCAATTAATGAACCAGGTTTTGGTGCTTCATCTCTTGTTAAATGTTCATATTCAATTTTAGTAGTTTCACGAATCGCACCAGCAAAATGATCTCTATATAAGATCTCATCGTTTAATCCGTTCCTCCAAGTATCTGGTTGAAAATTAGCTCGATATGACGTATCTCTGTAACATAAGCAAACAGGAGTTTTCCACCAATAGGAAAAATTTAAAACTTCAGATTCTGGGATTTCAATGACTAAGAAATCATTAAATAAATACCATTTTTTCAAACCAGTTGAAGGATTCTCAATATTTACAAATGTAACAAAATGTTTATCTTTTTCATTTTCACCAGAAATTTCTGCAACAAATCCACATAATTCATAAATTTTGAAAAATTTTGATTGATTTGACTGTGAAGTATTTGAATCTCTAACTGGATCTGTTAGAATAAATCCTTGTTTAGAAAAGCCTGCTTGAAATTTAGGTTTTAGCCAGTCTTTCGAACTTCTTATATTCTTTTTATCTTCATTACTTAAGTGTAAATTAATTGATAAGACAGGTGGTAAAATGGTTGCAATTTGTGTTTGATTGATCATTTCATAATGTCTTGTACGTTCATTCAATAACTGTTTTTGTTCGCTTCTATTTAATGCTGATTCGATATGATTGATCACTGATATATTTGATTTAGCTAATTGATGAGGTAATGGCTTTACTAATGAAACTTCTAAAGTATGTAAAATATGAACATTACTACCAATAACATTACCATGCATTGACCTTAATGAAGTTTCGAATTGAATACCACAAATTTGATCAAAATAAACTGGAAATGTCCTATCTAAGGTGGCACTTATTCTGATTTGATCTTGTTTGATTCTTTCCAATAGAAATCTATTGAATAATTGAAGTTTTGATATATGATTAGTGTTTTTATGGGTATTATTATCTTCGTATTCTTTTTCAATTAGGCCTAATTCATTAGCTTCCCTCATATTCGTTAGTGCATACTGGAAATTTGAAGGTCTGAAATTTTTACCTTTTGATTTTTCCAGCATATCATATAAATATCCTAGTTCTCTTGTTAATGAACTTGGTTCCAAATCTTCAATTGCTAAACTTGATATCAAAAATTGGAAAATTTCAGGAACAAATCTATATAGTTGGAGTAATCCATTGATATATGAGTTATCAACGTGACATTCTAGACCAGAATATAAAGTTTTGTTATATGCATCAAAATCAAAATCATCAACACCAAATTTACTATAATAGATTTCTAATTTTTTGAAAGCATTTGGTGGAGAGTTTTTATCATCTTTATATGAAAAAACATCAATTTTATTAGTTTTCTTTGAATTTTTATCTTTCTTTTTGCTATTTTTATTACTCAAGAACGTCTTAGTTTCTGAATTATTTGAAAGTGCAACGTATTTTTTAGCTAAGTTTCTAGCACCATATTTTTCTTTATCATATACTGCTTTTGTAATATTTCCAAAAGTCTCTGAATTTTTGAACATTTCAGGATCAATTTTTTTACTAACAGTACCAGCACTCTGAAAAATTATATGATTTGGCCAATTTGACAATAACTGATCTTTATAATATGGTAATCCTATTGAACTTAATGGAATTTCCAAATTATCTATATTAGTTTCTACTGGCATTGGACGTTCAGTATCTGGATACACTATTACGTTTCTATTTGACATTCTTGAATGTTCTGGACTATGACACCATAAATGTAAAACACAATAACCATCAACAATACTTAAATAATCACCAGTTGCTGATAATTCAAAGGAAAGAACTGAAGGACATGAATCAATTTGATATAATAAAAAATTAGCAGGTTTTGACATATCAGTGATTTGCATTTGACCAGTTGATGAAGAAATCATTGCAAAGGTTGATAATTTTGGATGTAATCTAACAAAAGCAGCACCAGCTGGAAAAGCAATTGGAGCCAGCGTTGTTAAAGTCTTCAAATCATACACTTGAACCATCGGATCATGCATGTAACTGCCATGACGTTTTGATAGACCACAAACAACTAACCTATGTTCTTTCAAATCCATATCTGACAACGTAGTACTGTGCGAATTGAATGTGATAACGATTTTAGAGTCAATATGATCAAAGATATCAATTGTACCATCCTCTTTACCTAAAGCAACATAACGTTTGTTAGAAGCGATAAAAAGTGGTGTATGAGTGTAAGGCATTATAATATGAAGAGCATGTTTCGGTAGATCATACCTCAGTATATGAGTACTTGTAACAATAAGAAGTTCACTCGGTGAAATGTATACCATTTTTCTAATGTTCTTCAATTCAGGATGATCTGCCTCACCAATTGAGAACTCAATCAAACCTCTTCTGTTAGTTAGTCTTATTGTTTCACCTTCTGTTGATAAGATACCTTTTGGATGGGGTAGTATCTGTTTAACTTCTCTCGAATGTGCAGCAAATCTAGTATATGGAATCAGCATGTTTTCCACGTAAGAAGCGATAAAACCATTAGAATCACCAACCCAAACAATATCACTCTGTATATCAAACACTGTGCAAGTGACTGATGGAATAGGTACTAGTGGGTCCGCAAAAGGTCGTATAACAGGTGTGCTTGTTAGCTGGAAGCCATCTAGTTAGTATCCAGAAGCTATATCAGCCCTCAAAGTCTAACTCACTTCACTCCAATCGTCCATTTTGAAAGTACTTTGCTCTTTAATTCTCCATAGATTTGTTATTTACTATTAGCATTTGTATTCATTTTTGGACAACTGGGCCTAGCGTGTGAGAACCGAAAAACTGGTAAGAAAAATTAATGGAAAATTTCTAGTTGGAAGACTTGATTGAATAGAAATATCATTGATCAACATGAGTTTCCTGATCCGTTCTTTCTCAGGTTTGAGTGCTCGCACACAGCCATCTCGCTTGCTGATAAATCCAGTTTTCAATACTCCATTTGGTTTCATACAGCCTGCTTTAGCTAGAGGTTTCAAAGTCAAAACTGCTGTCAAAAAAATGTGTACTGACTGTTATGTTGTCAGAAGAAAGGGTAGAGTCTACGTCTACTGCAAAACCAACAAGAAACATAAACAACGTCAAGGTTAGAAACGTTGAGCTCAAATAGACTTCCATCCATGTGTATATATATCATCATGACATTATTCATGAAAAAAAGCTAATGTCCAAAATCAACATATCTACAAGAATTTGAAGATTGTAACATATCTCTTATATGCTTATAATTTAATTCTACTTATTTCTCAATTTCCCATAGCGATAAACCACATCCACCTACTAGACAGTAATTTTTCCCATTTTGACTTAAAGAATCAGAAGAGCCAGTGTCAGCAACTGTGGTGTAATGAGAATCAATTAGTTGTAATTGACCATTCTTAAATTCCCATAATCTAACTATTTGATCAACTGATGACACTAGTAATCTATATCCATTTAGATACGAAACAGATGTAATTGTAGAGGATGCTGCATCAGGTTCATGGGACAAAATAACTGGTTGATAAGTATTATCTTCTGATTTCTTGAATTCAGTCACACCTAACCCGTTATCATCACTACCGGTTGCAACAAGGAATCTTTCAGCTTCTGAAATAACTTCGAAAGTTTTAATACCATTTTGATGAACAGAGATGGTTGATTGAACCTCTGGTAATTTAGCTCCAATAAATTCTTCATCCGAAAATTGAAGTTTATGATCTTTAATGTTAAATGGGACTTGATTAGAGATATTCCATAACGTTAAAAAACCATCAGTTGACCCTGTTAGTAGTAACAATTCTTCATCTTGAATGAATAGTTTAACATCCCATAAACAACAAGTTTTGTAGAAACCAGAAACCAATTCTGTGAATTTCTTTGAGTTGAAATCAAAATGGAACAATTTTATACTTGAATCTGAATAAACCAATGATAGCAAGAGGCTTTCAACTTTATCGTCAATGTAAATAAATTGATGATCAAAATCCATTATTCTCAAATCAGGATTATCAGATGATGGTTTTAATGAGCTAAGTAATGCAATTAATGGGTATCCAAAGTCTTCATCAATTTTCCAGATGAAAAACTCTTCTCTAGCTGATGATGAAGCTACTAAGTTATCATTTAAAAATTTAACTTTTTGTAAACCAGATGTATGTTTTCTAATAGTCCAATAGTTCTTGACTTGACCATTTGCTAAATCAATTGTTGATAATTTTAATGTGGTATCTTCTGCACCTGTGATGTACAAGGCCTTTTCTGAATAATGGTCTTGTCTTCTAATAGAAATGTCTCTGATTTCACGACCGTGAGTACCTTCACTTAAAATATCAGGAACGACAGCAGGTGGAATAGATCTTATGGTTAATACACCATCTCTAATATAGTAAAATTCGAACCCATTATCTGAAGTTCTGAATAATCTCCATAATCTATGAGAACCACCACAATTCTCATATGCGATTTCGTATTGTTTGGATTCATTATAAATGTAAAAATAACTTGATTTGAAACCATAAACTATCAAATCATCATTGATGTTAAAAGAACCTTCAACGAATCCTTTTCTAGTGTTATTCGTATGAATAAATTCAAATTTATGGGTTTCCGAATTGAATTTAAAGAAAACATAATAACCATCGCGATTAGTTATATTTAGTAAAAATTCAGGACCATGTTGTTTGACTTTATTGATTGAAGTGATTGTATCACTAATTGATAATTTTTTAATGAAATTAATCTCTTCTCCAGATGATAAATTGTAGATACCTAAAGAGCTTAACCTATAACCAATAAACAAAATATTGGATTGAACTTCGAGTGCTGTTGTTGTAAAAGTTGGTCTTTTTACGATCAACGTAGTGGATGAGATTTCTAAACTTCCATCAAGCTGATAAACAAAGAGTTTATCTTGCGGATTTGGTGATTCGATCATCAGGTATAATTTATCATCAGCTGTGGTACATAATGCGTTAACAACTTTGGAAACTTCACAGTGAATTGATTTCTCATTTATAATGTTGCCAGTTTCATCAAACTTGTATAACACAGTTTGACCGTTGCTATTGGTGAGACTAATAACGTTTTGTTCTGAAAATCCATTGAGTATAACAAAATTGGAAAAATTGTCATTTTTTAATAGAAATTTCCAAGATTCATCTTTATAAAGGAATAAACGACCTTCAGAAGTGATTAAAACTAATCCAGTATTTAACTTCCATAAACCTTTACAAATTTCCTTATTTGAAAGCTCGTAATCAATCTTACTAGATCTAACTATCTCACTCAATGAAAAATGGGTAGATTCATCTTGAACTTTACTTGGGTTAATGTCAATTAATCTAATTCTACCATCATTCCCACTAGTTGCAGCATAAGTGTTTTCTTTGTTTATATCTAAACCCCAAACATGTCTACCTGAATGAAGTTCATAAGTCTGATTTGCAACTAATTCCTTTTTTTCAGTGATATTCCAGGTTCTTAAACTCAAATCTTCAGATACACTAACAATTGCACTATCTTCGTTGTAAAATTTTAAGTTCCAAATTCTTGCTGTATGACCCCAAGCCGTTGATAATAAATGACCTGTTTTGAAATCCCATAATTTAATTGAGCGATCATCAGAACAGCTGATAACATATTTCTTATCATCACTTGCTTGAACATTGAAAATAGAGCCTTCATGGCCATTCAAACTGTGTACAACTTCTTCTCTATACAAATTCCATATAATAATACCCCCCATAACTGTACCAGCATTGATATAAACCTCAAATTTAGAAACAACTTTAATTGAACCTGAATACAAGATAGACTTTTCACCATATAGAGATTTTTCCCATTGTAAAGTTTGGGAATACGCATCAACACTTAATATTATATTGTGAGCAGTTAAAATAAATACTTCTAGACCATTTTCACTGAATTCCCCTGAGATAATCCAATCATTAATCATTTTTTCATTAGAGTCTAGTTTATCCTCTTCAATCACTTGTTTCAATGATAGAATACTCAAAGATCTTGCACCATAAAAAAACACTATATCTCTATGTAAGGCAATTCCATGAACTTTGTTCCTTTTGAAAATGGCTTTTGAGGTTAAAAGCTCAGATGTTTTGTAGTTAAACACTTTAACATGAGAACCATGGCCCACCAGCAACAAGTCATCTCCGTGAAATTTGACAGCAACTGTAGGAACATGATGTTCAACTGGCTTCAATTTACCTAGTGCCATTATACTCTCTATTTAGTTACTAGATTGAATCAGGATAGCTACTTTTGATGAATTATGACCTCTTCTTTTATCCTCTCTATACAATTGAAACTTGCAAAAAAAAAATTCAATCAGTTCGGCCAAAAGTATATTTGCAGGATTCTGCATTTTTACTGGTTATGTTTCTATGGTGAATAATGTTTCCCTGGTTACACAAATCAAGCAAAAATTGTTTACTTTTTGAAAAAGGAAAATCAAAACAATAACAAACGGAAAAATAACTTCTATCTAACCAGTAATAAAGCACTATTATCGACCTATTGCTAATTAAAATAGAGGTAAAGAAAGTTGAGAATGTCTGAAAACCGACAAACTGATGGTGGGAACACAGCCCAATCATCCAATGAGAAAGAAAACATCAATATGAACACAGACACAAAAGTGACAAGAAGAAGAGACTCATTAGGCAAAGGTATATTGAAAAACCTGAACCCGCAACAGCTAAATCACACTGTTCATATGATGCAACTGCCTCTAAGGGATTCACAAACCAATAGTACAGCTATATCTGGAAAGAAAAGTTACAGGAGAAGAGTTTCATTTGCCCCAGAGGTTACTTTACACAAAATTGATCTTATTCAACCTGAACCAGATGCAGAAGCAAAACAATCAAAGCGTAGAGAGACTATTGCTTTCACGCCTTATAGTTCAAGAAATCCTTCTCCTGAAAAGCTAGTTGTATCTTCTGGTATCATTACTCCAACTCCTCTGGCCTTTGAAGATGATGCTGATGAAATACAATATGATAGTAGTGATGTTGAAATGGACGATGACACTCATGTTCATTCATCACCAGGCAACCCCCGACTTGAATTCAAAATTCATGAAGATAAAGTAGGATACACAGAAGCAATTGATATGAGTATATCCAGATTTGAAGACAATGAAGAAAACACTATGGATTTAACTAAACCATTGGGCCAAATACAAACTAATAATGAGCAACTGTTACCAATAGATGATGGTCCACTGTTTCAATCAACACAGGCTTCACAAGATTCAAATTCACAAAATTCCGAAAAATCAAGCTCACAAACCTCCAATAGTAGCACTGGATCTGCATTTGGTTCAATTAAATCTCTGTTTGATGATGATGAAGAACAAGAGCAAGAGTCCTTAGAGATGGATCTAACTCAACAATTCAATAAAACTATTGAATTTCCAGAAACGATACCACATTCTGAGGCTGGTGGAACTGATCAATCAAATAATGAATCTATCAACGATTCAGATATGACTAATGAAACAATGGATATCACAAGTTTAGCAGAAGGTTTAACAGATAAAATCACTCTGCAAAATACATTGTTGAACAAACAGGTTGGTGAGAAGGATGACCTTTTAATGGATCAAACTCAAATCTATGGCATGATTGAAAATAAAGTTGATGTAACTGAAAATTTAACACAACCCATGGATGAAACAGTCATAGAACAGAATAAACAAATTAACTCCATTTCCCCACCAACTGAGAATTTGGGAATCAAATCAATCCATAATACACCACTGAAATCAATAAGGTCACATACTACAGAAAACGGATCTCCACATTCCTCTAAAAGAAAATATCTGCCTGAATCAGATATTGATTTAGGAAATAGTTTAAGAGAAAAAATTAACTCATTAACGCCAAAGAAGAAAAGAAAACCTTTGCTGAGTTTAGAAAACCCGTCTATTCCTGAATCATTTGCTTCTCAGATTTCATCTTCTTCACAGGATAGAGTTTCATTCACACCATTAAGAGCCGCAAGGGAATCACTTTTAGCTGGTGATAAAATTCAAATTGGTGTATTTTCTGACACTGTCCCATTAGCACCATCACATGAACAACATGAAGATGAAGATGAAGTATATCAACCAGTTACATTACAGAAATTTTTAAATGATTTAAATATTGAATTTTTTGACGGTTTGAACATAGATAACGATTTTACCATAACTTTAAAGTCTATTCAAGATGATGAAAACGTTCGTCCTGTTGATTTTATTATTTATAAAAATTCTAAATTACCATGGATTGATCTGTTCAGTTTCAGTTGTGTTGAATTGCAAAACAGTATGAACCAGTTGAAGAAGCTGTTTGATAATCTAAATGAAGAGTTTTCAGTGGTTAATCCACAATTGGTCAAGGAATACTACCAAACTTCTGGCATAATCCCACAAAAGACTATGAATGATCGTCTTTCATTGATGAAAACTTTCGCTGATAAGGAAGCAGCATCTTCCTGGCACACTTGGAGGTATCAGTTATTAGATGAATTGTCAGGTAGATTGAGCTTCAACTTGAATTTATTGAACAAAGATTATAAGAACTTGACTGAGGTCTCAAATGAAATCAACCAAATTCAGAAGTTATTAGTAAACCAGAAAAATGATCTAGACTTTAAACTCACTGATGCATCAATTAAAATCCAAGAAATTGAATCAGAGAAGACTGCTGACCTGATATCTCTACGAAAAGAACTAATTGATGAATTAGAACGATTTTATGATGAAGATACAGAACTTATTGAATTGAAATCAGAAATTAAAAAACTTGATTCCCAAATGATTTATTTAGATTCAATGGAGAGAGATGTTGAAGTCAAACAAAGATTTGTTGAAAGAAATACCCAAGAACCAATATTTAGATTGAATAAATTGCTGGGAATTTTAAAAGGAATACAAACTGTTACTGGTTTGAAACTCAAACACATTAGAGGAATGTTGTTGACAATATCTTTAGTTGATTTGGACTTGGATTTAGAGTTTAACTTAAATGACTTGAAATCAAGACAGATTATTACATCAGAAGATCTTCCAAAGCTTACAAAATCATACTTGGATAATTTTTTATCAGAAAACACAGAACTATCGTTACCTGAGTTAATTTTTGGGCTAAGAAATATTTCAATGGTTTTGAAGAAATTTCATAAAGAATTGTTTTATTTGAGTTTGGAGATTCCAACTAAAATAGAATTTACTGATGAAGGTATTAAAATTGATATTATAGAATTAAATAAATCATTGAGATGCAAGACTAAAATCAGCATTAATATCAATAAAGATCAAATCTTAAAATCACAATTATTAAACGACGTTGAAGCTTTTTTAATATATGGAGGAAAGGACCTCAGTGATGAAATCATATTGAATAAGTTGAAGGATAAGTTAAACAATAGTATTATTAAAAACATTCAAACATTAAGCTTAGTAAGAAACTAAGATTGTATTATTTTTAATAGAATTATTTACATGTATGAACTCGTCTTGCGTCGTCTTCAATTTACAGTAAAATTTGCAAAAATGTATAATCAAAGTATACAAGAATTATATAAAGAAGGAAAAACTAAAAGAGGAAAATACTTATGAAATGGGGAATCTGGTAAACATCAATAACCAATAAACAATATCATCTAGTTAATGAGTGCAAACAGCAACACATTAACCGTTGAATTAGAAATAAAATAAAACAAAGAATAAAAGAACTTAAACCAAAAAATTATTAATCAAAAAATCAACAGTAAAGACGAAATATTTAAAAAGTATTATATGAAAAATTTAACAAAATTAGACTTAGTCTATAATAAGATAGCAAAAGCACCTAAAACAACAGCACCAGAGATACCAACAACGTTAGCAGCACCATGGAAACCAGTAGCAATTGATGGAGTGGTAACATTTGCATGAGTGATTGGGTAAACAGGTGTAGTTGATGGTTTGATTTTGATAATAGTTGAAACACCTGGAACAGTAGTAGAATCTCTGGTAGTTGGGTAAACTGGTGAGACTGGGGAGACTGGTGAGACTGGTGAGACTGGAACAACTGAAGTTGGTTTGGTGACAGTTGGTTTGGTGACAGTTGGTTTAGTGGTGACAGTTGGTTTAGTGACAGTTGGTTTAGTGATTAAAGTAGTTGGTTTGGTGATAACTGTTGTTGGTTTGGTAATAACTGTTGTAGAATTTGGATGAATTGTTGATTCTTTGGTAGTTGTAACACAAACATGTTCCTTACAAGAAGTGAAGGTAACGGTGGTGGTTAAATAATCTTTAGTTGTTGTTGTAACAGTTGTAACATTACCTTTAGTTGTTGAAGGAACTGTTGATGATCTGGTGGTTGTAGTAGAATCAATAGTTGATGATTTTTTGCTTTTTGATTTTGTTTTAGTTGTTGAAGCACTTGAGGATGATCTTGTTGTTGAGGAATGATCAACAGATGATGATGATGGATAAGATGAAGTTGAGGCAATAGTAGTACTAGTGATAGTAGTGGTTTTGTCAGTTGAAGATGATCTAATTGGAACTGAGCTTGAACTGTGAGTGACAGTGGTAACAGTAGTAGAATGTTCTGAAGAAGTGACATCTTTAGACTTTTTATGATGTTTTCCTAAAGCTTCAACATCATCGTTGGCAATAACGGCAGTAGTAAAAAGTAAAGCACTGAAAACGGTAGAAATTCTCATTTTTGATATTAATTAAGGTTGAGAAGAAGTACAAAGTAAGTTGGAAATGAATTGTGTATATTTGAGCTTTTATATCAATATACCAATTTACTCATTTTATCTTCTCTGTTTAAGAAATTGTTCTCAAAATTCACTCTCAATTTACGTTTATTCAATAAATTTCACATGAAACAGATCTCATGTGAGGATAATTAAAACCCATTTCGATTCCAATGTGATGTAATAACTTTCAAGGATGTTAATTCATGCCAATATTTATTTGTATAGCAATTTGTGGTTCGCTAAAATTATGTGTCAAATTTTCAGGGCCTCAAATTTCTAATTCTAAACTACTAGAGTAAAAAATATGATTAAAGTTTAGAGTCAATTCTGAGACAAATAAAAACAGAAATTTTTACGTACGAAATTTTTTTCCTTCTCAAAAACGTGTAACATAGAGAATGTTCTCTATATAAACTACGATTCAAAGACATCTATTGACCTCATGTTTGAAAAAATCTATTTTACATTATTTTTCTGTTATTTTTGTGTTCTATTTGGGGAAAGATTTTCTTTGATTAATTAGTAATTTATTGACCAAATATTTGGCCAAAATTTTGAGAACCACCAGAATTTTGGAAATCTGTGGCAATGATTTCTAAGAATGCAAAAGCAGTTCCGATGGCAACAACGATACCTGCAGTCTTACCTTGAGCACCAAAGACTTCACCAAGTTGGGCAATTGAAGCTAAAACACCAGCACCTGCAACAGCAGCAACTGGGATAACTCTCTTTAATTCTTTTGAGACAGAAACATCTCTACGACCTTGTAAGACAATACCTTGGTCCTTAAATTGAGCAGCAATATCTTTTGGAGCAGAACCAGAAATAAAGGACCAAGAGTTAGCAAAGAAGGCAGAAGTTGATAATAAAATTAAAAAGAACCCTAAAGTTCTTAATGGTGATAACAATGAACCAAATAAGTTTGGTGATGGTGTTAAAAAGTATAGGATTGATGGTGTTTCAATAAGTAAATTAGAATCGAAACCATTAGTGGTGTAGTGACCTATAATTTTAACAGCAATATGAGTTGGATCATTCTTGAAGAATAAATTAACAATAGCATAACCTAGAATATTAGCATAGAATAAAACTGTGTATGAAAAAATTAGTGGTAAAGCACCTGTGTATAATAATCTGATTGGGTAAACGTTTGCCATACCTCTAACTTTATTTGATCTAATTGGTAATTCAATTCTAAAATTTTGCAAGTAGATAGTAACTAGGAAAGCAATCACAGTAACATACACTTGAGTTAAGTTTGGTAGATATCTTCTAGTAAAGGCATCAATGATAACATTTTTGAATGGTTTTGAACCAAAACTTGTAACTAAATTAACTAAGGCACCGACCCTTTCATATCCTCTTGTTGTTTTAACTGAGACAAACCCGAAAATATCACCCATGAAATTACTTGAAACATTAACAGTAACAAAAGTTAAAGCCCCTGATCCAAACCCGTAACCTTTATCAATAATTTCTGAGATTAAAGTGAAGAAAAACCCTGAACCGATTAATTGCAAATTAATCCAAACAACTTGCCATAGAGATAGATTATAACCAAAATAACCAGTAGCTAAGAATAAATTAGTCAATACACAGTATTGGAATAAAGCAAGAAGTTTTTGGAAAGTTTGAAATAATTCTCTGTCACTTCTTAAAGAGAAATTAACTTTAACAATTTTTAAACCAGCCAACAACTGTAAGATTAAACCACTTGAAATGATTGGGAATACACCAAATTCTAGCAGGGTACCCTTTTCAGCACCGAAAATTGGACGTAAGAATGCTATTGGGTCATTTGGGGTACTGGTTGCTCCAAATACTGGCAATTGACCAAATAAATATAGAAATGCGGCACCGATTGTGTAAACGACTTTATCATCGAAACTTAATTGTTCGAATGGAAGTTCGATCTCTGGTAAGACTGGGATAAATGGACCAGCAATGTCGATCAAGCGGAAACCACTCATTATAACTTCAGTATTTCGATCTGATTGATTGGAGTAATTTGTGGTTAAAAGAAGCTTAAAGAGTCTTTATCAACTTTTCAATCGTCGAGGAAAAAAAGTTTGGCAAACAATTCGCGAATTCTGGTATTTGTGAAGGATAAACCGAGGAAGTAGTGGGACTTTGTAAGGTAATAGCAGTGGCATGTGTGATGTTGAGGTATATGGATCTACTACGATCTGGATTACAATAACACTCTCTTTCGCCGTTTTTCGGTATCTTTTCTCAGTCAGAATGCACTGCCTAAAACGAATCATTTTTAAAAGGGTTCTAGCGACCCTTCTCTGCCCAATCCCATGCAGTATCCTTCTAAAGAATATTCTATAGAAAGAAAAAAAATCAACCAGCTCATCTCTAGCTAATCTTATATCTTATTCCAATAGATCATCACTGCGAAATAATGGCTGAAGAAGAAGACCACAACAAACTCATAAACTACAATGACGCAATAGAGTACTGGAGCTCCACCCCTGCCACGGTAGACGGTGTCCTTGGAGGGTACGGTGATGGTACATCTGTCCCAAAGGCAGATGTAGTTGGATCTTCGACATTACTACGCAAATTAAAATCAAGGATGATTCCAGAAGAAGGACAGTTGAAGTATTCAGTTGATATCGGTGCTGGGATTGGTAGAATCACAAGGGATATGTTACATAAATTTTCTGATAAGGTTGATCTTGTGGAGCCTGTTAAGCCATTTGTTCAACAAATGGATGTTGAACTAAAATCTTTAAAAGAAATGGGTAAAATTGGTACTATTTATGATATTGGTATGCAAGACTGGACCCCAGAAGATGGGAAATATTGGCTGATTTGGTGTCAATGGTGTGTTGGACAAGTTCCTGATGATGAATTAGTCAAATTTTTAATAAGGTGTAAAGAAGGTTTACAACCAAATGGAACGGTTGTTGTTAAAGAAAATAATGCAATTGGCGAAGATGTTTTCGATGAAACTGATTCTTCAGTGACGAGATCTAATGAAACTTTTCAAAGATTGTTTAAAGAAGCTGGTTATAAATTGATCGCTGTTGAGTTACAGAAAGGTTTACCTAAGGAGTTATTCCCTGTTAGAATGTACGCAATGAAGCCTATTGAAGACTGAAAATAATTATAGATTTAAATGTATATAGAGATATGTAGTAAATAGTAATAATACCTGAAGATTTTTTTTGTTAGTTGATATTCAAACTGTATTTTGAATGAAATTACTTCAATTGTTGTATTATTTTAGATCAGATAGGAGCGAAAGACTATTGATGGCTAGTTTTTCTTTCATGTATTTCAGTTGAACTATGCATTGAAATTTGTATCATCATCTAGAATTAACTAAACAATTCTGCGAATCGTCTTCATTGTAACTCAAGACTTACTAGCTAAATATCTTTCTAACTTAGAAATCAATCACCTCATCGTTATAAATATTCTTTAAATTACTGAAGAAAACTAGAAAATTTTTCAAAATTTTTTTTATACAGTAAATCACACATCCAAACACCATAAAAAGAACATAAGTTTTTTAGGTCTTTTGGATTAAAATATTCATTCAAATTCATAACATTTATTCTTTATTGTATTCATATAAACATCATTGTGCAATTAAAGGCAATTTTGCGAAATTCATTTGTGATTGAGTTCTTCTTATTTCTTGAGATTCTTGAGCGATTTCTAGATCTTTTAATCTGGATTTTAAATTTGGTACCTCTCTTAATTGTTTATTTAAATCTATTAATTCATTTTCCCAAGATAATCGTTTTTCTGCATCTAACTTCATGAAAGTATAAGTACCATCTCCTTTAAACTTCAAGATGTAATTATGGAAATGCCATAATGAAGACCTATGTGCAACTGATAATAAAGAAATACCCAAATCTTGGGCATGTTTATACATATTTTGCTCCATTTGTGGTGAAACTGCACTAGTACATTCATCTAATACAGCAAATTTGGGTTTATGATAATATAATCTTGCCATTGCCAATCTTTGTTGAACACCAATGGATAATTCTTCAGGCCAATTTCTGATTGTTTCAAATGGTTTGATTGAATTTATATTCTGCATTGGGTTTTTAGACAATTCAATTGAAATATTCTCTTTCAATAAAAATCTTAAATCTAAAACTTCTAAAATATCAATTAACTCTTTGTTTGTATCATATTTGTATTCTGTACTTGGATAAATTATTTGATCTTTTAATGAAGATTTACTCAAATAAGCTCTTTGTGGTAAATAAAACAAGTTTTTGAAATGTGGTAAAGTTAATTCACCACTGATAACAGGCCATAATCCTCCTAGTATTCTAAATAATGAAGATTTACCACATCCATTTGGTCCAGCAATTAATAAATGGTCACCTTGTCTGATTTTGAAAGTCAATGAAGAAGCCAATACAACATTAGCTGGAGTTATCAAAGGAACTTGTTTGAATTCAATAACTTCATCATTATAATTGATGACACCTCTGGAAACTTCTTGATTTAAAGTTGAAGTGTCAATCTCAATTAAATTCCTTTTGAAATCAGATAACCTTTGAATATAGCCAACAGCTTGTTGAACTTCTTTTCTTGAACGAATCAACATACCTAACGAAGAAGAAGCAGACAATAACAAACGACGATTAGTAATAAATTTTGCAGAAGTATTGTGATCAACTATATTATTGAATTTGTTAATAAATATTGGAGTTGCACATAAGACTAAACCAGCTGCACCCCAAGTATATTTGACAATAAAATCAGTTGAAGCATCATAAATAGCTCTTGCTCTAATTTCATAATTAATAAATTTTTCTAATTGGTAATAAGATTTATCCAAAATATCTAGTTCTCTTGAATGACCTCTTAAAAATCCAATTTCTTCGGCAAATGTAACAACTCTTGAATGTAAAGTTCTTAATAAACCTTCTAAACGAGATTTTTCAATTGCAATTTTAGTGAAGTTTGGTGATAAGAATTTTAAGAATAGTGAAGTTGAATGAGCAATTATCCCCAAGATTAAAGTACCTTCAGCAGAGCCACTTTTAGCTAATTCAAAAGAACATAAAACTAAATCTAAAGAAGGTTTCAATAGATGATTTGGTAAACTTGCTAGAGCAGACGATAGATTAGTCACATCAGTTGTAATTCTTTGATTTGGATCTCCAACTTTATTATCGGAGACTGAGGGAGTGTGAATTAAACTGTAATAATTTGGATTTTGCTTAATTGAGTCATTCTTACTTCTGGATGGCAAATATAGTTCCATTAAATCTTTTGTTAGATTCTTATTGATATTCAGAGCTAATTGATTTGTGATAAAGTCTAATAAAGAGTTGGTTAAAGCAGCTGGGATACCTAACGCCATCCATTGAAGTAAAAGTTTCAAAAATTTAGATGTATTTTTCCTAATCAAAGACGAAACTAACCAACCATCTAGAGCGGCAACTCTTAAAGTCAACAAGGCTCTAATGAGCAACAACCCAAGTTGAATGACGAAATAGAATGGAACAGATGATTTCCAAGTTGGGATAATAGCATCAAATAACTGCTTGAGAGTCTCTCTTGATATCTTGACTTTTGTTTCTTTGACTTCTTGTTCAGGTTCATTTTTTTTCTCTACTTCATTAGAAGATTGCTTTCTCCTACTTGGCTGAGATGAGTTGAAACTTGCGAATAAAAGAATCAGATAGGAAGTCTTTAGTATGATTCCCTTATGGGTTGAGTACCATCGCAGGATGTTTGAGTATTGAGTGATTTGAGTGGGCATTTTGATGGTGAAAGTTGGAATAAGTAATAAAAATAGGAAAAGAGATTTTGTTCAAATAGAAATTGTGTCACTTTCAAAAATGAGGAGAAAGAGGAGATTTGCAACCGAGGCTCAATTCCTCTTCCTATCAAATTCGGTCTGTAAGGAGCTCAATTCCGACTCAATTTGATCTATTCGATTTTTATAGTAAAATTCACAGATTCCAATCAGGTTTTCATCTGGATGGTCACGGAAGATTCGATCGACTATCATTTCTAATTGTTCTAGTGTCAATTCTGACAGTGTGCCTTCCAATTTGTTATGTGAGAGAAGATAAACTGGGTGTGTAATAAACTCTTGATGAAGTGCTTCTAACTTATCTCTATATACTTCATCTTCTTTACTCAATCCTCCATTTTTTTCTATCAACTGCACCAGTAGTAGCAAATCACGGCTATTCAGCTTCTGCTCTGTGTCTTCCTTTGTCATTTCCTCAAGTTTCTTTCTTCTTGTTCCGATTCAACTTTTCAGTCTTTAAAAGTAAACAATTTTTTTTAGTTTTGGCACAGCGCTTCAAATCATCTCATTTAGGAAATTTGCGCGCCTCTTAAAATGTAAACATAGATGAAGTGAGTGCTTTACCCATCTACAGATCAAAGAAGACGACTCAATAATGACTTTGGAATCCTCTGTAGACACACCGGTGTCTCTAATATCAAAGGATAGTAGGTCCAAAAAGAGAAGGAGCTTGTCTCCAATCTTATCCAGCAATAACATTTCTGAAACTCATTACCAAAATTCATCACCATTAAGTTCACTTTCATCTAAGATATCAAAACTTTCAATTAATACTTCTCATATACACTCTAACAGTGCAATTCCTATCTATTCTCCAAAGTTGAGGTCCCAAAAACTGTCGACTCCTATAGAATCTCCCAAATTTGCGACAAACACAAGAATTGTTTCTGACCCAAAAGACAGAGGTTCAAGTTTATTAAGATCGAAATATGCTCTATCTTCAACTAATATCAGTTCGCTTCCCAAAACTAATATAAATATCAAAACAAGATTACCATCTAGATCAAATGATGATTCACCTTTAATTCAAAGACTTGCAAGATCGACAACCTCTTTCGACTTAAAATTAGAGAGAAAACCAAAATCAAGAGTTGCGTCTATTGATTCAATGCCTAATTATAAAGGCTCCAGCATTCCAAGATCATCAACTTCCAAAAGAATTGTATCTGAATCTGTTGCTGACTCGCCCTCTGCTCTTGGAAGACCTACAAGAAGTAGTCAATTAAGAGAAGCTTCAATCAAACTCAAACATACTCCAGAACGTTCTAAAATACAATCAGAAACATTATCAGATACAAAACGAAGAACCATTCCAAAGTCCCATACATTTAATAACGGTTTAAATGAAATTTCAAAATTACCACAACCAGTTGTAAGGAAATCTTCATTGCCTAGACCTTCAAACCTAAAAAATGCTTCTTCATCAACTCTCAGCAGTTCATCCACTTCATCACCAAAACAACATTCATTACCAAACCCTAAAACAGTACAAAAGATCAAAACAACAAATGAGCTACACAAATGTTTAATGTCATATTCTAAAACAAGAAAATTACTTGAATCTTGGAATAAACCTTCAAATGTCAGCAATTCAACACCAATATCAACTTATGAAATTTTGAATAATCCAAAAAATAACTTAAGTCCAACCGAAAAGGCAGAAATCTCAAAGTTATCAAAAATTTACTATTATATTCCAAATTCCCATATCCTTTCAAATTCAGATTATTTACAAAATTTTGGATTTGATGATATAGATAAAAATCTAATAATAAACACAAACGATCATATCAATTACACTCACCAAGTTATTTCAAGTTTAGGTAAAGGTATGTTCGGTAATGTTTTGAAATGTTATGACCACAAATTACAAAAATCAATAAGTCTTAAAATAATGAAAAATGACGTTAATTGGTCATTACAATCTATAAATGAAATCAAAATTTTAAAAAACTTACAAAATCATGAGAATGTTTTGAAATATTATGATCATTTCAATTTCAGATCTCACATTTGTATATCAACAGAATTGTTAGCAGTTAATCTTCTTGAAGTTTTACAATCTGTCAAATTTGAGGGTTTTCATACTGATGTCATTAAAATTTGGTCCAAGCAATTACTATCAGGTTTAGAATACATTCATTCCCATAATATAATCCATGCTGATTTAAAACCAGAAAATGTAATGATAACAAGTCCAAATTCATTTGATTTAAGAATTATTGATTTTGGTTCATCTTGTCATGTTAATGAAATCACTTATCCTTATATTCAATCGAGATTTTATAGAGCTCCTGAAGTGCTGCTCGGTTGCAGATATGACACGAAGATAGATATCTGGTCGTTTATTACATTAATCTATGAAATGTACTCGGGTAAGCCATTATTTCCAGCTAAAGATGAACCTGATTTATTCAATTTAACAGTTAGCTTAATCGGTCAACCATCATGTAAAACAGTAAAGGACTTAAGAAGTGAGCTGTTTGATAAGGGTTCAGTTAATAAAAATGGTGCAGGTTTTTTCATAGATAAAGGCTCAATGATCTTCAAATATTTTGATAGATTAGGGAAATTAAAATCATCTGCTGCTCCTGTTACTTCATGGGGCTATGTGAAATCAGTTCCAATTAATAAAAAATTAAATATCGAAAATTTAGAGCTTGTTAAGTTTTTACAATCTGGTTTGATTTGGAATTATAAATCAAGGCCAAATGCAACTGAATTATTAAAACATTCATTCTTGAACTAGATTTTAATATATAATTTTTATGTGAAATTGCACATAATGTTAATCATAGATTGCTCAATAACTGATATTTATCAGAATCTTAATAGTAATTGAGTAATTTCATTTGTTTCTGAAATTTAAAACATCAGATGATGATAATATTATAGGTCCATATTGGAAATAACTACAAAGTTTGTTAGTTAACGGTGACATATTACAATGTCAAAGTAATGAAACGATATATGATTTCGCTGATCTCATAACATATAGTAGGATATAGGATATACAATTCTATTATAGTATTTCGGGAATAAAACTATTACTATTAATGTTATCTGAAAATGTAACATGCTTATATCCACCATGCACATATTGTATATAATAGTTTTAGGTATGCACTTTTAATACTGGTGTTGTTGTACATATTTCAATGATGTACTATCAACTAAAATGATATCTGATTCTTGTCACTATCTTCATTTATATAAATAATATTTCGACGCCATTGCTATATGAATAATATTACTTTAAATAAATCACTATTTATGAGTTTTTTTAAGATTAGTTAACTATTATTTTATTTATCTTATCATTATTGGAGACAACATTTTTAATAATTAAACTATAAACACACGTAAAATTATTTTAATAATATTCACGAACCACTGAGTATTGAGAGCCTAGGGAAAGGTTGATCTTTAGTAATCTACATTAATAAAAAATCTCATGAAAAGTTATCTTTCAATTTAATTAATTATTTTCTAAAATTAAAAAATTGAAATAAAAATAAATTTGGTGTATAAATATCTCTGATTCGGGAACCCGACGGCAACTTGTTCATGCAAACAAATGCAATAAGGGTCCTCTAGATAGACTCAAATAATATATAGTACACCAGTGACAATATAATTATATGAAAGATGAACGATACTTTTAATTTGACTTTTCTCACTATTAAGAACTTCTAAATAACACACTGCGCACAGATCAGTTATAGTGCGAACAAATTAAATCGCTGTAGGTATTGTACAAAATTTCTTAAAAACCTGCGTTGAGCCACATATTGAAGACAGAACTTTGTAAAAAACCACACTTATCATTTATGTGATCGAAATTTGATTACTCCCCTCTCATACGGCTTATATATCTTAAGTACTTGAGATTTCGTTGGGGGAAATCATCACTAGTCGTCGTGAACGACCAAGGACCAGCAACTTGAAAATAAAGATAGTCCAGGTGCACTGCATAATCTCACGGTTACTTACTACTAAATGAATACGAATATTTTCAGAACCATCGATTAGCTTTGCTCAATGCTGATATTAATAAAGGATAAAAGACACTGAAGGTGGCAATGGGTAATCAATTCATTTCATACATACCAACGCAGAGTCCTAACCGATGTACCTACCCTATATAACTCAAGAACTTGAGAATAGGATATCATTAATCAACGAGAAACATTGTCGCCATTTCAAAAACAACTCACCAAATCAAAATAAAAAAAAATAGACTGTAGCGATCAAAAAGAAGAAGAAAAATAAGAGAATTTACTCTATTATAAGTTGAAGAAAAGAGAAACTTCACCAATTTTTTTTTCCTCTTAAATTACTTATATTTATATTCTATACAACTTAAAAAACCTTTCTTAGTGGCTTCTATTTAATCTAATTTAAACACTTCATGTTTCTTAATCTTTCTTTCATTTTTTTTTTTTCTCTGTAAAAATTTATATTGAACTCTATACAACTAAACACATTTTCTCTAATTTTGGCATTATGTCTTCTTTAATCTTCTTTTCAACTTAATTTTTCCTTTCGGGGGTGTTGCACACGAATTTATTAGCATCGGTTCAGTCTTGCCAATCTGGCCTGTTCGACTATGTTATTGTAAACAACTCAAAAAATCTTAGTCATATATTACGTAACAAAGAAAGCGATTAGTTAATGAGAGAAAAAATCAGGAATATCTACAGGTTGTATAGTGTAGTGGTCATCACTTTCGGTTTTGATCCGGACAACCCCGGTTCGAATCCGGGTACGACCTTTCTTTTTTATTTTTTCTGAACTTTTAGTATCTTTTTGAAATCTATACAAGAAACCTTTCTCTTTCATTATTATACAATGCTACATTGTTAGATAAAAATCAGTCTGATAAGTATTTTTTGTGTAAAATTTAAATAATATGAATTAAAATAGACACTAAATATAAAAGTAAAAATTTTGTTTTATTTAGGTCCTTTACACTGTTTAATCAATTCATTATTAGATATTACAATATTAATATTCTTCATTTATCATTAGTTCATTATTCATTATAGGGATATCAAAAAAAAATAAAAGCACGAATCAGTTATAACACTCATGAAAAAACAAAACAAAACATGGACATAACGTGCATCATTACCTGAAAATAAATAATAAATAAGTTTTGTGAAAACAGAAAGCTAAACATTGGATTCACTGATTAGTTTATGAGCTTGTTCAAGATTTATTCGTTGATTTAAATCAACAGTTAAGCAACCTTTGACTGCATTTATTAAATTTTCATCCAAATTTGTAGCTTTTCTCAAATCTTCAACATCAAATTTGCCAGCTGAGATCATTGCACGTAATCTTGGTTCATATTGGTGTTGGAATGGTAATTTTCCAACTATTGAAGTATATAGCAAGACACCAAAAGCCCAAACATCTGCAGATGGTCCCAATGGTGGAGGAGAACTTTCCAGAAGTTCAGGTGAGGCATAAGGTAATGAACCAATATGTGAATGCGGAATATTTGGATCATCAGCTTTTTCATCAAAAGATTTATCTGGATATTCGAATTTAAAATCGCTATTTATAGTTGGGTCATTTGATGATTCATTTGATGTACCAGATCTATGCAATGAAAGTTTTGTATCATCATGAGTTCTAAATTTATCAACAACGATTCTTTGTAAAGAGTTTGAATTTACTGACGTTATTTTGGTACCTGAAGATGATCTTGGAATTGATAGTCTTCTTTTAACATATACATTATTTGGTAAATAGACATCTTCATTGGAATCAATTGGAATATCCATAAATTTCAAACTCATACCGAAATCACAAACATAAAGTTTTGTGTCATTTTCAATATTATGAAGTAAAACGTTTTCTAATTTGACATCACCATGAACATAACCTCTTGAATGCATATATTGTAAAGCAGATATAATCTGAAGTGAGAATTTCTTAATCAACTTTAATCTATTAGTTGGTGAATTTTCTGAATCATACATCCCCCATTTCGAAACTAAGTCATACATAGTACCACCATTTGCCTTAACAGTTAAACAATATAAACATTTCTGATCTTCTTTGATGTTTAACAAAGGTAAAATATTTGGATGATGTAATTCATGCCAAATTGTTGCTTCTCTTTTGAAAAACTTCTTTACTGTTTCTGTTTTCGTATGAATGACCTTCATTGCGTTGATTTCATTATTTAAAGTTGAACAACATTCTCTGATAATACCCCAAGCACCAAATCCAATAATTCTACCTAATCTATGACTTAAAATAATTGAACCTTCATCAGTCAGTTTGGCAGAAGATTTTTCACTGAAACTATTTAAAAATTGAACGGCTGGAGAATTTTTAGTTTTCTTTTTGAATCTTTTTTTAATAATTTTGTTAATTGCATCAGTATTACCATTTGGTGCAATATCAATTAACAATTTACGTCGTACTGAAAATGGTAAATCAACAAAATTTTCTGGTAATTTAGAAACTATCTGTTCTTCTTCATTTGTCAGGCTGGTTTTAAAATGTTCTCTTTTAGTCACTGGGACAGAAACTGGTTCAACAGAAGCGTGTAATCTCCCAATTGGTGTCGATGGAATTGAATTAGCAGTAGACGATATACTATCATTAAATGAAGATTCAAATGAGCTATCAAAGTCTTTATGTGAATTAGTTTGATTATCGTTTATCCATTGATCAACAGCTAAACTAAAATCGAGATCGGGAATATATTCATCTTCCATACCTTTGATACTCTCATTATTCATAGTCTCATGAGATCTTTTCAGAGACTTTGAACTGATGTGATAATTTTGAGAAAGACTTCTTGATGGATTGCTTAGTTTCGATGAAGAATAAAATTTTGAAGATGGTGATTGGAAATTATCTTGCCTTACTTTATGAGGTCTATAACGATCATCATCAAACATTCTTCTACCATTAATTGAGTTAAAATTTGACGTTTCAGTCTCTGAATAAATTCGGTGCAATCTTGAATTAGAGAAAACAACGTTGTTTTGGAGATTTTGTAACTGATCATAAGGTGGTTTACTTCTAGCCTTGACAGCTGGTGAATCTGATAAAATAGGAGGCAGGTTGGAATTGGAAGTAATTGTTGGTGTGACTGTATGCTCAGGAGTAAACTCTAGCCCTATATCATCATCTTTATCATTATCTTCAGTTTCTGTTGTTTCTCCACTGGCTCTTTGGGAATTTGATTCGTTTATCTGATATAGAACTGATTCATTGGTACGGTGAAGTCCACTATCACTTTGAACAACTTTAGAGTTGTCTCGTCCTTTGCGATTTGCACCGATAAAGATATTGGTCATGTGTTTCTTATGAGGACGAGAACACAGTATTTCCACACACTTTCAAATTCAATTGAGTAATAAATAAGGAGAATCACCAGAAATAAAGTTTGTTTTGTGACAAAATTATCAAAAAAAAGATTTCCGAGGCCAATGCCCCCGGAATTCACATTTCCAGCCAATGACAAACTTCACAAAAATGATTTCCAAATGGAAAAAAAAATTTGATATCGAATTCTCGAGTTTAACAACAAATTCACCAACTAAAACCAATTCAATCATATCAAAATGGCTGGTGCTCCTCATCCTAAAGCTTACATGGGCTGGTGGGGTTCTTTAGGTTCTCCAACCCAAAAAGGTGTTACCACTTACGCTGTCTCTCCATTCGCACAAAGACCATTAAAAGGTGCTGCTCACAATGCCATCTTCAACGTCTTCAGAAGAGTTAAAAACCAAGCTTTCTTCGTCATCGTTCCAGGTATCGTTATTTGGGAATGGTGGGTTCAAGCTAGAGACTACAACGAATACTTATACACCAAAGCTGGTAGAGAAGAATTAGAAAGAGTCAACGTTTAAACAAATTCTTTATATAATGACACACGAAACATAGAGAACAAAACATATTTCTTATATTCATACTTCATCATATAAACTAATGAATATATATGTTTGGTTTTTTTATTGAATAACACTTTATTTATGAAATGTACAAAGTTTTAAAATATTTAATTACAAGTAGAATTATTAGCAATTAGCATTTTTATTTTAAAAGCAAAGCAATAATCTATCTATATGTGTATATATATGTCATCTATTTTTGACGTTTGTAAACTTTACCCAAGAAATCAGATAATACCAGTTTGTTGAATCCTCTTGATTCATCAATGTTTGCAATTTTTTCCTTCAATTCACCAGCAATTTTTTCTTCATATTCATGATAAGTTTTATCAACACCTAATTCAGCAAATAAATCTTTAACAATTTTTTCTTTAGCAGCATCTTTGATACCATAATTCTCATCAAGGATTTTTCTTTGTTCTTCATTAGCTTTTTGTAAAGCAACGTTAATAATCCAACTACATTTATTATCTTGGATATCAGTACCAATTTTACCAATATCTTCAGGCTTACCATAACAATCAAGATAATCATCTTGAATTTGGAAATATTCACCTAATGGAATCAAGACATCATGAGCTTGTTTCAAATCTTTCTCATCATTAATACCAGCAGCATACATAGCTAAAGCAACTGGTAAATAGAAGGAGTAATAAGCAGTTTTATAAATGACAATTAAAGAGTGTTTCTTCAAAGAGAATTTAGATAGATCAACATTTTCTTCTGGAGCAGTAATTAAATCTAATAATTGACCGATTTCAGTTTGGAAAGTAACATCATGAAATAGTTCTAGAATATCAACGTAGTAAGATTCACCTTTGAAGTATTTTTTCAACAAGATGTAAATGGCACCTTCTAACATGAATGCATCATTGATAGCAATGTCCCCGACTTGTTCATTTTTATACCAACATGGTTGTCCTCTTCTTGTAATTGATTTATCCATCATATCATCAGCGACTAAGAAATAAGCTTGTAATAGTTCGATTGACCAACCTAAAATTGAAATTTTCTTGTATTCTTCTTTGGATAGTGATTCAGTTGATTCGTAACCTTTTAAAGTGACATAAGCATCAACAACCGACATACCTCTGTTCAATTTACCACCTGGAGTATTATAGTTCAAATTATCATCAAACCATTTGATGGCTGATTCTGGCATACCATAATCTTTTAGGACTTGATTTAACTCTTCGACCAACTCAGGGAAAACAGCAAGAAACCTCTCCCTCTTAACAACTTTATCAGACATTCTAGATCTTTTGAATCGAATTAATTATAAATCTTTTCAATAATAATTTCAACGTGAACGAATCCGATTCAAAAAAAAATAAAAAAAAATGCGTCATTGGAGAAACTAAACGAGATTGTACCGCAAAACAATTAGATTACCCGGTCTTCAACTTCCGAGGGCTCATCGCCAATTTCAAAATAAAATTTTCAAGTAGGAAAGTCCTCTCAGTAATAAAAGTAATTCCACTAATTCTAAACTTCATCATGGGTAAAGGTAAACTTAAAGAAGCATTGCATAACAAGAAAGTCATTGATAAATTCAACAAAGACAAAGCTGCCAAAGCTAAAGCTGTGAAGGAACAACAAGAGGCAGAGGAAATCACTGTCGTTACTAAAGAAGATCTAGAAGCTAAAGAAGCTATAGAAGCTGCTGCTGCTGAAGCAGAAGAAGAGGAGGCAGAAGAAGAAAAAGAAGATGAATCAGAATATAAAAGTAATACTCTATCTAAAAAAGAACAAAGAAAATTGAAAAAAGCTTTAAAAGCTAAAACAAATGAAGATGACGAAGAAAGTCATGTTGAAATTGCTGAAGATGATGATTCAGAGATGGAGGAATATTTACTTGATTTGGAAAAATTAGCAAGAAGTGATAGTGAAGAAGAAGATGACGATGATGATGAAGAAGAACAAGAAGATGAAGAAGAAGAAGAAGAAGAAGAAGATATTCCTTTATCCGATGTTGAAATCGATTCTGATGCTGATGTTGTTCCACACACAAAAGTCACTGTCAATAATAAAGCTGCTATTCAAAAAGCTTTAGAACGTATTGAATTACCATGGGAAAAACATTCATTCCAAGAACATCAATCAATAACGTCATCTGAACCTGTTGCTACTCAAATCAAAGATATTTATGATGATACTGAACGTGAATTAGCATTCTACAAACAAGCTTTCAACGCTACTTTAATTGGTCGTTCCAAATTAACCAAACTAAAAGTTCCATTCACTAGACCTGACGATTATTTTGCTGAAATGGTTAAATCTGATGAACATATGGATAAATTAAAAGCTAAATTAGTTAAAGAAGCCACTGAAAAGAAAGCTGCTATTGATTCCAGAAGACAAAGGGAATTGAAGAAATTCGGTAAACAAGTTCAAAATCAAACTATAGTAGAACGTCAAAAACAAAAAAGAGAAACTCTTGAGAAGATTAAATCTTTAAAGAGAAAGAGACAAGATAACGAAATCACTGGTGATGCTTTTGATATTGCCCTTGAAGAAGCTGCCGCTGATAAAGATGAAAGAAGAGAAAAAAGAATGAAACCAAATGGTAAAAGAATGGCAAAAAATTCTAAATACGGTAATGGTGGTATGAAGAGATTCAAGAGAAAGAATGATGCTGAATCATCTGGTGATGTATCAGGTTTCAATAACCATGGTAGTAGATCAAAAGGTGGTAAAGCCCCTCGTCAAGGCAAAAGTAAACGTCACAACAGAAGATAAGTTCTTTACACCTGAAAGTATTTTTAAATAAAATCACAATGTATAATATTATTAAAAGAACAAACTAACTTTTTTTTTAAATGAAACTCAATGTAACTTATCAATCTAATAATCCTAATTGTTTAAGTGAATCAACTAATTCTTGATCTATATATTTTGCTAAGTTTGGCTCACCACTCAAACCTTTTCTCTTTCTTGTTTTAACAACAAAATCTCTACCTAGACTGTTAATTGAAGCAGGTTTTAATTTTGGTATAACTAAATCTTTATCTAATGGATCACCAGGAACGATAGCCCATTTATCAAAATAAAATGAAATTAAGGCATCTCCTTGAGTTAACACTCTAACGTCAGTTTCAAAACCAACTGAATCAATTACTGGTATAAAACCAGTGATTCTGAATAATTGACACCCACCAATTGGTTCATCATTTAAAATTGCACCTCTTCTTTTATCTAAAATTTTATCAACTATATTAATTAAATCAACTGATCTTGTAATAATTTCAAATTTATAAACAGGTTCCATTAGTCTTGGAGTTGAAATTAAAATTGCTGCATAACATGCTTTTCTAACCATTGGAATAATTTGTCCATTACCTCTATGTGATGGATTTTCAGATAATTCAAAATCAATGATCTTGAATTTAACATTTCTAATTAGTTCATCAGCCAATGGACCTTCACGACAACTCCATTGGAAACCCTGAATGATTGATTCTTTTACAGATCTTAGTAATTCAACATTAGACTCGTCATCAGAGATTGTATCATCTAATAATGCGTTTGGTCCATTAATTGTAGGACCAAAACTCCATAATGATCTAGCTTCTAATGAATCCCAACCATATTGATCACGTAAAATCTTATTGATTTTTTTGCCTTCTTGAATTTTGACTTTTCCTGATTCAACATCTTTTGCTAGTTTATCATCTAATGGTTCCGCAATGATCGTTATTGAGTTTTTTTCATTTGTTGATTTGATTGAGATTTTAGTAAATGATTGATTAAGGACAGTTTCTGAAAATTTGGTTATTGGATCACTGACCTTGATGTTGATTTTAGTTAAGTCTCTTAACTCGTACATTAATGAATCAAGATATAGTTCACCTGATCCAAATATAACATGTTCACCACTTTCTTCAACTTTGATTTCAACACCAGGATATATCTTATTGATGGTTCTTAAACCTTCTAATAATTTAGGTAATTCTGTTGGCACGATAGGTTCGATAACAATTTTGAAAACTGATCTTATCAAATAATCAATTGGTTTGAAAACTGATGATATTATAGATTCATCATTACCACTGACAATAGTACCTGATTTGAAAATATTTTCAATCCCACCAATCAGTACTATTGAACCGATTGATGCTGAAGTGACAGGAATTTTATATCTACCTCCGGATATGTATAAATCTTCTACTCTGATGACTTTAAAATCATCATCATCATCTCTATAATTTTCACCAAGAACTTTAATTTTACTTGATTTCGTTATTGAACCAGAATAAACTCTAACTAAAGCTAGGTTATCATCAGTTATTTTAACAACATTTGCAATTAATTGAGTAGAAGGGTTGTAGGAATCTGATGACTCTTCAGTTTGTGAAAAAGTTTCTGATTTGGCATGTAAATCAGGGGAATTTAAATTTTGAATAACATCAACAAAACTGTTGCTAATATTACCAAATATGAGATGAAAAACATGTTTAATAATGACCTGAGGGGTTGCGTTAGCATCAGCAAGCTTTTTTGGAAATATTGTACCAAAGTGATCATATAAAAGTGTCTGTAGTTCTTTAGGATTTTTAGTTAATGACTGTGTTATCAATTTATAAATGGGTTCTAAAATGAAATAAATGAATGATCTCTTTGGGCCTTTTGTACTGAATTTATTAGTTTTCTCATCATAGTATATATCACCCCATAGTCTTTTTGCAAATGAATCATAACCAGCATTAGTTATATCATACCTATCATAATATAGTTTGGCAAATGATCTTAAATTAAATGATAGTTGTAAACTTGTAGAAGTGAATAACACATTGTTTAAAACTGGCGAATATGTTGTTGTTTTGTAAAGATAATTTGAAATAAATTGACTTTCTTGGATGTAGATATTAAATTCATCAATAACATTTCGTATCTTGAAAAAAGAATCTAAAACTGGTAATTCAAGTTCTAGTATTAATCTATCAATTTTGCTGATCAACAACACAACCTGTAAATTATTCAGTAAAGCATTGTCAATTACCTTTTTTGTACTTAGTGTTAAGCCTTCGACAACATCAACAACAACAACGGATATATCTGATAATCTTTGAGCAACTGCAATTTCATCTAAAAAGTTTGAATGACCTGGAGTATCAATTATGTTACAAACTATCGAATTATCTGAAAGATTTTGTAGTAATAAAGTCATAACAGTTGATTTTAAAGTTAACCCTCTTTCCATCTCTAGTTTAGTATTGTCTGTATATCTTAAATTCTTATTTCTTGGGTTAGTTTTAACTTGATGAGTTTCTAATATAAGTTGATCTAAAATTGATGTTTTACCTGAGTTTAAACCACCGACAATACAAACATTACGAATCTTTGAGGGTATTTTCATTAATTCAGCCATGTAATCAATTGAGTACGTTGTCTTTGGTATATCTGTTGCCTCTATCTTAGTGGATTCTGTGAACTTTTCAGGTGCAACTAATGGTACATTCAGATCTTGATTATCATAATCTTGAACAATTGTCTCAACACCTTCACCGAAAGCCTCACTTAAAGTTAAATATTGTTTTTTTCCTTCCTTTATAAGTGCACTGGATTGAGTTTCAACATCCTGGACTTCTTCATCTTCATTTTCATCATAACCTTGAAAAGATTCATCTGAAGATTCAGCGTCAGAATCAAGTGGATCACCGATTAAGTTACCGAATCTTGGACTAGTTAGTATTATATAATAATAAAAAAACAATTTAGAGCTACTCACTCGTCGTATAAGTCCTCATCCATTTTGTCTGATGTGATTACTCTTTTATTGTTGATGTTTACTAAAAATTACTATATTTTTTTTTACTATGGTGCTGCGTCTACCGAAAATATCTTTAGATTTAGATCCATCTTAACTGAATAGATAGCATAGTGTGATGTTGACTGATGGAATCACTAAATCGAATTCATAAAGAACTCAATCATTAGAAGTGTACGCATACATAAATATTCATGAAATTCATTCCAATCGGACTATATTAATACATAATAATAATAAAATTCCTTCACCTCCAAGGTTTTGTGCCCATATAATTTCTCTTAGTGAAGGGCTTACTGGAAATTAATATTCTTGTCACACTAAGGTTATCAAAACGATGACTGGAGCCCTTGAGAACTCAACAAAACACAAATAGACACCTAAACCATCAAGAATGGACACACAGAGGAGAAGTGAGCAGAGTCTGCGGGGTGAAAACTCCTTAACGAATAGACTTCTTCAACATATCACAGAAACAATTGAAAATGATATGGTAGATCATGAAATTCAAACAGAGAGATTCAAATATGAACAGAATTTAACTAGAAACTTGTCCATAACTTCAGTTATTGGACTAGGGTTTGGTCTTATGTCGGCTCCTTTGAGTTTGGGAACAACTATGAGAGATGCACTAGTTGATGGTGGTCCTGCCACTATAATGGGTGGATTTTTAATTGTTTATTTATTCACTATATTTTGTGCTTCATCACTAGCTGAAATATCGTCCAAGTATCCCATTGAACTACATGGTGGTGCTGCTATTATAGCAAACCCAAAATATAGTCTATTATGCTCATGGTTTACGGGATTTTTTTTGTTGATTGGTAACTGGACAATGAGTATAAGTATCACTTTTGCAGGTTCTAGATTCATCTTATCAGTTTTCGGTTTAGTTGATGATCAATATGAGATTGATTCAATTATTAATATCATTGTGTTTTATATCGTCGTTACTGTTTGTGGTGTTATCAATTTGAAATTTAGTAGATATTTAGAACTGATTAATAAGATTTGTGTTTATTGGATCATTTATGCCATTTTACTGATTGATATCTTATTACTCATATTTGCAAGAGAATATCATGATGTTAAATACATATTCACTCATTTTGACAATTCAAGATCTGGTTGGCCTGCAGTGATGGCTTTCATTATTGGATTTCAACAAGCTAATTTTATGATGCAAGGTTTTGGTCTTTTACCTGCCATTAGTGAAGAGGTTAAGCAACCCGAAAAAAATGTTCCCAGAGGTATTTTAATATCAGTTGTTTTATCAGGATTATCAGGATTTGTTTTCTTGATACCAATTTTAGCAGTCTTACCAAATATTGATTCATTAATCGATTCAAATCAAGATATCATGCCTATTATACTGATATTCAAATTAGCTACTCATTCAACATTAGTTTCAATATTTTTAGTCATTATGGTTACCGGTAATCTTCTATTTTCAGGCATCAGTTCAATAGCAACATCTTCAAGAGCTGTCTTCTCAATGTCAAGAGATGGTGCACTGCCATATGGTGAATTATGGACTTATGTCGAAGAAGACTCTGTTTCAAAAGTTCCTAAATACTCTGTCTTATTATCAATGGGAGTTTCATATATTTTGGGTTTATTATCATTAGTTTCAACCACTGCTTTTAACGCATTTATTGGAGCTGCTGTTATTTCATTATGTGCTGCATCTTTGATTCCAATAATATCATCAATGCTGGGAGGTAGAAGAAAAGTTAGAGGTGCTGCATTTAAATTAAAATACGTTGGGTTTATCATTAATCTAATAAGTGCATTATGGTTGTTGTTTACCATCTTTGTACTAAGTTTACCACCACGTTTACCAGTCACTGGTTCATCAATGAACTATGCCTCATTAGTGTTTACAGGATTTACTATAATAATCACTATACTATGGTTCTTATGGGGTAAAGAAAACTTCCATGGTCCTTTAGTGGATCATGAAAATAATGATAGAGTTGATTCAATTCAATTGAGTAACTTGAGTCCAAATGAACCACCAGCTTATTCAAAATTAGATGAACAACAATTTCACAAATTAGACTCTCAAGTGATGGATGGATGTTGATTTTTATGATGATAGTACAATTGCCAATTCATCAAAGACATGAAGATTATAAAGTTTGTAAGATATATATTGAATTCAACTATATAATAATTAGAGCATTTTAGTTTTGGTTTGAATTTTGTAATTTCTTCAATGCCCTCTAACGTAAGTTTCAGCGAATCTTTTCTCTGAATACTCTCTTGATGTTATATACTCTTCATCTTTTTTATTAGGATCAAAATCAGCTGGTCTTGCATCAATAACCATTTGACTTGGAATTGGAGTTAATCTAACATCATCTTCAGCATCAAAGAAGAAAACAATAGAATATCTATCATTACCATTAGTTGGTAATTTGACTCTATGCATTGTTGATTTTAAAATACCATTTGTCCATGAAGATAACTGATCTGCAATATTAACAACGATTGGAGCAGCTTTACCTGATTTGATATATTCTGGATTTGGTGATTCAACATGAGTGACTGGTTTCCACTCATTGTTCAAATCAAGCAATTCTAAACCTTCTTCACCCTTTTGTTGAAATAATAGAGTAACTGATCCATAATCAGTATGAGCACCAGCTCTGATTGCTTGTTCAGCATCTAATTTAGAAACAGCTGGATAATGTAACATTCTCATTGAAGTCATTGAAACACCTTCTGGTCTATGTCTATCACTGAACCAATTAGAACCACCTTTATCTTCATCGATTTTCAAACCCACTGCTAATAAATTTAAAATTCTTGTACCTAATTCGAATAATTTTAAAGCCATTTTACGAATGAATTCATAGTTTTCTGAACCATATTGGAACATTTCTGGTAATTGTTCTTTTTTAAAATCACCAGTAACGAAATTAAATAAACCAAAATTAAATGCTTCTTTTGGATCACCTTTAATTTGTAAAGAAGGGTCTAGATTTTCTTGATTGAAAGTGGTGTAACCACAGTCGTTACTATCAATAGCAAACTTATCTTTGATTTCTCTAGGAAGTTCAAAGAATTCTTTACTTAATTCAAAGAAATGATCAACTTCAGCTTGTGTAAAATTATGTCCATCAACGAATAGGAAACCTTGGGTATGGAATCCATCTAAGATTTTATCAGCTGTTGATTGATCAACATTTGAAACATCAACAATTTTTAAAGAATTTCCAGAACTCATTTGGATATATTAGTATTTAACAACTAAAATTTAAAGAGTAAAGTGTTGAAAGTTATGTAAGTATTAGAATATAAATATACAAAAAATCAAAAAAATATTTTTTAGTGATATTTTTAATTTGATTCGTTATCAATATTTTTCTTATCTATTCTTATCTAGAAATGATCGGTGAAATAATGAAATAACGAATAATGAATAATAATCACATAAGCCAATAAACTCTAATTCCGAGATTCAGGGATAAAGTATCCAGGGTTCTTTAAACTGGTAATTGTTCAAATGTGATCAAAGTGTATTTTTTCGTATTCTGAGATATAAATTGGAATCATCTCAAATTTATTATCACAAGACATTAAATAATTTGATATTCTATATTTTTGAACTAATGTCACGGTAAATATCAATAATGGTTACACCAGTAAAATCTTCTGTTCAAATAGAACCTTCTCCCACCAACCAAATCTAAAGAATTAACTACTTTATCATCCCACTTCACTACAGCACTATTACCCGCCCTTGAGTCACATGATAATTTCTTTCTTAGGGTAATTGTCAGAACTGCTGGTACTTGCAGCGTAAACCTCCGCACAGCTTCGAGACCTTTTTTTTTTATTTGTAAAAGGGTTAAAAAAATGGGAAAAATAATAAAAACACGAAACAAAACATTAATAAACAATCAAGTAATATCAACTAATATAATGTCACACGAAGGAGAAGAAGAACTTTTGGAATACTCCGAACCAGAAGACAACATTGTCACTGAAACAACCACCACCGAAGCCTCTGCTAAAGAAGGTGATGAGAAGAAAGGTTCCTATGTTGGTGTCCATTCTACTGGTTTTAAAGATTTCTTATTAAAACCAGAATTATCAAGAGCAATTGTTGATTGTGGTTTCGAACATCCATCAGAAGGTTAGTGCTACACTCATATTCCAGAAATAAATAAAACATATCGACTGATTTGAAGATTTCATATCCTCTAGTTACCACCACATTCTATTGAGTCGCTTTGAACAGTTATTATTTATGATGAAATTTTACAGTTGAAATTTTATTTTCAATACTGAGTTATGAGTTATTTCACAACTCATAATCTTGTACCATCATGAGAGAAATCCAATTGTTTTGTTGTGATTATTTATCAAGTTCCGTTGAAATTTGTTTTTTAATCACATTCTTCGAATGAATATTATTCGTTATCAAGTGTGTTGCTCTTATTGAATAACTTTTAGCCACATACGTTCCTGCCGGCTCAAAAAACATCATAACAGCATCAATTCATAACATTCAAGTAACCAAAAGACATGTGCGTCCATAACTAAACAATGAAAAAAATTGAACAATCACTCTTTATGATTTTATTTATTTGTTTGGCAATTTTGTTTTTCTCTTAAACCCCATATTAACATTTATTTCAAGTTCAACAAATTTGTATCCCTCAATCCATCCACGGTACTGATGTCTTATGTCAAGCTAAATCAGGTTTAGGTAAAACTGCTGTTTTTGTTTTATCAACTTTACAACAATTAGATCCAGTTCCAGGTGAAATCTCAACTCTTGTTATTTGTCATACCAGGGAATTGGCCTATCAAATCCGTAATGAATATCAAAGATTCTCTAAGTATATGCCTGATGTTAGAACTGCTGTTTTCTACGGTGGTGTTGATATCAAAAAGGATGCTGAAGTATTATCTAACAAAGATACTGCTCCACATATTGTTGTTGCCACTCCAGGTAGATTAAATGCTTTATTAAGAGAAAAAAAAATCCGTTTAAATAACGTTAAAAACTTTGTTATTGATGAATGTGATAAAGTTTTAGAAGCTGTTGATATGAGAAGAGATGTTCAAGAAATTTTCAGAGCAACTCCACACGAAAAACAAGTTATGTTCTTTTCAGCTACTTTATCTCAAGAAATTAGACCAATTTGTAAAAAATTCTTACAAAATCCTTTAGAAATTTACGTTGATGATGAAGCTAAATTAACTTTACATGGTTTACAACAATATTTCATCAAATTAGCAGAACGTGAAAAAAACAGACGTTTAGCTGAATTATTAGATTCCTTAGAATTCAATCAAGTTATTATTTTTGTTAAATCAACTGCAAGAGCTGATGAATTGAACAGAATCTTAAATGCTTCGAACTTCCCATCTATTGCCGTTCATGGTGGTATCCCACAAGAAGAAAGAATTGCAAGATATAAATCTTTCAAAGATTTCCAAAAAAGAATTTGTGTTTGTACTGATGTTTTCGGTAGAGGTATTGATATTGAAAGAATCAATTTAGCAATCAACTACGATTTACCAAATGAAGATGATCAATATCTACATAGAGTTGGTAGAGCTGGTAGATTTGGTACTAAAGGTTTAGCCATCTCATTTGTTTCCACTGAGGATGATGAAAAAGTTTTAGCTAAAATCCAAGAAAGATTCGATGTTAAAATCACAGAATTCCCAGAAGGTGGTGTTGATCCTTCCACTTATATGAACGCTTAGACGATCTTGTGAATGTCTTTTTTATATTTTAAAATTTCTGTATTAAAAGTTCATATTTGTTTATGATATTTATTATGTAAAAATCTTATGTTTTATATTTTATATTTTCTCCGTTGAAATTTCTCCACAACAAATTCTATCCTTTATTATAAGATCTAATAAACCATGTTTCGTCATTATGGAAACTCAGCGATCCATAGATCGTTAAGAAGCAACAACAGACATTTCCATGCCTCAGCTTTTGTATCCAGATTCAAAAGACGTGTTGAAGAAGACATCAGATATCTTATTGATTCCTTACCTCCTCCTTCTAAAATCTATCAAAATCCAGATGGTTCTCCACGTCAACCAAACGAAATGGAACTTCAAAAAATTGCTCAATTATCGTTATTAGCGTCCAAAAGACGTATTGGGATATTAAAATGGTTAACAATGTCTGAGGGTGAAGCTCAATTATATTCTCAAAATTATGCAGATTTAGAGATGTTATTACCAAGTTTAGAGAATGGTGCAAGTAGTGATATAGTTGACAAGATCCCCTTTATTAACAAACTAGGTGAAGTTGAATGGAGGGTTGTCAGGGCTGAGAATACTGAAGGATGGGAGAAGTTAAGTTATTATGGATTAGTTCCTGGTTTACTGTTATTAGTTGGTGTTCATTTATTTAAAGATGAAGAAAGTCTTGATGAATGGGCCGAAAAGGAATTGAAATTAAGAGTTTTGGAAGAATCTTACTCTACAGAGGAAGCTGAAGCTAAATTGAGTGATCAAGGTAAAACTGAAAAGGAAATTAGAGATCGTGATAACTTAATTATCGAAAGAATCATTGCTGGTGAATATGATAGATTACACGGGCTGCAATTGAAACAACAACCAAATGCTTCTGAGACCCAATAAGACTTCAACTAACTGACTAAGTTATGGGATACTCATTTAACTTTATTTATTATTTATTATTTATTATTTATTTATTTATTAAACATCTTATTATTTATTTCGATGTAGTAAAATGTAGGAAATCTTTGAAAAGGCACATGCACTTCTCATTTATCTTTGATAAACTATCTTCAATAATGGGAGAAGAGCACAACATAAATATATAAATATCTTGTCAATATACAGTACTAGTAAGGTTGTTATTCAACTAGTTAGAGCTTTCCAAAAATAAATGGGATATTGATATTTCTTACACTAATATCGATGACAGATTATTCGAATACCTACTCAATATATTATAACTTATTTATACAGTTTTCAATATTTAATTATACTAATTTTTATTTTAATTTATTATTTGTTTATCTATTGTTTATATTTTATATTAGATATAGTCTACAATATACTCAAGTCTACAAGAAATATTTGAACAAATACAATCATTTTCTATATATCATTTTAATCTTAAACTATCTTGTCACTTGTCACTGAATTCATCATTTTTTTCTTCTTGAACGTATACTTTGTTCTTCTTCTGTCAACACCTGAGAAGCCAAAAGCCCCAAAGTATCCAACATATTACCACTACCTTTTTCTACATTAGATTCTGATCTTATTAATCTTCTCTTCTTTTGACTACTCTCTGTTTTCTTCAGTTTATTAGTCAAGTCAATAATTTCTTTATTCTTATTGATTATTTCGTTTTTATATTTTTTTAATGTTTGCTTTTGATGATTGATCTTATTCATCAAATAGTCTCTGTTTTCTGTCTGATGTTTTAAACTTTCAACTTCTTTTTTGATTAAATCATTCTCAACTTCATACCTCATATCTGCATCTTTTGATGAAATTGATAATAACTCTGACCTAACTTTATATGAATTAGCTTCATGTTTTGTTTTAGTTAAACAAGATGTTAACTTCTGGAACTGATGTACTATTTCTGAATCAAGAACGTCTTTCTTATTCTGTATTAAAGTATTTGTTTCTTTAATCAAATCATAAATATACTCTCTTGAAGTAGTACTACTTCCTTCGAAATCCCTTGAAGTATCTGTAGTAGCTGAAAGAAGCGACAGTTGAGATGATGCTGGCTGCATATCAAGATCATTAAAAGTCATAGTTTGTTTGGATTTAGGACTATTTTGTGTGGTTGCAGGTATATTGTTGTTGTTATTTGTCCCAAACGGCACACTACCTACAGGTTTATCTGTATCTTCTTTGTGAATCGTATCTTTTGCGTTGAGAGTAGCCTCGATGGTATGAGTGGTGACTGCAATCATTTATAGGGTGATGGTTCTGAGTATTAGTTGGTATTGAGCGTGTTACGTTACACTTGAAGAAACGCGTTTGTTTTGAAATGAATTTGTATGCATACACGGTATAAAAATCAAAATGTCCGCCCAGTACTTACTTGAAAGTTATAGCACTAAAGCACTTAATACTTTAGTAATTAACTACACATCGTAGGCTAGTGTGTTGCTTATGGATCGTACAAGTTAACGGAGAGATGTTCTCTTGGACTCAAACTGCAATCCCAAACAGACTTGTCTTCATTATTATCCCACTCTCTTTTTTGTTGTTTGGACAGGCTGGAATTCAGTATAAACTTCTTTCATCATAATGAGTATACCTGAAACTCCACTACTCATTGCTTACACTACCTTGCCACTCCCTTAAAAGCCTTTTTATATTAGTTTATATAGAGTAAAAAAAAATAAGCACTGTACATAAAACAAGATTGATAAATGATTTTTTGAAAGATATTAACGGTATGATTTTTGGAATCTAGATCTGGCACCACGACCACCGAATTTCTTTGGTTCTGGTTGTCTGGCATCAGCAATTAATAAGGTTCTGTCGTATGAGACGAAAGCTTTCTTTAATTCGTTTTTAGATTGTTCATCAACGAATTTTTGATGGTAAGCAACTAAACCTTTAGCAATGGCTTGTCTAATGGCGTAAACTTGAGAGACGTGACCACCACCGGTGACTCTGACTCTGATATCGACTTTAGCGAATTTGTCTAAACCAACTAAGATTAATGGTTCGTAAACTTTGAATCTCAAAATTTCTGGTTCAACTAAGGTGATTGGAGCACCGTTGACTTTGATTAAACCTTTACCTTCTTTGACTAAGGCAACAGCGGTGGCTGATTTTTTTTTACCAAAAGTCTGTGTTTATTTGTTAGTACAATCTTTCATCATGAGAATAAATCTTAATATTTTATTTCATTATAGTTGGTAGTGATCTGATAATCAATGTGAATGCATATAATCTTGTAGTTTCCAATGACATGGTATGATTCATATTTGCTATTTTTCTCATAATCCACACTATAATAACTTGTCATCTTGAATATTACGTATTGGAAGATAAATCTATAATGGCTCATAGGTAACTGATAAAACAAGCCATTAATTGGAGTGACACACACAAGACGACAACGAGCACATTAATCAGACACTATATTCTTCTTTGCTGAACATACTTGGACAGATTTAGCTTTGGTGTTAGTGGACATATTTGCTATTTTTGTTCGACAATTATATGGAAACTTGTTGTTGAAACTTGAATAAATTTTGTTTTTTCCCTATCAGACTCGCATTTTTCGTCTTCAGGTGAAAAGAATTCGCTGAAAAAAGTTTTTGTTACCAGAAAATGTGACTGCGAAATCTGAAAGAAACATCCACACACCAATACATATCGGGAAAGGTTACGCAGCAATGGTTCCAGATGCTTTTTTTCACCAAACAAAAAAACTCATTTCGAAAATTGTCACAGTTCACACTCACACTGGTTTAGCAGTTCAACAATTAATTATAATTCACAATGGGTATGTCGTATAATGATACCAAGGGGAGAATATATATATATATATGACGAATGAAGATATTAAATACTCCAGAAAGATGAACGCCTGGGAGTGATCACCATATCAAGAAGTTGTTAAGGTTTGAACTAATACTATGATATACCTCATGTATAATATCCATCAGGTTTGAAAGATTCAAAGTTCATCAACAGATTAGTGTCAATCAAGAGTATATCACAGCTTATCATATATATAGACAATACCCTTTCAAGTATTTGTAACATTCTTTACACAAAATTTAATGAAATCATTTACTAACTATAACCAGCTATCGCTAAAAACTTACCATTATTGAATAATCATTTCAGAAAACACTGGCAAGAAAGGGTCAGAGTTCACTTTGACCAAGCTGGTAAAAAAAACTCTAGAAGACAAGCTAGAGCTGCCAAAGCTGCCAGAATCGCTCCAAGACCATTAGATTCATTAAGACCAGTTGTTAGAGCTCCAACTATCAAATACAATAGAAAAGTTAGAGCTGGTAGAGGTTTCACTTTAAGAGAAATCAAAGCTGCTGGTTTAACTCCTGCTTACGCTAGAACTGTTGGTATTGCTGTTGATCACCGTCGTCAAAACAGATCTACTGAAATTTTCGAATTAAACGTTCAAAGATTACAAGAATACCAAGCTAAATTAATTGTCTTCCCAAGAAAGGGTAAAGCTCCAGAAGCTGAACAATTATCAACCTCTGCTTCATTCCCAATTGCTCAAACTGCTCCAGAATCTGAACCAAGAGCTGTTGTTGTTCCAGCCAAATCTGCTTACTTAACTTTAAGAAACGCTAGAACTGATAAGAAATTAGTTGGTATCAGAGCTAAAAAAGCTAGAGAAGCTGCTGAAGCCGAAGCTGAAAAGAAAAAATAAGCATAATCAATAATTCTTAATTTATGTATAAAAGAAAATAGGTTTTATTTGTGAATGGTGATGTAGTTTAAATTGTTGGATTTTTTTTCAAGTTAAGGATAATTCTCCATGTTATTCTTTAGTTCAGTTATAATGTACTTATTGTAACGGTTCATAGTATTTAATCGTAGTTCATATAGTTAAACTTGACTTAGAACACTTACTGAAATGTTTGTACCCAATGTACCAAATAGTAACTGGAAAGTAAGTAACGTTGAGTTTGGTTATTAAAAAACATAGATTCAATGTTAAACAAAAGACTTAAAAATATAATATGCGACTACAGCACCAAGACTATGAGTTTTTTGCTTTTTCTTTATTCAATATACATTACTTTCAAAATAAATAACACTCTATCTAAAGAGATTAAAAACTTCTTTTATGGTTACATATTCATATAATCAACCTCCAAAAAAAACCTGAGTAAACAATAAACAAAGACATTATGTATTTTAAAACTAAGCACCTTAATCGAATAAACCGAAACCCATATCATCATCAGATTCTTCTTTTTCTTCAACAGCTTCTTCTTCAGCAGCTTCTTCAGCAGCAGCACCAGATGAGGCACCAGCGACTGGAGCAGCACCGGAAGCAGCAGCACCAGCGGAGAAGTTGGTTAATAAAGCTTTGATATCTTGACCTTCTAAAGCTTTTGAGAATAAATCAGCGTAAATACCATCAACTTCGATTTCAGCAGCTTTGGTTAAAGCTAATAAGTTTTCAGAGGTGATTTCAACATCAGAGTCTGATAAGATTAAAGCAGCGTAAGATAAAGCAGTTTCAGTAGACATTTTGTAGTATAAGAATAATCAATTTAAGCAAAAAGCAGACTAGTTCCTTGAGGCTCTTCTATAAACTTTCCATTAATTCGTTTTTCACTTTTGAAAAAAATGTTTGTCTGGCTGAAATTTTCAAGGTGTTTGGGTGTTTAGCACTTAAGTTAAAGCCCTTAACATATTTGAAAAGCTATCACGTGATATATTACAGGGCTTGAATTATCAAGTAAATTGAATAGGCAGATCTATAAGATCTTTGACGATAACAGTAATAAACTCATATTAAACTTCATACAATAAAAGTATAAGATTAATTTGAACCTCAACATTACAATTTGGTTTTTATTTTTATATATTAATCGTTTTCATCTTTGTCATCTCCTTTATCTTCAGATTCTTTGTTGTATCTTTCAAGGGCTCTTTCATATGCATAACTAACGTAATTACATTCATCATAATCATAAACATTATACTCTTTATCAATTCTGTACCTATCAGTCTTATTCAAATCCTTCACAAATCCATTCAAAAACTCTATCCAACTCTTATTGATAACAACCCTATCATCATAAAAATCCCTACCCCAGACAATAACTTGACCCATGGTACCATTTGGACCAGGATTTAAATCAACACCTATACTGTTCCCACATCCATCAATTACTAAACCTACCCAATTGTCACAATCTACGTACTTTTCTTGAACAGCACCTTTTGGAAATGAATTATATTCTTCTTCTGCAAACGATGGATTTTGTTCCCAAACTTCTTTCCAAATATCCATTTCACTCTTCATTTGTTTCAATCCTAATGCTATTGAACCTAAAAATATACCTATCTCACTTCCATTCCCATCAGAGATCGTACCTTCTCCATTAAGTAATTTCAAATATTCTTCAACGTCTTCAGGTAATGATAATTTGAATTCTTCTTCAAATTGTTTGATTTCTTCATCAGTTGCACCTGCTGGGAAGAAAGAATCCTTGTCATCGATACAATATTCAAAATTTTTGAGTGTGGTTGATTTGACTTCATTGATGACGGAAGCAATTGAAGGTGATATGGATGTTTGTTTGAGTTCATTAGCGATAGAGGAGACACCAGTTGTCATTTTGTGTTTTATTTAGAGAGTTTTATGTAGTTCAAATCAAGTTAAAAAGATGGGATCTCTTATGTTGCTAGAATGTAACTCTGTGATGTTAACGAAAGAAAGGAAAGTTGAAATACAATTTATCAAGAAGGAATGCTCGATTTTATGGGGGATATGTATAGGAGGAGATCTTCATTCGGGAAATGATCTGAAGTTCCCAATTGATCAAACTACAATTAAACTTTATAACATAACAAACCATTAAATTCATTCACATATTCACATTACGTACCATCAAAAACAGACTATCCTTTATTAGGACTAGATTCTTTCAATTTCAGATTTTCTTGATCTAATAAACTTAATCTCATCGCTTCCTCCACCAATCTATTTTCAACTTCATTTGAATCTTCTTGAATAATCATGTTACTAGCATGGATAGCAGTAGCAGTGGCTGCTCTTTTAGCCAATCTTGATCTTGCATTAATTAACTTACTTTCCCAATCTGGTCTTATATAGTCTGTTGTTATAACAGTTGGATGATTAGCAGGTAAGGAACCACGTCTAGCAACCACACTTTGTTTTCTAAAATAATCATATTGAATAACAAAATCATTAGAGTCATACGTTGATTCTTCATCTTCTAATATAGCATTTTCAGTTGAAGGCAATTTGAAACTACTTGGTGTCATCCCGTTAATACCAGTTCTAAAGCTTGTTGGATGCTCATAAGTAACACCAAAACTTGGGGTGGCACAATAAGGGCAAGAAGCAGGTTCTGAGATCAACAAGTTTGGATCATTTTTAGTTCCATTTTGAATTTCTTCTTCTGTATCATGAGGATAATGAGGTTCTAATCTTTTGATTTGAACAAAACATTCAGAACAGATAGCTTGATTGCAACATCTACTATAATTGATCCATTTTGGATAATATAAGAAGCAGATTGGGCACTCAACTGGATTTCTATAAAGTTTTAATCTTAGACTTCTTGAAGAAGCCTGTCTCGAAGTTGATCTTAGATTTCTATATCTTTCTTCTTCAAATTGTTGCCACTTCAGTTTTTTTAACTTCAGTTCTTTATTGAATTTTTTACTTAGATGCTTCTTTAATTCCTTTTTATTTAAAGTATTGATATCAATAGAATCTGCATCATATGATAAATCCAAATCTTCACCATCTTCAGCTTCTCCAGGTGATGCATGTAATTTCAATGAATCCACAACTTTTATTAATTCAGCATCAGTCCAATCTTTGTCAAAATCTTGTAATGGTGTGTAGAATGGTGCTAATTTTCTTGCTATGATTGCATCCTTAACAACGTTGATATCATAATCAAGGTTTAGATTATATGTTCCATAAGGAGCAAGGTAACCACCATCAACATTTTCATCAAATCTAACTATTAGACCTTCTGCATGTTGTAGTTTTATTTTTTCTTTTTCTTGTTGTCTTTTCTGTGAAGTTGAGGCTGCTGATAACGATAAAGAGTTTTTGAAACTGAAAGGTCCAGATACGGATCCTCCCAAAGACTGTGAAGCTTGTTGTAAAGTTGACGCTATTGAACCTGTCCGTCTTCTTGAGGTTGAACTATTAATCGATCCCACACTAGCGCGACGATCTTCTTTTGTAGGAACGTTACCCATATTTCTTCTATTAGTATAAGTTTTGATGTGATATACGGGTTTTTTATGATTTTCTACTCCTGTTGTTTTTGTGGTTTGTGAATACTCCTTTTATCAGTAGAATCTTTATCAACCCCAGGCTAAAATATAAATGAATAAAACAAGACAAAAACCTGCAATTAGATATGATGGCTATTATATAAGAGGATAACAATTGCTTGCAAGGTGCTTCCTGCTATGATCTTATCGAAACTGGAGAGATAGCTGTGAGCTGTGGAGGATTTTATTTAATGGAAAGTCTTGAATAAAGAAATATTACAATTAAATCAATTCTAGACATATTTTTAGCCGTAACCGGAACTTTTGGATGTGGTTCAAATGACTTTACTTTCTCTAGGCCAGTGGAATTTACTGGGTCTCTTATAGGTTGAAGCGCTGTGAGGTGTTCGCTAACAGGAGTACTCACTAGAACTAATTGAGTAGTTTAGCCAGTACGTTGGTGGGCGTATCAGTTAGTATTATACAAAGAGAATCAGAGGTTGACAGGTATGTCTCTGTATTCTTTATTGGATCAAAACCTACAATTTCCATTAAATAAAGCCAATAACAGCATTATTTAGACCCCTCTCAGCACCTCATGCTCTCTCTAGTCTACCAAACAAGATTATTCTCCTACTATTTCTATCTCCTGTACTCTTGTACTAACAATACCCCGGAATTGATCAATTAGAAACATAAACAGATTAGGGAGCTCCGACCCGAATAGATTTAGCATATGAAATAAAACGAATTCGTATTTTTGGTTCTAAATATATTCAATTGAGAAGTCCAGGATGAAGCTATCCGGTATTTTGGTGATACTGGCTGCTTATATTACATCTATATTAGCTGTCAAATCCGAATTGTTCAAAAAATGTGGCCAATCTGGATTTTGTTCAAGAAATAGACACTACAGTAAAGAGATTACTGAATCGAAAAACTCATACTACTCAATTGATGTCAAGTCCTTACAGTTCCAAGAAACTGGTGTCACTGGGGATATTCATAAGAAATTGAATGAAACTCATACTGTTAGACTACCGTTCATTGTCGAGCTTTTGGAAGTTTCAGGTGCTAGAATTAGAATAGACGAAGATAGATCTAAGATCGAATGGAATAGTAAATTGTTGCAAAAGGAAAGATACGCCGATGCTTGGAAATATGCGTTTGTTGCTGAACCTAAGTTAAACAAAAGTTCTCGCGTAAAGCAATTAGAAGATGATGATTTTAGTTTTGTATTTGGTGAAAATGATGATTATGAGCTTGAAATTTCTACAAAAGAACTCAAAATTACTGTTTTATATCAAGGTGAAGAACAAGTCGTTCTGAATGATAGATCATTCTTCAATATTGAACATTTCAGAACTGAAGAAACTTCCTCGGAAAATCTGCTGCCTGAAGAATCTGATTTCAATAGTTTCAAAGATGACTTTAAAGATTCCAAATCAGACTCTTTGCCATTTGGTCCAGAATCTATTGCGTTGGATGTTTCATTCAAAGGCTTTACACATGTATATGGTATTCCTGAACATGCTGATTCTTTAGTTTTGAAAGATACAAGTGAATCTGAACCATATCGTTTATACAATGTTGATATTTTCGAATATGAAGTTGATTCAAGATTACCAATGTATGGTGCAATTCCGTTAATGATTGCCCACAAACCGCAATTATCAGCTGGTTTCTTCTGGGTAAACTCAGCGGATACTTATGTCGATATTAAAAAAGATGGAAATGAAACTAAAACTCATTGGATATCAGAAAATGGTATCATTGATTTAGTTATCTTGATTTCTGAAAATCCAAATGATATCACTAAAGATTATGCTTTGCTAACAGGTACTACTCAATTACCTCAGTTATTCTCCTTAGGTTACCATCAATGTAGATGGAACTACAATGACGAAGATGATGTTTTAGGAGTTAATGCAAACATGGATAAATTTGAGATTCCATATGATGTTATCTGGTTAGATATTGAATACACTGATGATAAAAAATATTTCACTTGGAAAAAGGAAATCTTCCCAAATCCTGAACAAATGCTATCAAAACTAGATGAAACTGGTAGAACTTTAGTCGCTATCATTGATCCTCATATTAAAGTTAATTATTTCGTTAGTGATGAATTATCAAAAGATGGACTAGTTTTGAAAAACAAAGAAGGTGAAGATTTCCATGGTCATTGCTGGCCAGGTGAGTCTTTATGGGTTGATACATTCAACCCAAAATCAAAACAATATTGGAATTCTTTATTTAGAAATGGTACCGATTTTTCAGGTCATGCAACTAATTTACATATTTGGAATGATATGAATGAACCATCAGTTTTCAATGGTCCAGAAACCACAAGTCCTAAGGATTTGATCACTTCAGGTGATGTCGAAATCAGATCCAACCATAATATATACGGTATGACTTATCATGAAGCAACATATGATGCATTGAAAGAGAGATACGTTAATAAAAGACCATTTATCTTAACAAGAGCCTATTTTTCAGGGTCTCAAAGATCAGCAGCAATGTGGACTGGTGATAATATGTCAAAATGGGAGTATTTGAAGCTCTCTATTCCGATGATTTTAACTCAAAATATCGTGGGTATGCCATTTTCAGGTGCTGATGTTGGTGGATTCTTTGGTAACCCTTCAAAAGAGCTATTAACAAGATGGTATCAAGCAGGTATCTGGTATCCATTTTTCAGAGCCCATGCTCATATCGATGCAAGAAGAAGAGAACCTTGGATTCCAGGTGAACCATACACTTCATTAATCAGAGACGCAGTTAAGATTAGATATCAGTTATTACCATTATTTTATACCAAATTTTATGAATCTTCAATCACCGGATCACCAGTTTTGGATCCTTTGTTTTATAGATACCCACAACTAGAAGAAACTTTTGGTATTGATGATTCTTTCTTTTTAGGTGGATTATTAGTTAAACCTGTGACAGATGAAAGTTCAGTCAAACAAACCATTTATTTACCAGACTCTGAAATTTATTATGATTATGAAGATTTCAAAAAATTCCAAGGTCAAGGTAATATAGAAATTGATGCTCCATTAGAAAAAATCCCTGTTTTAATTAGAGGTGGTTCAATCATTCCTAGAAAAGATAGATATCGTAGATCATCCAAATTAATGAGATTTGATCCATATACTTTAGTTATTGCATTGAATGAAGAAAAATTTGCAAAAGGTCAGTTGTACGTTGATGATGGTGAAACTTATGATTACGAAAATGGTGAGTACTTATACATTGATTTTGAGTTGAAAGATGGTGTTTTATCAAGTTCTTTATCAGGTGAATTGAAATCAGGTTTAAAAATTGAGAAAATCATTGTGATTGGTGATATCGATATTAAATCAGCAATTGCTTCCCAAGATGGTGAAACTTGGGATGTTTCAGTTGAAGAAAAAGATAATTACAAATTGATTAAAAATCCAAGAGTTTCAATTGATTCTGAATGGAGTATTAAGTTAAAATGTATAAGAACATAAATTATGATCTTTTCATTATGTGTATAAATTGTTAATCTCGTTAATTGTCTATTTATATTTGTAAATTTTTGTTATCATTCAACATTATTATCATCAAAATTCGCTTCAAATATGTCATCATCACCTTCCTCTTCAACCATTGGTTGTTTGCCATCAAATCCTAAAAAGTACCTTATTCTTGTAGAATGAGCAACCACTTCACTCCATAATAACACTCTCTTACAACAAGGGCATTTCACTTTAAATGGGAACAAGTTACTTTCAGGAAGATCGAAAGCTTTAACCTTTTGTTTTTTTAAAGCTTGTGAACCGGTGAAAGTATCTTCAATGATGTTTTTTCTCAAACAGTTCAAATGTACTAAATTACGACAATCATCATGATAACAGATTGATACTAGTTCATAATTTTCTTGTGTAATGTAATCTATTTTCTTCTTACACACTGAACATTTCAAATCATCACCCATCAAGATATCACGGAAAGTTTTTAGGAGCTGTTCATCTTTCTGTATCAAAGATTCTTTGAATTCTTTGACATTTTTCATATTCAAATCTTCAACGTCTGGTTTTGCATCCACATGACTCAATTGTCTCAAATCCAAAGAACATGATATATTATATTTATTCTCAATCCAAACTTTATATGATTCATTATTGAAGAAATGAATTTTCAGATTCATCTTCTTGAAAAAATGTGATTTTAGCAAAAGTCGAACATTACCTATCTTATGAGCATATGATCTACCAGCTGTCCGACTTTTTGATATTCTTTCTTCGTTTTCAATATGACGAGTCTGATAAGGATGTTGAAATGCATGCTCGAATTGTAATGCTGCAATTTTGTTGGGAAATCCATATATGAATAAAACCATCTCCCATGGCCTAAAACCTTTTCTTTTAGTCCTATATGCACCTTGTGTGAGATCTCCATTATGTTGCCTAAGCCTCTATGGTTAAAGTTAGTACTACATGAGTTAATGATACCACTGAATGTGTAAAACTTACTCTCAATGGATCTGGTGTGGATCCAATATAAAATGAGCTTTGTTTGGGTATTGATTTCAGTAGGTAACATCCATAGAGTTGAGGCACTGAATGAACAGCTCCTCTGCTAGTCACAGCTCTTTGCGATAGTTGGCTTTGTGACATTTTTTGATTTTCTATCTAAAGTGAATGTTAGATAACTTCGCACATATTTGTTTACTTTTTGCAACTCGGACAGAACTATGTAACAATTACATAGATGACTACAGTATGTAATTCAGTCTATTCTAGTTGAATTAACTTGAATCATATCTATATATGAATTGACTGACAGGGTATCATTTAAATTGAATGTTTGAATGTTATCGAATTGATGCATGATGTATACCATAACCTAAACCAACACCAATCATTGCAAAAGTTATAATCAACACGATTATCCCAGTGATTAAACTTAATCTTTTCATGCTAGTGCTTATACGAGTGTGTGTCACATATCGATCTAGCAAACCTAGCCCTAAGAAGAAGAATAAAGGTGGGACAATGAAAGAAATGAAATATAAGAACCAAATTAAACCTGAATCTGTCTCAACTTGATTAAGATTGGGATTTTTTCTATAATAAAAAACCTTTTCAAGGAGATCATCATGGTATGGGTTGTTATCATAGTCATTCTCAAGGAAATGTCTCTTTTCATTTTCTTGGATGTCAGAATCATCATCCGAGTTATCATTATTATTATTATTATTATTATTATCATACACCACTGGTTTTGAACCATCTTGGATGTATAAAGATTTCAAAATATGTGGTCCTTTTCTGATAGGTGCAGCTCTAGCCACTTTTGGTTTCAGATTCAAGTCAAATTGTTTATAATCTGCTTGGATGTTATCTATCTTCAGAGATTCAAGTGGTTGAGGAACAGGGCCTGAGGAAATGTTCGATCCATTCGATTGATATTTGCTATTGATTAATAAATGAGGAGTACCTATTTGTTTCTTTCTTGTCATTTCAAGACTTAACAATGATCTTCTTGTACTTAAATCTGATTTTGTAGAACGAGATGTGTTTGACGAGGAGTTTGATGCGGATCTATCTTTTTCAATTGTTTGTGGTTGTAACTTGAATGGTTTAGGTAATGGAAATACAACATGATCTGGAGTGGGTTTACTGTGTTCTTCACCATATGATGAAATTATATCTGTTTCTGCATCATGTTGAAATGTACTTGAACTCGGGATTCTTGGAGTCTTTATAGGTGGTGGAAGGGCCTGAGTTATATCAACATTGGGACTCAATACTTCTGATTCTGTGGTTAAAGGTATTGGAATGGATGAAGTTAAATATTGTGCTTCATATCTTGATCTTCTTTTAGAATTTTTCCTACTAATGTCAGGTAATGGTTCTGAATGTTGATTCATTGAGAGCTCTGCTAATATACTACCATGACTAGTGTTTTTGGTCTTGAAGTTTTCTGGGTCCAGACTAGTTAACTTTGAGATGTTACTTATGTCTCTACTTTCATCACCATTTTCCATAATAACATCTTGATAAACAGAGAAGGATCTGTCATTACCAGTTTCATCAATGTAACTTTCCCTGAAAAATGATTTTCTTTTCTTCGAAGAAACTGAAGAAGAGCTCGTTGATGAATTGAATAATTGTGATTTATTTATCTGTTTGACTAAGAAAGATTCTTCAGAATCAGTTGAGTGATCATGAACCACAGAACTAATATCTGACATTATGTATTAGTATGTGGATGCAAACTGATGAAGATAAGCAGCGACAGACTATATGTTTGAATTGATTGTTTTGCAGTAGATTCCCAACGTTCTTAGGGTTAATCTTCGATTCTGGTGCTTTTTCCACTAACAATTTGTTTGTTTATGATAAATTTTCCTGTAGTGTTGTTCCCAAAAGGGTAAAAGGTAAACATAAAACATAAATCGTTTTAGTATCTAGTCGGAGCACCACACAAGCTGGTATTCGTACCTGAGCTTATGAGCTGCCAGTAGACAAAGATACACCATAGCCAGGACACACTGTAGGGGATAGAGATCATTATGCTCAGAAAATCTTTATTCAAAGTCTCGGTACTACAAATTATTTGAATCTTCTACTTGTGATTGTGGTGATGTATTTCAGACGCTTGAAATATGAAAGATTGTTACCATCTAACCAAGGACCAGACTACGAAGGGTGAAAAGTGTGTGCTCATTTAAGCAATGAGTGGCTTCATAACTCACAGTGTAAACTCCTATTGTTGCTCACAAGAACCTCTGGAGTCCATAAATATTCCGGGTAATGTTTTGGTTTTCTCTTTTCTGGAAAAGTTTTGTGAAATTCAGAAATCTAACAAATTAACAAACAATTTATTAATTTCAACCCACTAAGAGAATCTGGAATTCTCATCAAAACAACTAATATCAACTTATATCCATCTAATACTCACCAAGCTTTATTTCCTTTTAATTTCACACTACTACTTGTCCTTAACTTATCGCCACACCACAATAATTCTATTAGTCAAAGAATAAAAAAGAATGAGTTCAGTATTACCATCTTCATTCTCATGGGGTTTCAATCCAAAGATTCAAGATTCAACTACCTCAAAAACCCAAACATCCACAAATCTAGAGAGAACACCATCTGTAGAGCAGACAACCCCTACTTTCAAATCAAAGAGAAGATTGAATGATGAAGATGACTCTACATCCACGCCATCCCCATCACAAAGAAAGATCTTTAGAAAATTAGATAATAAATATAAAATAAAAAAAGAATCACATAAAAAAGTCAAACCAATTCAATCAATTTTAGGTCAACCACTGCCAGCCAATAGAATAGTCGAACTTTTAGAAAAAAAGCAATTACAAGATATATTGACAGATTTGATTTTGTTACACCCTGAAATAACTCATGATGTCTATAAATACTCTCCAAAGCCAACTGTGTCAAAGTCAATCAACATTCTTAATGAAAAAATCGAATTAATTCTTTCCTCATTACCATATAAAGTTGATCCAACTTCCGAATATTCATATCTTAGAGTTAAACCATTAATAGAAGATTTTTTAAATGCATTAAGCGATTACACTTTGAGTTTCTTACCACCAGTGGAAACATCACCATCAAATTCGTTAGAATTTTTAGATAATGCAACTAATTTATTACATAAATTACCAAATTTTGAAAATTTTTCTAATAATTATTTCAAGAATTTAGCATATGAACAATTATCTCATACCTGGTGTATCTCGTTGAAAGAATTCATCAAAAATTCAAACAATGGATCTCATGCAAGTCTGTTATTGTTGATAAATAATAATTGGGAATCTAAACTGAAAAAACATAATGAATTATCAAATTATAAATTAAATTCAGTTTTGGAATATCTAAAGTTAGAAATCCATAACCTTAATGAAGAATTTTTGATCGAAAATGATAAATTTGGTAATTTAAAGAACTTTAGTGTGAATAATAGTCCTTTAAATGGATTGAAAGATAATTTATTCAATTAATTTTAAAGAAAGAATAAGAGGGAAGACTGTTATCATTTATCTGGTATTTAAATTGAATAGTACTACATATATTTTTTCTTCTGTTTTCATTTTGTTTACTTTGTTTTAGAATTGATATTTTGTTTTAGGTTTCATATATTCGCTTTTTAGTACAATTTGCTTTCAATTTCAATTTTCATTATATAAAATTATAGATTATACAAGTAAAATTTATAAGTTTATATCACATTACGTTAATAATACATGTATATCAAACATAAATTTACAACTATTTACCAAAAACTTCTTCACCTTGCTTTTGAACAGGATCTGCAGTAATTCTCCAATCTTTTCTATCTTCTTTAACTTTTTCTAAATGTTTTTCAAATTCTTCTTTTGAAACACCAGCTTTCCATCTTAATGCATCAGCTGGATGATCTTCAACGACATTATTATGGCCTTTACCGAAAACCTGCTCTCTAAAAGTACCACCTGGAACTTTATATTCTTTCTGAGCTAATCCTCTTTTCTGTAATTCAGGAATTAATAAATCAACAATATTTTCAAAAGTTTCAGGGAATACGATATTAGAGAAGTTAAATCCATCAATACCAGAAGCATCAACGAATTCTTCAATTTTATCAGCAACTTCTTGTGGTGTACCAATGTAATAATTATTACGGAAGAAATTCTTTGCAATATAACGTCTCGAAATAACATCACCTTCTTTATAAAATTTATTGGTTAAAAATGATTTAGCTAATCCAACAACGTCTTTATTCTCAACAACGGTTAAGTCTGTATCCCAGTCGAATACTGATAAATCTAAACCACCACCACCAAGTTGAACTAAAGTTCCATCTAAATCATGATATTTTTCAATTTCTTCAGCTTTTCTAACGGCTTCTTCATGAGTTTCAGCAACGACAACTCTTAACATTGTAATAAATTTCAGATGGTCTGGATTTCTACCAAATTTCTCTTGAGCTAATTTTCTTGTTTTAGTGGTTTTAGAGATTATATCTTCTGGTGACCAACCTGCAATGAAAATGACTTCAGCAACTTTAGCACCTAGTTCAACACCTTTTGGAGAAGATCCAGCTTGTATCAATAATGGGATTCTTTGTGGAGATGGTTCTGTTATTTGAGGACCTGGTATTTTAAAAAATTTGCCATTGAAATTAATTTCTCTAATAGCATCAGGGTTAGAAAAAATTCCATTTTCTTTATCATAAACAACACCATCATCTCTCCATGATGATAGTAACAATTCAAAAAATGCTTGAACGTATTCATCAGTCTTTTCATAACGTAGTGTCTTTTCAGGTAATAAATTATCATCAGCTAATTGTCTACCTGCAGTTGGTAATAATGAACTAACGATATTCCAACCAACTCTACCACCACTTAAATGATCCAATGTAGCCATTCTTCTTGCGAAATGATAAGGATGTTCACTTAATGTAGAGCAAGTGATTCCCACAGAGACATTTTGAGTTGAAATGGCAATAGCACTTAAATAAGCAGTTGGATCGTTTTTAGGGAAATTGTTACCAGATTTTGCAGCTTCTGAGAAATTATAAGGACCTTTATAACCACCATAAATAGCCAATGAATCACCAATGAATAAACCGTGTAGTTTCCCACGTTCTGCCAATTGTGCTAATTTAACCCAGTATTCAGCTTTTGTATAACCTCTTGATTGATCTCTTGGGTTTCTCCATTGACCAGGAGCATGTAACACAGGAGTTAGAGCTTCAAAGAAGTTTAGGATTAATGGAGTTCTTACCTTCTTTTGTTTCTTCAAGGCAGGTTCTGAGGTCATTTGTAATGTGATTGTGCAAGTATTTATATCATGGTATTATTGTTAGGTTCAACTAATAAGTATTTATAGTGATTTGGGGATGATTGTTGAGGTATCCACAATTGCGACAATATTTCCTAAAAGGACAACATAAGCAGTAAATTTACAATTTATGAGTTTGAACTTTGCAGTGAATTAAATTTATGGTCTTATGAACTCAGGAAGTGTAATACAATGTATCGTTTAGTAAGTTTCAATTTTCCATTGTAGTATCGTCATGGGTTGATTCCATATGATAAACAATGAAGTAATATGTACTAATAATAATAATAATTTAATATTCATCATATTATCGGTTATGTTACACTGATGGACCATTCAACAAGACGGGATTTGATTTACTTCCTTCTCTCTTCATGTATAAAGCACAACAATGGGAAACACTTTACTAGCACACCACTCCCCTGCCCGTATCCAAGATCTGTCAAAAGAGCTGCTAATAGCTGGTGCTATGGGTGCCGTTAAAGGTGCGATGATTAGTGTCCCAAGTTCATTGATGTTAAGATTGATAAGTCCAACTTATAGAACTGTTAGAACTCAGGTGAAAGTCTGGTACCACGTCACTTGGATCTCTATGGGGGTGGTCTTCTGGGCTGAAAAGCAGCTAGTTAAATATGAAGAACGGATAGCTGAAGAAGAAAGAGTGAGAGAAAGTAAGGTCTTAGATGAAGCTGCTGATAGAGGTATTTTCATCGAATGATTTGGAATTATATGTTTGTTTAATGACATTATGAGGTTATTTATATGCACGTTTTCATGGAGTTGTTTGTTGTAGTTTATGTAGTACCCACCATCTATACTATAGCCTCCCTCTTTACATATATTGTGTAGTGCAACCTCATCAAGCTTATTGTGGATGACATAAGCACTTGTATGTTAAATTCAAAGAGATGGATTTATTCAGAAGAACAAATATAATGAAGAAGTAGAAATGCGTCAAAAGAGATCAGAGACTTTAGTCAGTGGGTATTTTCGAGCTATACTCGTCCATCATCATATACTAATCATCAATCACAGAAAAAGTAGAGGTTAACACAGATTTATTAATCTCCAGACTTCAAAACATGATACAATTATCAGCTTCAACAACACCTAAAGAAATGCAAGCATCAGAGATGTTACAGATAGAATCGAACTCATTGATGATCACCAGATTAGTAGAGGAGCTACTATCAGTTACAAGAACTTTGAAAGAAAATTGGTTATTAAATCAAATGCCACAAAAGGATCAAATCTCTGAAAATGATTCCAACATAGACGAAGCTGAAGCTTTTAACATCCTTAAAAGTGTAATGGACAATATATTACAGAATGAGACGTTACCTGAAGAGCTGAGCGAAGGCGAGGACGATGACGTTGAGGAAGAAGAAGTTGAAGAAGAAACTTCAGTTGAAAAAGAACAAGACGTTAAAACTAAGGACGAAACAGAAGATGGGTCAATTAATAAAACAGATGTTCCGATATCGACAGTGAATGATCAACTACCAAAAGAAGAAGGGAAAGAATCAACAGATAATAGTAATAATGGAGATAATAATAATAATAATAATAATGATAATGAAAATGAGATTAAAATTGAAGGATTTGAGTTCGATGGAACAGGAAATAACACGATAGATAACATATCAAATGATTTAAACGATTATAATTTAAATAACTATGGAAATGATAATTTAGATGGTTTAGATTTCGATAATTTTGGTAATGATGATCAAAATGATATAATTATGTTAGATTAAAATCTTGTAACTGATAATAATGTCAACATAAAATGTTTTTATGATAAGACAGTGAAATATGAATACTGTGTATACTATTTAATGATAAAGGTTTGAAGTTTCTATGTATATACTAAAAACGTAATCTGGTTTATTATAGATATAAACTATCTAAGTTTATGACGTTGTACATCAATCAAATATCATGAGAGTTTCCTGTATTAAAATTCAATATCTCTTAACACCTGCTAGCTTCAACAAATCATCTGAAAGTTCAGGTGTTTCATCAGGAATACCTGTATCTTTTGGATCTGGCTCCCCATTTGGTAAAACTGCTTTGAGCTTTCTAGGAACTATATTATCATGAGCCCAATGCGTGGTTCCTGACCAATGATCAAAAGCATCTTTTTTAGCAATTAAGGCTTCTTCAGTTGCAAAACTTGCAGGGGTGTACGAAATATAAGCTATTGTTCTGATTATTTCTGAATCTTTATCTGGTTGTTGACCAAAATGAATCAATCTTGAATCCCATAAAATTAAATCACCAGGACTTGCTTCAATCTTGATTTTTTCAGCACCTTTATCCTCAAACCATTTCAAATTTTCAATTGGTATATCAACCCAGTCTTTTGAACCCCAGTTTTCTTTTTTTAAAACTTCTTTGAAATACTGTTCGATAAATAAATGACTTTTCTTATAAACTACCAAAGAACCTTCTTTTGGACCTGAATCAGATAACTGTGCAATACCTTGAACACATGAAAGTCCAGTTCTGAATGGTGATTGGTCAACATGAGGCCATGGGACATCTCTCAAGGTTTTTCTATCAAGACCTGGAGGAGACACATTAAAGGCATCAAAACTTACTAATAAATCATCAGTTCCCCATAATTTAGCAAATGGTTCTCTGAATCCTGGATCTTGTCTGATATCCCAAATAATTTTATGATGAGAGGCTCCATATTTGGAAAATGCTCCAATTGGACTAAACTCTGGTAAATTTTCAACTTTCCATGTATTTCTATCATTTTCATCAAAATTTGGATTCAGCCTTTTAATAAAGTCAAAAACCCTTCTTCTATAAGATAGGGCACTATCCTCAGGGACTGCATTCTTTATAACAACAAAACCATCCCTCATTAATTCTTTTCTCCAATCTAAATATTCTTGTGATTCAATTCTTTTACTTGTTTCTTCAATATGTTTGGTCTTTGAACTAAATAGTGGATTGGAGCTAAGTTTCAAAGTTTTTTGAAATTCAATTGTGGTCTCTGAGAAAGTCATTACGATTATTTATACCTAACTGGATGGTATTCATGGCGAAGAAAAGAAGAAACACTGTGTATTTATATTACTCAAACTGTGGTTCTCGGTGTGAATTTATCCGCATTAAAATGGAAATGGAGAAACTGTCACCACATGTGAAGATCTTTACAAAAATTTCTATTAATAAAAATACTCCATTAACCTTGAATTATGAAGTTAGCTAGGTTAATTTGAGCTTGTTCTGAACTGGTGTCTGTGGTCTGGAGATTCTTTGAAATTGAGCAAATGATGCAATATTTTAAGAAGTAATATGATTTCCATATCTTAATGAGCTGGAAATTTTTTAGAATATGTACTATGGTTGAGTTATTTACTTGAAGATTTGATATGTAAATCTATAAACTTTTCAATTAAGCGTGACCAGTGAACAGTGACCATTGGATATAATTTATAAACTAGTCACGGTGTTTCGCAAATCTATCTACTGATAGAGAAACTACACTATTAAGGTAGTATAGCTTCTTTAGAATCGAAATAGCTCAGTACAGAAACTTGGGTTGAGATTTGATAAAGGAAATATAGCTATATACTGTTTGTTCTTCTATATATAGCTATGTGTTACATGATTTGGTGATTAAAAGCCATACAAACTATTCCAACCATCCAGTAAAGAGTCAAAAACTCTACGGCATGCCAAACAAAAATGGTGAAAGTTCAAGTGTGTTCTATCTCACTCAATAAATTAAGAAAACTTTGACAATGAACACTGGTGGAAGTGGAACTCAACAGGAATCGAAATGCACTCTCTCCAATTAACTGGCTAAGTTCGCGACTTGCAGCTTTCCTTATGCCAAGCGATAAAGTGACACAAAAAGCTTACATTTAATTTATAGAAATTTTGGATGAACTGATTGGAAAGCTCTTCTTATTAAATTTAATCCATATAATTAAGAAGTTATGGTTCTATAATCTATTAGAGGTCTCAAGAAATTGTCTTTAATTAATAATTGCACACCATAAACTAACAATATGATTGTGTCACTCAACGTTGAATTAGCTGAAGCTAGAAACTCACTTTGCTCAGTTTCATCTGAACTCCCCAATATAGTGGCTCAGGAATACTGCAATAACTGTTATGTTAGTTGGAAAATTCCAGTTTTTCCAACATGTGTCTAAAGATTGATTCTAAAAATATTTGTGAATAAGGCTCTCTGGTGACATGGCATTGAAACAACGTGTGAATTTTAAACTTGAGATTTTCCATGGAAAGCCAGCAGAATCATTCAAAGGCAACCGTAGTTTAGGGTTTTGTCATTGATTATTTTGATTTTAACAATATTGAGCTGGTTAAGATGTTGTACAGATTTTGGAGAACCATTTTAAAACGAACACGCAATACTCACGATACCTTGAGATTAGTAAAAATATGTTGATTGAGTAATTGAGTATGAAATGATTCATTGATCAATAATAACAACTTCCAACAACTTGTAACTATTCTCAATCATCATGTTGACAGAATCTGTTCGCACACAAAAATGTAACTACATCAGAAAACAGTCGCCCGATATGTTTTCTAAAAAATTTATAGTATTTATATGCATGGGTTATGTCTCACATACTATTTAAGTTTTTGTTTTTGTGATTTATGAGTTACAGGGAAAAAACGCAGTATTTAGATATAAATATCAATGTATAACTTTTTCTTTTTGGGACTTTTTAGATCAAATAATTCACAACCACAGTACTTGATGTTCTGACTAGATTTGAGATGATCATTTCCAGATATAATCATCAATTAATTTCAACTTTTATTATGAAAAAAAAACAACACAATTATGCACTTTATTGTTTGCTACGATACAATGAGATTTCAGATTGTTTGAAGTATCTTCTTCCATCTTCATCAATAATAACAAGACTTAGAAAGTTTCTGACTGAAAATAGATTCGTCTTTGTGGTTGGTGTCAAATCATAACCACCAAGAAATAATCTAATTGGGATAGTTTCTCCTTTAACAGGTGATCCATCCATTATTTCATATCTGATTGTGTTGGAATCATTCAATTGATTTGGTGAAACTCCAACAGTTTCTCTAGTGATCAGACTTATTTCCATATGTTTTATCTTTAGTCTCGTCAGTAAGAAATATATTCTTCCAACCACAACATCTTTTAAACTAAATGTTGATTTTGAATATTCAAATTCAATATGTAAACAATTTTCAATACCAATGTCCAGTTTAATAGATTTTTTCAAGTCTGTTGGGTTCGAATAAACATAAACCCAAAACCTCTTCAATTTGGTGATATCTGAACTTTTTCTTAATACTGTAATCTTGACATAATAACTAACCGTCAAATTTTTACCTCTATAACTTTCATATCTTTTTTCAACATCTTTGAATGTAAAGGGATAACTCTCTGTATGATCTAATTCTGAAGGTGGAGCAAGATCTTGACTTAGACATAAGAAATCATCTCTTTGTCCACCTGTTGTTTCTATTGTTCCAAATAATTGAGCTTTTATACCAATATGTTCCACTTTTTTACCATCTTTAACCCTAACAGTGACAGTACCTGCAATGGTTTCACCATCTTCATATAGTGGGTATTTTTCCTTTTTATCTTGTGGAAGCTTGACGTCTACATGTTTTCTGGAATCTTCTCCTTCGAATCTAATCTCTAAATCTAGAGGTGATTTAAAGAATAGTGACATCCTGTTTCTATTATCCTCAGTGTGAAACAGTGTTGATTGATGGGGGGAAATGTCAATTGAAAGAGTCGTATAATAAATTCAAGTAGACAGTTTATATACCTGAATGAAAGGGTCTTAAGAAGTTATAAAAGGGGTTGAAGGTTGAAGTGCTATAAGTCGAACTTTTTGGAGGTCCAATAAAAACAAAAAGAGATTGAATTCCGGAATCATTTCTTATCAATTCCGAGGAACTTGAAATATTTGTTAATTTATGAGAGCTTTGAAAGTGAAGTGAATGTGAGATTGATGTTTACAGCAAAGTCTTCATTTGCAAAGAGAGGTCTTTCTGGTGAAGCTGGTACCAAAAATCAATTATCAAGTCTTGAAAAGAAACAGACTGATGCATTCAATATACCATACTCTAGTGAAGATTCAGAGCAGAGTGACACAGAAGAAAGAATAGATAACTACAGTCACAATATACCAAATCTTCAATATGGATCAAGTACTGTAATAGATGATCATGAAGAAGATGAAACGAGTGACTATTCTTATCAAAGTAGAAAGTATGAAGAAGGTCTAGACTCAGACCAGTATGAGATCAAACCACTACCAGAGAATGTCATTAAAAGTTTATTGAATGAAGAGCAAATATTGAGCAATGGTATTGAAGATTTAATAAAGATCCACGCACAAGTCCTGAAATCTGGTAAAAGTACGAAATCCATAAGAAATGACTTAATTCAATACTTAAAATCAATGGGAATGCTATATCAAGCTCTTGGAGATTTATACGCTAAAGAAAAAGAAAGGAATTCCAAAATACTCTCAACATTCACTATTTGGGATAATGATAAACAAGAAATTAATGATACAATCAATAAAATTAAGAGTGTTGAGAGGGAAGAGGGTCAAAAATTGAGTCAGTTACAAACAGAAATGACCTCACTTAACACAGAAATATCTAACTTAGAGAAGAGATTGAAGCAGATGAAGGATAAGAGAAGAACTTTGAAATCAGAAATCATGCGTACTGAAAGTATAATTGAAAGTAGATCCAGTCCATACCTGGAGGAATTGAGAAATATTGAAACAATAGAAAAGAGGAAAATACAAGAGTTGATTTATGAAAGATCGATGAATTCTTCCAATAAAGAATCTCAATTCAACTTATTATCTATTTTAAACAATAATCGAAATTTATCACAATCCAATACAAAGACTGATTCATCCGCAATGAAAGAAACAATATCAAGACAGATTGAATCTTTTGAAGATAGAACCGAAAACTACAGATCTCAAAAGAAAATATTTCAAGAAACATCATTAATTTGGGAAAACATTACTGAGTTGCTAGATCAATTAGAGTTTGACATGCAAGCTGTTTTATCTTCATCTTCAAAAAGTCCAAACCAGTCCACAATCACAACAAAAACAAGATTGATCAACTTACTAACTCAAGCATATGATTCTTTAATATCACTAAAATCATCTTTGAATATTGGAACTAATTCTATACTTAGTCAACTATTTGAATCAGAAACCGAAACAATCAAACAGAGCTTGGAAACTTTGAGTCCTAATTTTACACGCAAATCAATCACACAAGAAAATTTCAAATCTGATACTTCTTCAAGGCAAGACAATTTCATCCAAAGACCTTCAGTTTCACCAAAATCATCAACAAATATAGGAATTACAGAATCTTCAGTGCAAGAGCTTCAGCCAACTTTCATTTCAAGTTCTGAATTGTCAAAAGACAGCTTAAAACACCAAAATGATTTGACAACATCACAATGGAATATTAAAGAAGACTAGAATATATTCAGATCGCTATATTGTACTTATTTTGAAATCACATGAACTCTCTCAATGAAAATCACTGTTATATACACTCGTGCTCAACACTCAATCGAATTTTTTCAAATATCGACTTTTTCAAACATAGTAATCAGTTATACTACACTCTACACTACACTAGTAGTATATATAATAATGTTTATAAAATTAATTATATTAAATGCAGAATTATGAAATTGTTCCCATCTAATGGAAATATGATGAGTTGTTTTATATTATGAAATATGTAGTAGTCTATTTAACCACCCTCACACAAGGCAGAGACTTGATGATGGTGTCTGCATGGCTCCTGAATTAGAGGTGCTTGGCTATACTTCAGTAAAGCATCATGAAAAAAACTGGTCATGGTTTTTTTCTTTTGCGTTGAATGAATAGGTTGGCTTCCCGTGGTCTTCTTTTCTTCAAAGGAATATGATTTGGATTCATCATTTCTTCTGGTGGAAGGCTACCACTTCTAGATATGTATGGAGCTCCTGCACCTGAGTTATCAACCAAATTACCAGATCTTGTAGGATCAATTGACGATTGAAGGGATGAAGTATTATTATTTTCTGATCTATTATGATAGTTGTTGTACAATGATTCTTTATATGATCTTTGTGAATCTATATGACCTGGGTTTCGATCTGTATAATTTTCATAATCTGGACCTTGATTATAATCATTTTTTCGATATGGGCGATTACCTGTGTAATAATTATCTTTTTGATTGTAATTGTTATTGTGACGGAGTTTCAAACTATTAGCACCCATACTGGAATCATATTTATTATAATTGTTAGTAGAATCATGAACCTGAGCAGCTGAAATGCTTGCTGGTGCTGAATTTTGGGTATTGGTGGTCTCATTAGATGATAAATTGCCATCAGCAAGCGTTTTGGTTGGCATTGAACTGTGTTGTGTAAATGAAGATGCATTATGCTGTGATAGACGTGGTGGTGGCAACGAGCCAGATCTAGAAGGAGCAGTTGATATAACTTTCAATGGAATATTTGATGAAACATTCATGCTCAAATTTCCGGATACTGAAGGTATAGGTGTGGTTGAGGTTTTTTGCATATTTGTAGAGCTAGTCTCTGATTTTGAGTTATAGGCAATGGTACCTGGACGTTCATTTTGGATCTCACCTTGAGGAACCAAGTTTTTAGTATGATTCGTTTGCACTTGTTCTGAATTGGATTTCTTGATGTCATCTTGATCAGAAGAGAGTCCATGTTCTTCTAGTTTCGTATCTGATGTAAATGGAATTGTAGGTGAATTTACACCGTTTTCTTTTAGGTCCTTCTTGTCCTTTCTAATTCTTTTATCCTTTTTAGATTCTTTTGATTTTTTTAAATCTTCTGATTTCTTTGTGACCATTTCATTGGAATCATCAGTAGTTTTAGTAAATGAACCAGCTTTCGAATCATCTGGTACCTGGGTAGTGTTTCTGGTGGTTGATTTCGGTAGAAGTTCAATACTAGATCTGTTAGGTGTAGGAATTTTAGCAATACCTGTAGTTGAAGGCAACGCAGGAGAAGGAGAAGGAACATGAGAAGATTTTCCAACATTATGAGAAACAGTTGATGTGTTTACTCGTGGTTTCCGTAATGAGTTACCTCTTGTAAAACCAACTCCAACTTCTTTGAACATTTGTCTTGATTCAGCATCGTTGATTAAAGCACCCCATAGATCATTCTTTACTAAACTTTCTCGATTTCCTAAAATCCATAATGAACATTTTGGTCTTGTAAGTGCAACATTCATACGACGAAAGTCTCTTAAAAACCCAATATTATTTTTGGAAGGATCAGCACGAACACATGACATGATAATAATTTCTTTTTCTTGACCTTGAAACCCATCAATAGTATTAAATGAAATTTCGTTTCTGATTGATTTACCAAATTCTCTGATGAATGAATCTTTTATCAAATTATTCTGTTCTTTATAAGGAGTGATAATACCGATCTTATTTTTGAAATTATAAGTTCTTTGACTAGTGAACAATTTATGAACCAATTCAAGAGCAATATTAACCTCAGTTTTGTTGGTAAAAGACTTCGTTTTATTATTTTGAGATTGTCTACCTTCAAAAATATCAAAGAATGTGTATGGTTTCAAAAATTCATCTGAATGCCATGGTCTTTCAGTGAGCTTATCATTGTCAGGACCATCTTTAAGAGCACCATCATAAAACCTTAGTGATGGAAATTTAGAAATAGCTGAGTTCATACGATATTGAACATCTAACAACAATGGCTTTGTATTTTTAGCCATTCTGACAAACAAACTTTGATCATAACCTGAGTTTGCTGCAGCACCTGATAAGACAGTTGGAGGTAATTGATTTGGATCACCAACCATAATACAACGGTTACATCCATATCTTAGAGGAATAACAGTGGATAATTCAGTACATTGACATGCTTCATCAATAATAACAGAATCAAATTTAATACCAATGTTAGCAACCATATCATGAGCAGAACCAGATAATGTAGCACAAATGATTTCAGCGTTATTAAGGATTTTAGCTTGCGACTTCTTTCTGTCAATATCACGAGCTCTGTACTGAGCGTTAACTTTTTCTCTTTCTTGATCTTTTTTCATTTTGATAACATTAGCCTGTTTAATAAGCTCTCTTCTCTTCTTGTATACTTCATCATCAACAGGTTTTGATTTGTCTTCAATTAGAGTTTTCAACGCATTGATCTTTTGTTGAACTTCATGAAGTTCTTTGTCAAATTTCTCCGTATTATTGGATATTGAAACCTTTTCACTTAATTCAGCATCAACCAATTCTTCTAAGGTCATGTCTTTGACAGCAGTATTGATAGCATCTGATCTACCTAAACGAACTAATTTTGGAGTATACTTAACACCTTTTGAGTTCATAACACCATCTTTCAAACGTAAGACTAACTCATCAACAGCAGCATTTGATGGAGCACAAATCAAAATCTTTCTTTTCTTTTCATTATTCGGATTAGAAGTTACAGACTGAACAGCTGAAACAGTATTTGAAACATGAAAACTTGAAAGCATATAACCAACAATACCAACAATTGTCTTTGTCTTACCAGTACCAGGGGGACCTTGGATTAATGAGAAACCAGAAGTTCGTAATGACACACCAATAGCTTTAGCTTGTGATTCATTAACATTGTATGTTTTCTGGATCTCAGCAGTTTCTACCTCATTACACGAAGCCTGAGTATCAGCTTTAGCTTCAAAAATTTGTTTCGATAGATTATAGTACTCAAGACCATGTAATGAGGAATATTCTCTTTCAATAGTTGTCATTTGCATAACACGCATTAACAATACAGTTGCATTTTGATATAAGAAAATCATATCACTTGAACGAGATATTCTGATAGTTATATCTGCTCTATCACCTTTCACATTTTTGATTTCAGTTATTTTACCTAAACAAGAGTTTGCGGCAGTTTTGACGTCTTTAACTCTTGGAAGAGGTAGAGTACCTGGTAACGAATCTGGTCTAGGATTTGATGCCAAAACAATTAAATCAGATTCATTAAACCCTTTCTTTTGAATTTCTGATCTTGTCATACTGATGTAGACTTCGAAAAAATCACCAACTGTACTTTTAGAACCAACTGTGATATAAATTGGAGAATCAGCCTCTTTGGTTTTGGCTGAACAGATGGATTGCCAACATTCTAATAACAATAAAGGTTCATAAGTTTGGATATACTCATTTGCTGTTTTGAAAACATCAACAACATTTCTTAGTTTTTCATAATTAGCATCTGGAAATTCATCATCCTTTTGGAAAGACCAATTCAAAATAATCTTGTATAAAGGCTTGAGATCAACATTCAACCTTTTTCTGCTATTGTCTTCTTCTCTCTTTCTTTCATTGGCAGATAAAATAGTGGGTTTTGTCTGTGTGTATAGTAGATTAATTCCAGGTGTTGATATTGGCTTAGGCTTATGAATATTGAATAACCCATGAATATCGTCATCATCGTCATCATCATCCTCAGAACTATCATCTGCTTTTCTGGTTGATTTTGATTTTCTTGGATTGAAACCAGGTTTACCAGCTGGGTGAATAACTCTGTTCTTCAATTTATTAGCATTCATTTCAAGACGAGCCTTTTCTAACGCACTCATTGGCAGAGTAGGTTTGGCAGGAGCTCTAATTGGAGCTCTAGACAGACTACCAAAGGCAGTTATTTTAGATTGACCTGAAGCTTTCTTCTGCAAAAATTTATTTTCACTAATCTGTTCAACTTCACCATCACTATCATCATCTAAATTGATAGTCTCAGGCAAGGATTTTTCAACAGGTGGGGTTTGTTGCTTAGCTTTTTTAACTCTTTCAGCTTCATCACAAATATCATCAACCAATTTTTTATCAAATCCTCTTGCTCTTGTAAGAATTTCATCTGATTGTTGCTCTGTTAGTTTATTATTGAATTTTTTAGCTCTTGAACCGTATTTCGCTAAAAGTGTGATAATATTTGTATTTAACGTTAGTTTGAATTCATTAGCCAAATCCACTGTTGAAGAAATTAGATTAACACAAGAAGATAACAAACCGGGATCACTTAATCTTAACCATACTAACATATGAGGGAAAGTGTTAGTAATTTCAGAAAAAGCTTGGTTGATACCATCAGCTTCATAGAATTCTTTAATCTTATGAAAACATTTCAGAACAGCATTTGATAAATCTAATGTATCTCTAGTAAATTCAACTAAATCTGGATATTCATTTGCCCAATTAACAGTATGAACATAAATCAAATCTAAAAACGACCAACATCTATTCCAGAATGTCTTCAAAGCTTGTTTGACATTATCAGTAAACATATGACTTTTACCAAATAAACCATTGAAGGGACTGTTAAGAGCGGATACAACATCTAATAGAACTCTAACAGCACCAGGACAAGGTTCAAAAGCTTTGAAGAAGATCAAATTTGTTAAGTTATCGTTGATAGCAGATAGACATGAATACAAGTTTTCATCTAGTAATGAATGAACACCTTCCAATCTCCCATCAGCTTCAAAAGTTTCGTATAGGATGTTCACTGCTGATTGATAAACTTCATTCGTTGATGAAAACACAGTAGCCCAGTAACCTTTCAAACTTTTTGCGTTTGATAAGATCATTTTGATTTGAACTGAATCAATATCAGTCAATTTGACAAAAAACTGTTGAACATAGCTTAAAAATTCAGTGGCTTCAATTTTTTGTTGACCAGTTAAAGGAATGATACTCGAAACATTTTCTAGAGATATCAATAGTTGATAGACCAGCTCTAATTGAGTTGCGAAATTCTGTTTTAAAATAAGTTGGAACATATTTGATGAGAATTTCAATGTTGAAGGAGATTTCTTGTGATGTATTTCATAGGTACTTTGAGCTAAATTGAGAACATCAAATCTTAAAGCCTTAGAAATCACTGATACAGATAGTTTAGCAATTTCACTGTTAGACTTTGTATCAGCTTCTGGATAAAATATTGCCTTAGAAGTTGCATAATCCATGAATCTAATCAACTTAGTATTAACTACCATTTTAGCATCACTTCTTAACAGAACATCATTTTTGAAAGTGGGAGAGTATAGTTTTGACGGTATACTTAACGCTGAAACAACCAGAGAACATGACCTTTTGTATAGAATTGCTTTTGTTTGAAGTGGTATACTATTTTGACTTTCAACTAAAGTAATGAAAAATAATGATAATTTATTGCAAGTTGTTTGTTGTTTCGAAGTATCGATTGATTTTAAAAATTCATCGATCCAATCAAAAAGATCAGAAACTCGTGCAGTTGGATTTACTTCACCATCTGTCTTGGAGAAATTTTCTAAAGTGTTTAAATTGTGTAAAAAATGAGGACTTCCAGTAATTGTTTCTAAAACATTTTGATACGTATATGGTGTAATTTTAGACCAGTAACTTTCACCAATTTTTTGCAAAATCATGTTGAAGAACCTTAAAATATATGGGAGTGGTTCATTAAGATAACCCATGATATGTTTTTGAAGTAATAAAAGAAGAGGTTGAACTTCAAATGGGAAAGCTTCTTTATCTTTTGTATTTTCAAAACCTAATCCAAGCTTGTTTAGTATAGCAGTCTTATCAAATATTCTAAATATGACATTGAAATTTCTATAGAAAACCTCACAATTTAGACTAGAAAATGTTTTAGGGTTTTGAATCTTAAGAAAGTGTACTTGTAATTCTTCAATAATATCATAATAAACTTGAGATTCTTGAACCAACTGCGTAGGTTTATATAGAATACTGATTTGTTGGTGAGCCCAATTCTTTTGTGCATCTTGACCTTCAAATAATAGAAATATTAAACCAGGTGTGATAGCGTTGTATTTTTGTACAAAAATATGATCTGAAACAAGTAATGAGTTAAGAACCTTATCAAATAGACTCCTTAAATTTTCATTCAATCTCAACATTCCTGGACCACATAAGCATTCAGCAACACCCAGTAGTACTTCAATGGGTAGTTGAACTTTTGCATCTTGACTTTTAGCTAAAATATGACTTTCATAAAATGAGGAGAGACGTTCGTATAATCGACTTGATTCCCATTCTAAAATGATATTGGAAAATTGCTCAACACTAGAGTGGTTGATACCTCTTTCAGTGGCAAATTTGTTTTTTAAGTCAGCTCTTCCTCTATGGAAATAAGTGATACATTTAGAACAAGAATTCAAACACTTTGATGCTTCTTCTTGAAACCACTTTAGAGGATCGTTTTCACCAAAGGAAAATAAGATCAATATATGGATACTGATTTGATGCATCATAGGATCACAGAATAGATGGTGATTACTAGAGTGTTTTTGTAAATAAATAAGTGAGCCTTCTAAGGCTTGTTGTTGCATTACATCATCTGTAGGATTCTCATGGGACTGAGCAATATACCTCACAAGAGTATCATGCTGATCCTGCATGCTCCTATCCTCCATCTTCTTTAACACAAGGCCGAGAGGATCTTAACACTTCCAGATCTTCCTAATTGTGAGAATTCTTTATAATTTTCATTTGTAATTGAAGGGCAACAAACAGATGATGATGCTGACTAATATATTACATAATATTTTTTCAACCTTCAACCTTTAACATAACTAGAAGATTCATGATGATGATTAATGAGCTACTCAGTTGATTATACCATTCTTATCCGTTGACTATATGTGCTTGCTCGGATTCTTGTCACCACAACAGGTCTGAGTCCTGAAAACGTGAGATATTGCAGTTTTCTCTTTTACAAAACAGTAATTTAGAGAAATGCTAAAAACAAATGTTTAGCATTGAGTTACTCGATAGACCTTTTGACGAAACCAAACACCAGTAAGACTTCATTCAGTTACTAGCAAATTGCAATACAGCATGCTCTGTGTTTGTTATCCTTGACTAAAATTAATTTAGCATAATAATTTATCATCTTTAAATAGTACAAAAATTCACATCATAGATTTGTGTGAGTCTTTTAACGAATTTTCAACGTATCGAGTCAAATGAACGAAATTCTCAAATACTCACAATAACGAAGATTCCAGTAGCTTCTCAATCGTCACTTTAGTAAGAAAACTAATGTCTTGTGAGTAAAAGGTGTGCTGACTGGGCGTACCGGTTTTAAAATGATAATATAGCCAAAAATGAAAAACATCATTGTGCAAGAAGTAAATAATAGTTCACCCAACTCAGGTAAATCAAAATGAGGTAAGTACTTCAGTATATTGCTGGTGAATGTAACTGAAAACTAATAAGAAATTTCAGTGGAAAATTCGTTCGTGCTTCAAAGTATCGTCACGTCTATGGCCAACAAGCTAAAAAAGAACTTGGTTATGATAACATCAAGATCAGCACCAATGCTTGGGATTCTAACTTAATCAAAGCCAATGGTAAATACATTTCTGTCAACTGGAATGCCTCAGGTGGTGGTGCGTTTGCTGTTATCCCAGTTAATGAAGTAGGAAAGTCTCCAGATAAAGTTTCTTTATTCAGAGGTCATACGGCAACTGTTTTAGATACTGATTTCAATCCATTCAACGACAACATTATAATTTCAGGTTCTGATGATACTAAGATTGGTTTATGGAAAATTCCAGAAGATTATTCATTCCATAATTACACTGATGCTGAAGGTGAAGTTAAAGATGTTGCTCCAGTTGCTTTATATTCTGGACATAAAAGAAAAGTTGGTCATGTTCAATTCCACCCAACTGCTGAAAATGTTGCTGCTTCTTCCTCTTTGGATTACACAGTTAAATTATGGGATATTGAAACTGGAACTGATAAAATCACCTTACAACATAAAGATTTGGTCACTTCATTTGCATTCAACTATAATGGTAATCAATTAGCAACAACCTCTCGTGATCGTAAATTACGTGTTTGGGATATCAGATCAAACGAGATAATCAGCGAAGGTCCTGGTCATACTGGGGCTAAGAGTTCAAGAGTTACTTGGTTAGGTAATTCAGACAGAATTGGTACTACCGGGTTTTCAAAACTATCTGATCGTCAATTAGGTGTTTGGGATTCTGTTAACATCAGTAATGGACCAATTGGTGGTTTTTACACTATAGATTCATCAGCTGGTATTCTAATTCCATATTATGATGATTCTACTAAGATGTTATTCGTTGGTGGTAAAGGTGATGGTAACATTCGTTACTATGAATTCCAAGATGATGAACTATTCCCGTTGAGTGAATTCCAAAGTACAGATCCACAAAGAGGTTTGGCTTTTGCGCCAAAGAGAACCGTTAACGTTCATGACAATGAAGTTTTAAAAATTTACAAGACTTCCAAAGATTCTTTCATTGACCCAATTTCATTTACTGTTCCAAGAAAAGCTGAAGTTTTCCAAGATGATATATATCCAGATGCACCATCCAACAAACCAGCTTTATCTGCTGATGAATGGTTTTCAGGTAAATCCGTGGATGGTCCAATCTTATTCTCGCTTGAATCTTTATATGATGGAACAGCTCCAGAGTTCAAGCCATCAAGTGCACCTGTGTCAAAACCAACTTTGAAAGATGAATCAGTAAAAGCTGAAGCTACTTCTGAATCAAAAGAAAAACCTAAAGAACAAACTCAAGAGTCCTCAAAACCAATTTCTCCAAAACCGGATCAACCAACATCAACTGGACGTTCTACACCAAAAACCAATGTTGATGAAGTGTTACAAAAAGACGAGAAAGTGAATTGTTTATTAAAAAAAGCTGCCGATTTAGATGATGGTGAAAAAGGTGAATCATATCAATCAAATTGGGATGATGAAGATGATGAAATTGTTGAACGTAATGTCACTCCAGTCAAAGCTGCTGAAGTCAATGCTGAATCTAGAGTTGAAAAAGTTAAAGAGCCAGTAGTTGAAAAAGCTGACTTAAAACCTGTAATTATTGAAGAAACAAAAAAGGAAAATGAACCAAAACCTAAGAAACTTGATGTTGAATCAAAAGCTGAACCAACAATTGAAACAAAAGTTGATGAAGTTAAAGAAGAAACGAAATCAACAGATTTACCAGCTTCTTCAAAACCTTTAACTCTTAAAGGATCAATTGATAAACTAACTGCAGTTGTGGAGCATCTGGAAAAGGTTGTTGGAAGATTAGAAGCTTCAAACTTAGAAAAAGATGAAAGACTTAAGTCCTTAGAATTTAAGATCCAAGAGTTAATCGAAAAAAAATAACCGGGATCTGTTTAGAACAATTACTATATATGTATGATGTATTAATAAAGTTTTGTAACAAGAATTAATCTGTAAGAATTGGTGAGTGAATGTAGAATATTTTCTTCAAAACACAGAACACTGAAGACACAAAAAAAAACAATCTTCCCCGCCAGGAGTCGAACCTGGAATCTTCTGGTTTCAGAAGTAACTACTGTAGATCGTAGCCAGACGCCGTGACCATTGGGCCACGAGGAACAGATTTTTCTCTCAAAAATACGAGGAATTACCCTATTACCGAGAGTGCGCAATAGTAGGGTAACCGGCCAACCAATTCCAAGAAAATGCTAGAACGTTTGCATTGTATAAAGAAACGTATGCTGTATTATTCTATATTGTATCAACTGAAATATATCATTAACTCAATAACATCATAGAAATTTAATATGTCAAATAAAGAAGTTGCTTTACAGATCATTCATTTTTTAAAATCTTCAGTCGCTGAGAAGCAAGTTAGTGAAGATTATGTTGACTCAATTGATGTTGCCATTGATTGTTTAGCTGAAGCTTTTGAAGTTGATAAAGAAGACGATTTGAAAGTCATCACCAATTCTTTCAAAGGTCAAAACTTGAAACAAGTATTGTCTGCTTTCCAAAATCAAAAAACTGCTGAAACAGCTGTTGAAATTCCAGTTCATGTTGATGAGGAAACAGAATCCATTGATGAAGACACTTTAAAAAGGGCAGAAGAGTTAAAATTATTAGGTAACAAAGCTATGGCCACTAGAGATTTCGAGGAAGCAATCAATCAATACACTGCTGCTCTTGAACTGACTCCAAAAAATGCTGTTTATTTATCAAATAGAGCTGCTGCTTACTCTTCATTAAGACAACATGAAAATGCTGTTGAAGATGCCGAAACTGCCATTAAAATTGATCCAACATATTCCAAAGCTTACTCTAGATTAGGATTAGCTAATTATGCTTTAAATAAACCCCAAGAAGCTTATGAGGCATATAAAAAAGGTCTTGAAGTTGAGGGTGATAATGCTTCTCCAGCTATGCAAAAAGGCTACGAAACTGCTAAAGCTAGAGTTGAAGAACAATTAGGCTCAAGTGAATCCCCAGCTACTCGTGAAGCTCCTGATACTACTGGTGCTGGAGCTGGTGGATTACCAGACTTATCAAACTTAGCGTCAATGTTAGGTGGTGGTAATGGTGGTGCTCCAAACTTTGGTGATATGTTGAAGAATCCACAATTAATGCAATATGCTCAACAAATGATGCAAAATCCAGATGCTTTGAACAACTTGATGCAAAATCCAGCTGTTAAACAAATGGCCCAACAATTTGGTTTAGGTGGTACCGGTCCTGGTGCTGGTGCTGATTCTGCTTCCGAAGAAAGTGCTGGACCACCAGATTTAAGCAGTCTATTAAATAATCCAGCTTTACAAAACTTAGCTAAAGATTTCTTAGGAGGGAAGAAATGATAATTTATACTAGATAAAGCAGATTTTACTATATAGTGTTGGAACTTGTTCTTTCATAATATTAATACATCAAGAGTTTTTTCTTCCAGCTACAGCATTTTCATGATCGTTATGTATATTCTTACCACTTTTTCAAGGCCTTCAAGTCATCTAAACTTCTCTGTAACATTAAATTTCTAAACTTCAAGTCTTTAATTTGATCCTTCACATATTTTGCAATTATTATCTTTAGAAAATCATTTTTGAAAATCAAAAAATTGTTCAATTGCATTGCTATCAATTCGTGATTATATTTAATATCTTTATTAAGTTCAACCAATGATTCTTTAACGTGCTTCAAACCATCATGTAACTTATTTTGAAACTTCTGTCTTTTTGATTCAACAAAATTGACTAAAAATGAAGGTTGACCAATAGCTGTTGTTTGTTTCTTAGCTTTCAATTTCATATCATCGTTTTGTTTGAATGAGTTGTTATTGTTCGTGAAATTGTTGAATGATTCTTCATTCACTTCTATTATACCATTGTGAGTATGACCATCTTCATCATCATTTTTGATTTTCTTCAATTCAACAGATTTAAATTTATTGTAAGTTCTATTTAATTCAATTAACTCACCATATAACTTCCACCATTTGAAGATCTTGTTATCCATTAAGTTATTGATTTGATTTAAGAATTCATTGGTAGATATTGACAATTGTAGAACATCATGAAACAAACCGCTATTGAATCTGAACTCTTTGATCATTTCGTTCATAGAAGTTTTAACACATTCCAACTCTTTGAATTTGAATTCATAAGCTGAAATATCACTAGAATATAATTTAATAGCATCAACTAGATCCGTCTGCTTGATCGAATTGAAACTCACGATTTTATATAATTGTTCAAAACAATGGTTGTACTTTGATACTTCTTTTGATGAAAATTTCAGGAAAAAATTGATCTCATTTATTTCTTCAGGTTGTAAAAAAAAGTGATTAGGTTTTTCTTCAATTTCATTATTTGGATTGATCTTCAATATCTTTTGTTTGTTATGAAGTAATTTCAGTTTTAAATTTTGTTTTACTTCATTGAAATTGAATTCTTTATTTTTCAAAAAACTAAATAATAATCCATCTTCAGAATTGATTTCATCACACAACAATAATGATTGTATAAAGACATTCAGTTCATCAATCAAATTATTTAATTTAAGTTTATTAAGACCTGGGATATTTAAACTTAAATTTGTGAACTTTTTATAAATATAATCTATTGGAATGAAAGTATTTGATGCCTTAATTTCCATCTCCAATAATTCTAAAAACTCCCTAAACGCAGTGAATGTATGAGTAACTTCATAATTTCTATCATTAATCGTACCACGAATAACAAAATTCCAAACATTACGATCTGATCTGACTCTAATAATACCAATTGATTTCCCGTTAAAAGGTACTATTGTTTTAGTCAAATAGAATTGTTCAATGATTGACGAAATTTTGAGATTTTTAGAATGGTCAAGACAAGTGAATAAGTTTTTATCCATTTTGGAAATGTCAATATATTCAGAACTATTCAAAAGCCTTTGAATGTTGTCAATTCTATTATATTTAACAAATATCATCAACGGTGTGTAGCTTTTGCTGTTTGATTCATTAACATTAATATTCTCAAATTTCAATAAATGTTCAATATTAGAATTCAGAATATGTAACAATGTGTTGCCTCTAAGATCAATATGATCACTGTAATCAAAATTTGAATTATTTATAGTATACCATTCACCAACAACCTCAAAAACTGTCTGAATTAACTTAGGATAATTTGGAGTATCATAACTTCTGCAAGTTGCAAATAAAGGGGTTTGACCATTAATGTCCTTCACTCGCCAGTCTATGAATTTGCTCAATTTGGGTATTAGGTCCTTATAATGGAATAGATAATGACCAATAGTTCTATGATGTATGTTATCTTTCAAGTTTAAATATGTTTTCAGTTCTTGTAATGTGCATGATGATAATAAAATTTCAGTTAAATCATCAATAATTTCATAGTTTTCTGAATTCAAAGCAACATTTAATAAATTACAGTCGGTTAATGTTTTATCTAATAGAATGTCTTCTAATGGGAAAAAGGTCTCATAATCTATTAATAGCTTCCAAGTATCATAATCATTTGATTGAATTGCTAACATTAATAAAGATTCACCTTTTAGGTTTCTTGCTTTTAGGCTTGAATCTGACTTATGACCTCTAACGGATTCATTATCTAAAAACTTTTTTAATGGTAATAGTTCTTTTGAATTGATGTAGTTGAAAACTTGTCTGTTTGTGGTTGAATATCTCTTCAATATTTTTAGATTTTCTGGATTTTTCAAATAATATAAAACTCCTTCAAAAGTAGACAATGAATATCCAATCAATCCAAGTTCTAGTTTTTCATAAGAGAAATACTCAATATAAAATAAATGGGCTTCCAAAAATGGAACTCCTGAATAAATCACTACCAAAACTAATAATCCAAGTAAAGTATCTGCATCCATGACTATATCTTCTGTTGATGATAAAATTTTGATGGTTTCAATAATTATTTCCACTTTAGACTGATAGTTTGTTGTTAACACAAGTTTTTTGAATTCTATGACTGCTTTATTAATGGATTTTTCTAATTCTGATATTTTGTAGAGATCAAATTTTATCTTATCAGATAACGAAATCTGATTGATACTTAGGTGTTCCAAATCTCTATACTCTGATGCAAGAAAGTCTGGAATCAAATCACATAATTTATTCCAAATCTTATCATATAGATTCAATTCAACATAATGATAAACACAAGAGTTGAGATCTATATCTGGAGACGTTTTATAGATACTTTCAATTAGATCATCAGTTAAACTTTGAAAAATATGAGAAGATAATTTGATGGATTGCTCAAAAACAGTTGTCAATGATTCTGTATCCGAGACTTCTTTGATGCTAAAGCTTTTGAAAAGATCTTGATATTTACTACCAATTTTTGCTGCTATTAAGGGAGAATTTCTAATGATGTGTTCCAATTTAACTTCTTCTATCTCTATTCCTGGTTCTTCCTCTACCGAGATTCTTTTAGTTTCTTGGATGAGTTCTCTAGATATTATAACTGGTTCAATTTTACTTTGTAATGCAAGTTGATCTGTAGCTTTTATCGGTATACCAATCAATGGATTCTCAATATAGTAAATCAAAAACTGTTTACCCTTGGGCAGATAATCATTAATATTCTGAAATGAACCTGACCCAGTGATTTTTAAAACTAATGACTTCTTAAATCCTTTACCTGTGAATAATAAATCTTTCTTTATAAGAACTTCTTTGTTACTTAAAGTGGTGTATATTTTTGAATTACCAGCTTCAGTAGTGGTGATGATATGATCTTTTAGAAAATCTTCAGAGTAACACATATCACTGTATCGTAAACCTGTTTCATGATCAACGTAATTGAGAAGGACAGATAATGGAGGTACTAATACCACTAATCTCTCTTCTGAAAAAGTAGATAACTTGGAATAGATGTTAGAAAGAGGCGATTTAGCAGGCTGGGGGTTATTGAAAAGTGCATTTAGCAGTGGATTTAGCAAAAGAGGCAGGTATGACGGCATTTCTACCTATCTAATGTGAGAATTCGACAGAATTAGGAAGAGTTGAACTGATAAATAAATCGATGAGTTTATCAACCTTTAGTGAACAAGTTCCGAGGTTTGAGGTTCCCGGAGTTCAATTAGGAATTTTACCGAAGAGAATTGAACTGATGATGGAATTTGTTAGTGAGGATGGCTAAAGGGAAGAACAAGGCTAGTGAAAGAGACTCAAAGCCAGTCAGGAGTTCTGGTGGTGCGCATCGTCGTACCGAAGTCAAACAAAAAGGTCCTAGAACCCAGGCTTTCCATACAAAACTCGCGATGTGGGATTTTGATCATTGTGATCCAAAGAGATGTAGTGGGAAGAAATTAGAAAGATTGGGGTTGATTAAGAGTTTGAGAGTTGGCCAAAAGTTTCAAGGTGTTGTTGTTAGTCCGAATGGTAAAGGTGTTGTCTGCCCAAATGATCGTGAGATTGTTGAAACTTTAGGTGCTGCAGTTGTTGAATGTTCATGGGCTAGATTGGATGAAATTCCATTCAATAAAATTGGTGGTAAGAACGAGAGGTTGTTACCTTACTTAGTTGCTGCTAATCAAGTGAATTATGGTAGACCATGGAAATTAAACTGTGTTGAAGCTTTAGCTGCTTGTTTTGCAATTGTTGGTCATGAGGATTGGGCTTTTGATTTATTGGATAACTTTTCATGGGGTCCTGCTTTCTTAGAGATCAATAAGGAATTATTAGAAATGTATCAGAAATGTACTGATTCTGAATCTGTCAAGCAAGCTGAAACTGATTGGTTAGATAAATTACAGGAAGAAGTTAAACAACGTAAAGAACATAATGATGGTGATGACTTATGGTTACAAGGTAACTCTAATCGTACCAATATTGCAAACTTTGCAGAGGATGAAGAAGACTATAGCGATGAAGAAGCACAATCTGATGAAAGTGACGTTGAATATGACAACTTTGGGAACATCATTATCAAAAAGGAAATCAGATACGATTCACTTGGAAATGTCATAAAAGATGAACAGGAAGAGGAAGTGGAATACGATAGACTAGGCAATGTTATCAGTAGTAAAGATCCATTGTATGATAGACTTGGAAACCTAATAGAGGAAGAAGAAGAGGAAGAAGAAGATGATGAAGAAGAGGAAGAAAGTCAAGAAGATGAACTTGACGCACTTGGAAATTTGAAAATATCAAAATAACGTTGTACATAGACCAACTTAATGCATTTCATAGAACTTTGGATGTAGTATATAACGATTTGATGTATAAGTGTGGATTAATCGAAGACGTCTCATACCAAATAAAAAAATCGGAGACGTTCAGACAAATAATTGTGTCATATACAATAAACTATTCGATCTGATCAACACAAACGCAATGGACTCACAAGCTATTAGTGTCAAACAGGAACCCAACTCCAACCTCTGGGATGGCACCAAAACATTTATCGATGATATAGAAGCTGATAAAGCTCCACAAAATTTTGGTGGCCCGCTACCATCTTTTAAGTGGTTGGTAGATACTTTATTAGAGAAACTAAATGTAATCACAAGTGATAATCAATGGTACACTAATCAATCTAAAAGAGAAAGAAAACTTCAAGTGGTTAATCAGTTCATTCGAGAATGGAGAACTACGGTAGGTCCTAATATTTATCCTGCTCTAGCGTTAGTTTTACCAACAAGAGACAGGGAACGAACTTATAACATTAAAGATTTGAAACTTGGGAAATATTTACTAGAGATTCTGAAAATCCCAAAGAGGTCAGTTGAATATGATCATATCATGAATTGGAAACAATTTACGAAGTTACCTGGTGGATTAAGAAAATCAGATAAATCTCAACAAAGAATGTCAACTGTGTGCGTGGAACTATTGAAGAAAAGAAGACAAGATATAACTGGCGGTGTTTTCAGTATCGAAGAAATCAATGACTTATTGGATGATTTAGCAAATAATGAAGCCAAGAAGGAAAGTCAAATTGCTATTCTAACAAAGGCAATTAATAACATGAATTTTCTAGAATTACAATATTTCTTTGATATTGTCTTGAAAAACAGAATTGACAAGGGTATGGAAAACACTATTCTATATTATTGGCATCCAGATGCTGTCGATTATTTAACTGCTGTCACAAGCTTAAAATTTGTTTGTTATAAATTATATGACCCAGCAATAAGATTGAAGAAGAGTGAACTATCAATAAATTTGGGTAAACCGTTTAAGCCTCAACTATCCAAGAAACCAGCTCAAAATTATAATAAAATAGCAGAATATTTGGATCATGATTTCTTCGTTGAAGAAAAAATGGATGGTGAAAGAATTCAAGTTCATTACATGGAAAACGGTAAAGAAATTCATTATTTCAGTAGAAAGGCAATGGATTATACGTTTATCTACGGTGATAATAGTCAATGGGGCTGTATTTCACCACATTTGAACTTTATCCCTGCAGTCAAAAACTGTGTTCTGGACGGAGAAATGGTTACTTATGACCCACAAAGAAACTCATTTGTACCATTTGGTGTTTTAAAAGGAAGTGCTGTTCAAGAGTTGAAAAGATTGAATAGTTTGAGAATTGTTGCTAATGATGATTTAAATGCAAGACCTTTCCTTATGGTTTTTGATCTCGTTTATTTGAACGACACTCCTATGACACAGTATCCATTATTCAAAAGAAAGAACATCTTATCTAATATTTTGATTCCAAAACCTGGATTTGTTGAAATAATTGAATCAGTCAAAGCCACGGATGAGGAAGCTATTAAAAAATCACTTACACATGCTGTGGAAAGAGGTTCTGAAGGGATCATATTAAAAAAACATAATTGTTTATATCAATTAGATAAAAGAATTGAAACATGGATAAAAATTAAACCTGAATATTTAGAAGAGTTTGGTGAGAATGTGGATTTGATAGTGATTGGTCGTGAACGTTCTAAAAAAGATAAATACTTATGTGGATTAAGGGTCACTGAAGAAGATACTGATGATCATAAAGTTCCTAAATTTTATAGTTTCTGCAGAGTTGCTAATGGGTTTGATCAAGATGATTATAGAAAAATTGACGATTTAACAAGAGGTAAATGGAAGGATATCAAAGATGAAATGCCACCTGAAGATATTATTCAATTTGGTAAAAGATTACCTACTGAATGGATAGATCCAAGAGACTCATTTGTTATTGAAGTTAAAGCTAGATCAATTGATAGATCGCTTTCTAAAAACTATAAAGTTTCAACAACGTTATATAATGCATATAATAGACAAATCAGATCAGACAAAGGTTGGGAAGATGCTACTACATTAAATGAATATATGGAGATCAAGGAATCTAGGAAATCCACAAGTGATAAAGAACATAAACTACTGAATAAAAAGAAGAAACAGTTGATCAATTTATTGAAAAAACAATCAACGGATGAGGAGAATTGGAATAAATTATTAACTTCCGTAAAATCTGAAGTTTTTGAGAATTTAACGTTCATGATATTATCAGATTCTTATCAAGATTCCAAAAAATTATCAATTGAGGAACTTTCAACAATATTAAAACAAAATGGTGGTAAAATAACAAGAACTTACCAGTTAGTTGAAGATTTAGAAAATTTTAGAATAATTTCAGATAAAAGAACGATAGACGAGAAAGAGTTATATCGTAATGGATATGATATAATCAAGTCAAATTGGGTTTTTGATTGTTTGAAATCCCAGAAAATAGTTAAAATTGAGCCAAAACATTGTTTCGACGTGAGTAATGCCATGAGGTTAAATTCTAGCAACAGAACAAACGATGATGGTATAAGTTTCATAAATAAAATATCGAATTTGGAACTCAAAGAAGTTTTTAACAAAAACGCCAATGATCAAATCAAGAAAAAGATTAATGAGAATGTTGATTCTGAAGAAGAGTATTTCAAATTTGAAGATATCTTGAAATTAATAAATGGTGCTACTTTATTCAATGGGTTGAAAGTATTTTTAGTTGATATTGAAGATGAACAAGGCATTGATTTTATCTTATTAGAAAACAAAATTGAATTGAATGGTGGTGAGGTTGTTAAATCATTGAGTGAGAGTAACTTGATAGTTGTTTTGAATGATGATGAAGATTCAGTCATTGAGAAAGTCAAATCCATAAGAACTGAATTATCTAAAACTTTAGAGTTCAATGATGTCAATGGTGCTGCTACAACCAAAAGAATAGTTAATGATAATTGGATAATTGAATCAATAAAGAAGAAATTCAGAGTTGATCAACAAGATTATCCAGTTCTAGTTCCTAGAAGTTAATGTGTATAATGAATGTTATGAAGAGATATGAATAATTGACAACTTTACACTAGTATAAGTAGACAAATAAAAATGTATAAAATTTATAAACAGATAAACAAAACCCAGGAGTATAGCCATTATCAAAATATCAGATTTAACAGATAAGAGATAAATTAAAAAACAAACAACAGACAATATAAAAACCAAATCCCAACCAATTTTTTTTATGAATGATTTCTTTTTTTTTCTTTGAAATTAGAAAAAATATAATAAAAGATTTCAAACGAGCCTTGAAAGTGTCTCAAGTTTGTAAAAAAATTAAAATAAAATAAAAATATTAACAAATGAATAAATAATAAAAAGTTCAATAATTTTATAAAAATGAAATTAAGGAAAAGTATGAATAAACCAATTGATATCGAAGAGTTAACAAAGTATAATTGAAATCAAAATTCCATTTGTTGTAAGAAAAATAGTAAAAAAAATCAGATTCTTAAAATCTTTTTTCAGTAAAATCTCCAAAATAGAAATATTTTAGCCCAGTCGCAATGTTAATCGCGCCACATGACAGTGAGTTCTATGAATTAGAAATAGACTTTCAAAAGAATAAAAACATGATCCAATCTTATTTGAGTACAAAACAGCAATAAAAATAACAAAGACTCTGTGAAACAACGACAACACAATGATTCATCTTTTCTTCCTTTTCTAATGATAAAAATGTTATTGAATAGATTATCACAAAAAAATAATAAAAACCCAATATTTAATGAAAGAAAACAAAAAAATAAATAACAACTTCAATTTGTTTACTCAATCAATACAAAATCATTCAAATCAAATGAATTCAAAGGCGCATCGGGCTATTAGTTGAAACAATTGCTTTTTTTTTTTTTTTTTTGATTTTAATCAATTTGAATAATCATTGGGAATTTATATCACATCCTTTCGAATCTAATCAACTGATTAAAGCATGATAGGATGCAATGAAATTCAAATAACCTTCGAAAGTTGAATAAAAGTAAAAAATAAGTTAAAACAATTGAAACCGTAATCACTGCTGGATTACGCAACTCATTGAATTCAAAATCATCATCAGTTGCAGTAAATTGAAAATCAAAAAGATCTATTTTTTCATCAAACGAATGACCATCTGAAGTTTCTTTCTTGATAAATGGGTCTTGAAGGGATGGTATCTGTTGAATAGCAGGGAATTCTTCTTTAACAACAATAGTGTTTGAAGAGTTGGGATCACCAGTAATGATATCCAAAGAAAATCTATTACTTGAAGGATCTAGATCCATGGAATCATTTGAAGTGTTTGAGAAATCAAAATGAGAGTCATCGATTGAGGCTGATCTCGAATCTAAAATTGGAACATTTAAAGATTGACCAACCATATCTTCTTCATCTTCTTCACAACTTGATTTTGGAGAATTTGAGGAGATTGACTCTGGAGTCTTTGGTAAACGAGAGCATAATTTCTCTTCATCTAAATCTAGATTATGATTTAGTTTCATTTCATTTAAATCTGGTAAAGAGTTGATTTTAGTGATCATAGCATCAATCTCAGAGTTACCACCAGGGTAACAATTATTGATCAAAGATGAGTTCAATTTGTTAACTAAAGAGAGTTGTTTTTCTAAATCTAAGACATAAGATTCTAAGAATTCAACGTGCTTTCTTTTCTTCTCTCTTGAAGCATGAGCTGCCTTTCTATTTCTCAGGATTCTTTCAACTCGACGTTGTTCCTTTTCTTCTTTGGTTTTAGCTCTCTTCCGAGGTGGCAAAGTTGATTTGAAGTTAGCGGCAAGTTCAGAGATGTCTGACATTGTTCAGGATAGTTTGATTCTTTGACTTAGTAATTCCTGTAATGAAACAACCAACAATAAAATGGATTGATTGATGTTTGTTTGAAATACAAAGAAGGTATAAAATTTAAGTGGCGAATTATTTTCCTTTAAATAGAAAAAAACGAGTTAATTTTGTGTTCAAATCGCGATTTTTTACACCCCAAAATAAAATATGAAGGGGTGTCTGGGTGTGGAATTAACTGGAATCTTCTTTTTTCTTCTAAAGACACGTCAAATGTCATTTAGAGAAGATCTAGATTCGTGAGGTGGGCAGTGTTGTGGTGCGTGGAGTCTGGACTCTGGAGTCTACTGTCTGGACACGAGCCATGACATATTGTACTGGATAAAGATCCGTTGCTACTTCACTCTTCTCTAACTAGTCCTATTTTTAAACTATTTATTGCGAGATGTGTATCTGGATTTATTTTTAGTACGTTGCTACACTAATAAGTTGTAACTACTAACCTTTAGATTTTTAAATACATGCATTTATATAAGGAGCCAATAATTGTTATTCAGAAATGAAGAGAGTGCAAACACTGGAAACGATGTTATAGTTCAGCTAACATGTAAATGTTCAAAGCAGAAATGAATAACCATATTAGGACAGCAAAAATTGTAGTTATCCAATTATTTGACATATCAATAAACTCATCTTCTGAATCTTCAGTAGAACCACTTATTATCTTTTTGGAAACTTTCATGAATTTCGTTCTTGAAGTAAAATAAATCAATGGAGCTGTTAAAAATGGCAACAAAACAGATAAAATAACTTGTGAAATGGTCAAAGCTTTAGATATACCTGATCTACCAACAGCTAAACTCACAATCAAACATGGAATAATTGAGATTAATCTGGTAATAATTCTTCTTTTCCATGGTTTAACGTTCCATTTCAAATGACCTTCAGAGACGATTTGGCCAGCAATGGTACAAACAATACCAGCAGAAGCACCTGAAAATAATAAAGCCAACATGAAAATAGTACCAGCAATAGGGGCCACCTGAGAAGACAATAAATCATGAATTGTAAATAGATCAGCATCGGAGGCACCAGGAGTTCCATATAATGAAGCACCAGAAACAATCAAAATAGCAGAATTTACAAATAAGGCAAATGTGAATAAACTGATAACTAATTCTACGATGGAATACTTCATCGCATATTTGATAGCTTTGATTGATGGCTTGTAACGGTAATATGCTTCCTCTTTATCTTCTCCTTGAGGAATTTTATGATAACCATTATCCATATCAAATTCTCTTAATCTTGGTTGAACTAAACCTGAGCCTAAAAACAAAGAATGAGGCATAACAGTAGCACCAAGAATACCAACTGCATTAAGTAAATTATCACCTTTAAATATAGTCGAAGAAGGTGCATAACCTCTAAACAATTCCCTTAAATTAACTGGAGGAATATAGGCTAACTGGACTGCAAAGCAAACAACAACACCTAAAACCAATAAAGCGACAGCATATTCAAACAATCTAACAAATTTAATAGAAGAACCTGGTCTATAAGCCATCATAACAAATAAAACATCAACAATAGTTATGACAACACCTGCAGGTAAAGGAACTCTTATCAAAATATTCAAAGCAATAGCTGAACCTAAAACTTCAGCAACATCAGTGGCAATGATTGCAATTTCAGCAAGAACCCAAAGAATCAAGTTCAACCAACGAGGTAAATATTCACGACAAGCTCTTGCTAAATCTAATCCTGTAACGGAACCAAGTTTAATACATAAAGATTGTAAAAAAATGGCTAAAATATTAGATAGTAGGACAATAAACAAAAGAGCATATCGACCAGTAGCACCAGCTGCAACATCTGTAGCATAATTACCTGGATCCATATAGGCCACAGAGACCATGAGACCAGGACCAACAAACTTCAAGTATTTTTTAAGTACTTTCACACCTTTACTATCATTTTCATTTACTGTAAAGAAACCTTTTTTCGCATGAGTTGGTATAGAGCCTGAAAATTGGGTAGTAGTTTGGTGAATAGAAACTAGATCTAATGGTATTGATACCACCTTAGCATCTTGTTTAGCCATTTTAGTGGATTTCTGGTCTCAATATTTGTAATGGTGGAGAAATAGTGGAGTATAAGTACTTGAAATATCTTGAATCTTGATGCAATTAACAAATTTTAACCTATAAATTAGGAGATGGGTACATACACCCGGTATAGTAATTTATGTGCATTGATATTTCGGCTAAACTATCATCCATCTTTGATCTGATATATGGCTTGGAGCTTGGAAGAAAGTTCAACCAAGAGATTTAGATTTGACACAAGATATTAGACACTGGACCTCAAAAAGATATACGATGAGTGACAGAGTCTCATTGTAAGAACTTGACATTTTTCTAATACTTCTCTGATTTCAACTTTCAAGTCATAAATTATCTCGGTTAGTACCAACCTTGTAGGGGACTCATATAATAATATAGAACGTAGAAAGGCTTTCATTGTACATATGTACTACATAATAAAATTGGTGTAACAAGTTGGAATATGTTCAAAACTAGAAGTTTTTCTTGATTCTAGAGTCTAAAGCATTCTGTTTTCATCTTAATTTTTCGGTTCTTTATCTCTCTACCTAAAAGATCTTTGGAATCTTTTCAACTAGTTTACTTATTACACATATGGTTTACTGGATGTACAATGTACACCAATTATTTATTAATCAACTGATTTATATAAAAAAAGCGCCTTTTTAACTCAAACTTCACTTAAAAATATGATTTTTCTTTTTAAATTCATTCAGATTTATATAATTTGATGAAGTTCTTCTATTTTTAAAACTCTTTGGATCTCCGATATTAAAGTTTAAAGATGATTCATCCTTTCCATCATCATCTTCATCATCTTCATCTTCAGAATTCAATAATATTGAGTTGTTCAAAGATTCAGTTAAATCTTCAAATGATGAAATATCTAAAGGATGTATCAAATTTTCATATGGATCATGTATTTCGTTATTCTCATTATTATTTGTGTCATTATTATTAGAAATTGGATGATGAATAACTGTTTCTAATGTATCACTTAAGTAAGAGTCATCAATGTATGTATCATCTGAGATGTTATCGATAACATGAGATAACGATGACATTGTAGAATCCAAAGAATGGTTGAAAATGTTTGATGAATTATTAAATGGAGTTGATGAATCACTACTGAGATCATTTAATGTAGGAATCTTTTTATTCATTTTGATGATTCTTTTCCTTTTGATTGATTTTTTAACTGGGTTGAAGGACTGTTTATGATTGATCAGATCTGATTGTTGAATCATATCATTGAAAGGTTCAGGATTTAACGAAAATGTATTGAAGACATTGAATGGATTTTCCTCATGATTTGAATTTATTGTATTATCATCAATCTGAATATCCTTAATTGGATCCATTCCTTCAATTATTGAGAATTTATTAATTATTAATGGCAACTCAAATTTTAAAAATGTTGTACATAATTGCAAAGTGTCATTTTTGATTTCATTCATGAAATCTTCTTCTAACAGTTCGTCCATTGAAGTTATTAAGTCAAATTCTAGAACTGGATCATCATTAAATATTAAAATCACTTTATTGAGGTTTTTAACATAAATTACACTCAACAGTAAATCAAATTTGAAATGCTTGATATCAAAATTAATTGGAATTATTGTAGGTTTATTAGATAAAACGAAATGAGGTTTTGTGAAATGATCAAATTCTATCAAATTCAAAGAGTTAATTTCTAGATTTGAACTTAGTTTAAAATTTAAAACTCCATCATATTTGAAATGAATTAATAGTTGAAGTTTTTCCTCAGTTATTTCATTGATGTTCAGAATCTGTAGTATTGGTGGATTTGAATCAAAACATAGATCTTTTAGCTTCAATTTATTGGGAAATTGTGGAATTTCAAATGTTGATAATGCTTTATTTATTGTTGAGATGAGGTCTAAACTATGTAAATGAGCCCAGTTGAATGCAAATGACATGGTCTAAATGAATGAAAGTGTGAGTATATGAGTGTATTAAATGCGTGAATGAAAAGTGAAATAGATTAGCGATTGTGAAAAGAAATGAAATTAAATGTAAAAGTTGAAGTTAATTTTGTTTGTTCAGATATAAAATCCCCAAATTTTGAAACCAATGTTGAAATCAGAAAACAGAAAACTAAGGATTATATAAGCTTTTAGACTTATGGAATATCTAGATAATTACATTAGCGGAATATCAGTGCCGATGCAGATCATTGGTAGTTGTGCTGAAAAGTATAAATACAGCTAGAATTCCCCTAATATTTGTATAGTTATTGTTATACAAATAGTATACCATTCCGAGAAGTTTTCAGTATTTAACAACAAAAATTCCACATGTCAGTGCATTTAAATCCGAGTTAATCCGAATTGACACAAAAGATCTGAAAATTTGAGAGATGAGTGTCTGTTAAGGAACACTACACTTGAAAGATGAGATTGTAGTGGATTATTTCACTTTACGACTGTTACAGTTTAAACTTTATCTTCCTATCCTCATTCTTTTGACACCTGTCTGCAATCTGGTGGTGTAATAAGTGCTGATACTTCAATTTAACAATCGGTAGATCTCTACATTTAGCATTAAAAAAATGTATATTATCCCAAATAGTAATGATATTCTAATCCAGCTTCATCAAACTAAAGTTTCTGCATCACTCTCAAATATATCCAAATATTCATAATCTTTAGCATCTTTCATATAAATCTTTGTATGGTTGTTGTGATCTAAATACCTTGTGGGTATCTGATTAACTTTAGCTATATCATCACCAACTCTAACAACATCCTTTTTGATGGAATCAAATAATCTCCTTCTATCAACAATCGCTTCATGCTCTTCAATACTGATGTATCTATACCTTTTTGGTTCTGGATCTGGGTGGAAGAAATAATAAATACCAGCAACGAACATGTATATTACCAAGATTACGATAAATCCTGCAAATCCAACTGGAAGTAACTCTATATGTTTCATGAGAAATGAATCAATGGCATCATTAGTTTTATCAATCTTCATTAATAAAACGTCTAAATTATCTTTAGAAGTTGTTAGAAACTCTTGAAATTGTTGATAGAGTTCACTAAAATTAGGCATTCTAATAAATAGTTAATTTTATAAGACAATGAAAATGATTTAGATTTTTGAGAATTCCTCTCATCTTTTATAGTAAGTCTGAAGTCGTTAAACAGAATGGTAATTCTGGTTGATATTTCCTGTTTATGTGTCAGGCCTAAAAGAGTAATTTCTTAATTAGGATAATTTCTCGATTTTTCAAAAACTTTTTCTTGTTGAACAAGCTAACCATCTTTGATATATAGAATAATCATAAAAAAGATAAGATGGCGAAGAATAAGATTAATGATTCATCACAATCTTCTATAGATCAACCACCACATAAAAAACAGAAATCAAATAAATCTAAAAAAGAGGACATAAATAGTAGTATAGATAGTACAGATGATGATTCAGGTTTAAGTTTCTTTACATTACAGACTCAAGAAGATATAACTAAGATAATCATTAAAAGAAATGACTCAATCAAGAAGAAGATAGATCAACTGATCAGAATAATGATAGGATATCAATCCAAAGATAGAAATAATAATGATGATGATAGTAATGATGATAAAAGTAATAATTACAAAAACAATAATAACAAAAGTAATACAGAGATAAAAGAGAGAATATTGTTAATGAGTTCAGGTGATTCTATTCAGAAGTTATTAAGTATTTTGGAGATCTTTAAGCTAAAGTATAAAGAATTGAAGGGTGTTGAGTTAGTTCAATTCAATAAACTAAGTAATTTCAAAAAAGAATTAAAAGTTAATGAAATTTTATCAAAGAAGATAAATATACCTGTTTTTTATACTGTTTTATTAACTGATGAAACTAATATTGATGAATTTGAAGAATGGACGAGAAATTAACCCTCATGTGTATATATACTTGATTAAAATGGGCATTGATATCTAGATCTCAAATTGTCGAGTAGGAAAAAACTATCAAAAAATATCCCAAAATGTATTGTGATACCGTATTTATTACCTTCTTTAGTGTATTAAAACTTTGTTATGTGATGTAAAAAATACATGGCATTATTTCTTATAACCCAACTAGTTTTTCAATGAGAGAGGATTAGTAGATGATGTTCAATTTATGACATATCACATATATTCAATCATCTATGAGACACATCAAATCATTTCAAATTTCAGATTTTATTTGCTTTTCAAATTCTTTATAAAATTTTAGTCTCATTGGGATATCTCTCAAATCACAGTTTAAAGTTTTCAAAACTGTTGAATTGAAAATAGTTTCAATGTTAACTGATTTATCAGATTCTTTCAACTCACATAATTTGAGAAATAACCCCCATTGATTTGCGTCCCAAATGATTTCCTTAGCTTCTTTCTTTGTCTTGTTTCTGTTTGCTTTAGATTTTGTTGTACTCTGTTCTCTTGATTCTGAATTTATTAGTGATTTTGATGGTTGGAAAATTTTTGTAATAAATTTGAAATATGAAGTTGAATCTTGAGCTTCTTTTGATTTGGTAGTACCTATTTTAAGATTGGTTTTGGTTTCATTATCACTGACTAATGGATTGTGAACGTTGTGAATTAAAGGTTTGTGTGGTCCATCTTGCTTTGTTTTTGAGATTTCTTGATTACTATCGGTATTCTTTTCAGATTTCGATAGTGCAAAGCTATTAGTTTGGTTGTCAGTTTGTTGGAAAGCTTTAGTGTTGTATTCATTAGATTTTTTCATTTCCGTGTCATATTTAGCTTTAGGTTCCATGCTTGTCTTTTTTGGTTCGTGTATCTTTCCATTCATTTCCATTGTTTCATTTAATCTAGAAATATATTTATATGGAGGTAATCTATCAGATTTGAAAGTTGGATAAACCGAAAATTTTTCAATAACTGTTGGTTCTTCACTTGATTTATCAATTGGTTCCTCGCTGCCAATCCTTGTTTCTTTTTGAGTAGCATTAGAACTTGATCTTGAATTGAATTTCAAAACTGGAGTTGATGTTCTTTCTTTATTCTTATCGTTTATATCTTCAATAACCGATGATAATATAGGAACGTCAATTTCATCATTTGAATCATTGATAACTGATGATAATACAGGAACTTCAATTTCATCGTCACTAGTGTTAGACTGAAGTAGTACTGAAGTCAATGTTTGATTAGCTTCGTCTTCAACATCATTATCTTGTTCTTCATCATCCATCTTCTTAGAGTTCCCATTGGTCTCTTTATTTACATCATGATCTATTATAGTACCTTGAACCTTTTCATTAGCTACTAATACACTTTTGTTTGATTCTAAACCACCAATCTCATCAACCCCTTCATTATTGTTCAATTGTGTTTGAACGTTTCCATTATTTACAGTTAATTTATCAACAAATTCAATTTCATCATCAACATTATAATTTCTATTGAAGCTGTTCACTTCATTGAATTCAGCGGTGCCAACTTTCAACCTTCTTGCAGGAGATTCAATGCCTGGAACTTCTAATTTTTTAACTGGACTGATGTTTGATATTGGTGGTAATCTTTTAGGTGGTGAAAAAATTCCAGGAACTTCACCAGTTTCATTGTCGGCATTACTCAGTTTGTTTAATTCATCATGATTTGCACTCCTTATTACTGTGCTTGTTGGGTTCATAGATTTACTATATTGAAGTTGTTTAGCTGATGATAATATCTCGTTAAAGTTGTTTGGTGATGTAAATTTATTGACAAGTGTAGTTGATTGTAACGGTGACAATTGTGTTCTATTGGATAATCTTGGTGATAATACAGATTTTGAAATTATTGGTGATTTAGATCTTGTGGTTCTTCTTGGTGATCCATCAAGTCGTGATTTTATTTCTTGTAATTTTTCTGTATTTGAAGTATTACCATTTGTCTTAGTTGATATTATTTGGCTTGCAACTGAAACTTTTGTTGAATTGTAAGTTAATGATTTCAATGGAGATGATTTTAATTGATCTGATTTCAAAGGAGGTAATGTTGGATATAATTCAATTTTTTGGAGTATTGTACTAGTTTGTTTGATAGATTTATCAGACCCGATAATATCATTATTGTTGTTGAACTTAAATCTTTCAGGGGATATTATATCATCAGGTATATCACTTTCGATAGTTCTATTCGATCTGTCATCCAAAAAATCATCATCACCACCATCATCATCAATATTTATTCTTCTTTTTTTAGTAGAGTCTGGGTCGTTATCAATTGGATGAAGTTTGAATTTATTCACCAATGGGGTCCCCTGTCTTATCTTCTGCTTATTCTCATCAACATTTAGCGGTACGTGGATGGTATGATTGGAGGAGTTCTGTTCCGTTATATCGTATTGATCTAACTGATTATAATTTCTCTTTAACGTCTTCACTGGTGATGTGACTATGATTGAGTCATTATTAGGAGGTTTCAAGGGTGTTAGTTTGTTGAGTACTGTGTTTTGAGCGTAAGATTCTAAGTTCTGGTTGAGTAACTCCTTGATTGTGTCTTCAGCCATGTTAATATAATATAATACTGATTGGTATCACGGTTCACCTTGTTTATAAAAGCAAATTTTAATGTTTTTTTTGTTTTGATTTGAAACCGAATTTCATTACCCTTTTGGGACACTTTCGCACTCTTACGCCACTCTGTCCAAATCAGGAAATTGCGAAATAATTTCTTAAAACTTCTTAAAAATTCCAAAAATAAAAAAATAAAAACAAAAAAAAATATTTAAATCTTCTTCCTTCCGCCTTAGAATTATATTTCACTTAATAAATTATCTTAAAAAATGGCAGATTTAGATTCTACTCAAATTCCACCACAAAACACTTATTCACATCGCCGTCGTTCTTCCTCAATTATCTCACACGTGGAAGAAGAAACCTTTGAAGAGAAAAATGATCAACAGACAGAACCAAATTTAAACGCTAACTGGGTCCATTCAAAAGGTGCCTGGGTTATTCATATTGTTATTATCGTCTTCCTTAAGATCTTCTACAACTTGGTCCCTGGTATCAACAACGACTTGAGTTGGACATTAACTAACGGTACTTATGTCATTGGTTCATATATAATGTTTCATCTAGTTAAAGGTATTCCATTTGAATTCAATTCAGGTGCCTATGATCATTTAACTATGTGGGAACAATTAGATGAAGGTGATTATTACACACCAAGTAAGAAGTTCTTGTTAGGAGTTCCGATTTGGTTATTTTTAGCAACTACTCATTATACAGGATATGATTTAAAATTTTTCATAGTCAATGCAATCATATGTGCAGTTGGTGTCGTTCCTAAACTTCCAATATTTGATCGTTTAAGAATAACGTTTTGGTGAGTCATGGGACCTTTTGATTAGTCTTTGATCTAATCTTTTAGTTGTTATTATTTGGTTTATCTTTTTTTTTCTTATATTGGTTTCATGTCATTTATTCCAACACTGGATGTTTTTTATTGCATATAGAGTTATACTCTCGACTTATCGAATTGTTATTTGATATTATTTTTATTATACCAGATATACATCAAATTATACACTGATTTGATGATATACATTTTTTTTTTGACAGCCATTGAGAATTATTTTCTATACAATTATTATTACTATTGATTTTATATTGAATATAAATACGTATTTCAAAGTTAAGTGGTTAAAGATGTAGTTTTTTGATGTCTAAAGTCGTATACATCTTTTTTGTTGAATGTATTCTAACTGATTTTTCTCTCTATTATTAGATCATGTTCTCCTATAAACACAGCCGTGTACTTATCCCCAGTCTCTTATAAGAGTTTTCAACTCCTATAAATCGATCCAATAATTGAATTACACGGATCATCATGTTTCATCACAGATCAAGCTTCGTATAAACTTTAAGACATGTGATGTTTACTGAAATTATAACTGTCGATTTGTTATATGATTGAAAATGATACGTGTTCAGTATAACTTAGTGGCTTTAATTTGTCGCATATCTCCTATCTAGTATCTCCTAACTAAATTTTATGATGTTGTTAGATTTAATTTCATATTGAAAGTCTTAAACGAGAATTTATACGATTCGTTTATTCTACCTTGTAATACTCACATATGCTATTTCTTAATTCATAAAGGGGGTATATAGTCAGAAAACCAAATCTGATATCACTAGTAATATCAATGTAAATCATAATAATAATCAATTGTTAAAAAACCTTTGATAATTGTGGTATATTTACTGACTTGGTGATAAATTTAATTTAATTTCTTTAGAATGATCAACAAATTTTAGTAGTTGGAATTTGGATGATTTCCTTAAACTTGACATTGGTTTAACATTAGGATCAAGGTTCAACGATGATCTTTTAACTAATGGATCAAGATTTTTTTTATCCAATGAGACAGAAGAATCATTTAGTGAATATGATGAACTATCATTTTTATTTGAAAAAATGGTTGATGATACGATACTTTCATTATCCGAATCAAATCCAGATGATATTGTTGATGATGAAGAAGAAGTTGATAATTTAGAACTTATACCATTAAAGAACTTATTGAATGATTTTGAAACGTTTCTTAATTTATAAGACTCATCAATCAAAGTGCTGTTGTTCTTAATATATTCATCTTCTAAAGCTTGTAAATTATCAAAACTGAATTCAAAATCAGATAGAGATAATACACTGTTCATGAACGAATCAACATCATTATTGAAAACACCCCAACAATTCTCTGATAATAAATGTTGATAAATTAATTCAACATCATCTATTTGTAATAATAGTTCTTTGTTTTTATTTAGAATAGTTAATCCAACTCTTAATAAAGTTGATTCAATACCTTGTAATAATAAAACATCAAACATTCTAATTAAAAATTGAAATGGCATGGTGACTGAAAAAATAGCTAAAAACCATTGACTTAAGATGATTTTAATATCTAAATTCAATTCATTAAAATGATTGTATAATTCAGGGGAATACTTTTGGAAAAAAATGTCAAATTTATAAAATAAAATGTTTAAATTTTTGAACTCTTCATCATAAATTTTCAATAAAAATGGATTTATTTGAAATAAATTAATTAATGAATTAAAAGTTTTAACTTCTTCATCTTTACCAAATTGAAATAACAATGGTGCGACTAAAAATTGTAAACCTTGACAGTAACCAACTTCGAAATTATAAACACTGAATGCATTTAAAATTTTCTCAAATTTCTGTGAATTTAAACTTGTTATTTGTGGGAAAGTTCTATTAACGTCATTTGAGATGATTTGAATATCTTTTGAAATATCCTCATTCAATGAAGAGTATAATTTTTTCAAAATAACTTCATTGATTATCTCATTTTCTGAATTTATTGATAACGTCAATAAACCCCAAATTAAATTTCTTAAATTTGATGGGATTCCTTGATTTAACATTAATTTAGTATAATTTGGTAAGATTAAATAACAATTCAAGAAATTCTTGACGAAAAACCACCAAAATGTAATCTCTAGATCGTTATAGACTTTATTAATTGAATTCAAACAACATTTTTGTAGATTTGATTTATGTTCACCTTTTGAAGCTTTTAAATCATCTTCGTAGAAGCTTTGATAACAAGTTGAACAATAATCAGATAATTGACAAACTTTATTTTTAGAATTCAATAATTCTTTGATTTCATCAAATGATACTTCTTTGGTATTATTGAAGATTTTGTCAAAGTTATCATGTGTTGATAATTGATTGAAATGAGATTGAAATAAATCAAAAGTTGAGTTTTGTGCGCCTTCTGAATCGATTAGTTCATTGGCTTTGGCTAAAGAGAGTTCTACTTCTAATAATTGATGAAAATGATCCATGATGAATATAGTAATATTGTGAAATGAGTGTAAAAATGAGTGTAAGATGCTAGAATGAGTGACAATGAGTGGGAGCGAGAGAGCAGTAGAAAGAGCGTGTGTAAAGAGTGACTGAAGTGGGAGTGTAGAACTTTGACTGCGATATAGAGGAGTGAATCAGGTGAAGTTTTGTGTTTAAATAGTTTTTTGAAAGAATGAAGTTTATTTTTATATTTTTAGACTAAAATTTTCAGGAACATCTTTTTCATTCGCGTGAAATTTTTTGACACCTGCGAGAATCTGTGATTTTTACTGAGGATTTTAGGAGGAACAAACAATTTTTAGGCGGAGAGATTGAACATTTTAACCTGTATTGGAGGTGCTTTACAGTGTAGTTACTAGTAAAGTAATCATTAACTATATGGAGCGTGTCTATAGAATAATCAAGAGTCTATTCTCTTTAATGTAGTGACAGTTGGAACAGACTCAATTGAAACTGAACAATCTATCTTATCATCAATTGAATCATCACTTTGGTTCTCTTCATCTTTAACGTCTTCAACTTTTCCTCCAATTCTAATATACCAAACAACATGAGAGATAACAATCCCAATCTCCATGAGTGCAACTATACTGTACAAAACCAACCCTAGAATATCTAACTTCTTTTCAAATATTAAGCTTAAAATACTGAATATAGCACCTGATGTGTCCAATGATAAGAAGACAAAGTTAATACCAATAACTCTACCTTGTCTTTTCCACAGTTCACAGTATGGTGGAACTAAGCCAGCTGCTAACAAAATAGAAGCTAAAATACCAAAGATTAATGATGGCCATTCTATACCTTGATCATATTTGTTTCTTAAAACTGGTATTAAAACAGCTTCTAAAACAACAGAAACTAACAGGAATGATGAAATTGAAATTAAGATTCTTCTTTTACTCAGTGAATATGGTGGATAGTACAATGATTGAATCCATGTAATAACTGAAAAAAAAGTGAATAATTGAGGTTGGATTTGAAGTGGGATACTTGCTCTTCTAGATAAGAAAAATATTGAGAATGGAACACCACTAGCTGCCCATAATAGCATCATCGTTGGATTCAACCCTTCACAGTTTTTCCTTTTATAATTGTGAATTATTTGTGGTATCAGTTGAATACACCAGCATACTGTACCAATGGTACCTAAAACATTAGCAGCAACAGGGGAATGATTAATCATGGTGAATAATTGGTTCTTAAACTTATATAGTTATTATAGAGATATTTCTACTCATTGGAATGGAGTTATTGAGAGGATATTGAGTATCTTATATACTTATTGAAACCAACTGGTGGAAGTAGTATATGGGCGGAACTTGAAGAAAAAAGTGCGTATAGACTTTCCGGATTGGTAAATTCCAGTAATTTAATAAAGTGAGCTAATAAGATGGTGTGGTTGAGCCAATAGATACCCAATCTGGAACTTTGAAACATTGAAGGTCAATATGTGCCATTATAGAAAATTCACTTCATAGGATTAAGTTACTTAAAGGAACTGATTTTTTGTGTTGCCTACTGTTTTTTGCTTGACACAAAAATGTTCAAAAACACATGGTTACTTGCGTAAGTTTTAACAGTTATTAGCTCGTAGACCGGATTTATATCATGGAGATTACAAGTATATACTGCTTCATTGATTCAATTTAGAAACTAAACAAAAACTCACGATGAATTTTTTGAATTTTGAAATGTGTTTAAAGAAAAAAATCAGTAAATTTTTAAGATAAACTTCAATAAAGAGGGATAAGTCCCACATATATAAGCTAATGATGGAAAACTTACAAACATATCTCTCTAAACTATATCTACTATAATTATAAAAGTATATATAAAAAAACCACCAAAAAAAAAAAAAAAATTCAAGTATAAAACAAAAAAAAAATCATTATATCGTTCACATCAAATTATCATATTCATAAAATTGTTGTTTCTAAGTGACATCATACTCATTGATCAAACGATTTGTGGTTGATATTGATCAATATCCACCTCTCCCATTTGATGTTAACAACACTAGTCTCTTCTTCTTTCCTTGTTTCTTCTTCATACCTCCAGAAACTTCATCACTATTATCACTTTCTTTGGCTTTTCTAATCAGTTCATCAAAGTTTAAATCTTCAACTAATTCTTCATCATTTTTTTGTAAAACTGCATTAGGTATATTTGTACCCCAGACTGTTGAAGTTAATGTTAAAGCTTCACTATTTTCATTATCCTCATTATTATTATTGGTATTCAATGGGATGAATTCTTGGTCATTGTTGTTATTCGCTTTATCTTCAAGAAAAACTGAACTATTACTTTGAATTAAAGTACCTTCATTTTGATAAAATTCAATGTTTTTCAATTCTTGATAATTTTCATAATTTTTCTTAGCAATATCTTCTCTTTTAATTTTATTTTTAATTTTTTTCTGTCTTTCAATTAAATCTTTTTTAAATTCTTTGAAAACTTCTGTTGGTAATTTGATACTTGACCAATTAATTTCTAACGTTGCAAATTCTGTTCCTAATGGTAAATGATTCATAAATTTGAATTTGTTTAAAACGTTTTCTGTAATCATTAGTCCACTATTGATATTTTCAACGTTCAATAGTAATGTTGAAGGGAAGTTTGAATAGGCTCCGTAAGTTTTATATAAGATTTTGGTATCTAACGGAGATAGAAAATATCTTATAGTTGAATTGAATGAAGTTTGATAAAAAAAGAAACAATTTGAATCGTTTAGTTCTTCTTGTGGTTTTTTAATTGATAAATTTTTGAAAGATAATAAATCATTTGGTTCTTCATAATTATTTTTAAATCTTTCCTTTAATGAATTAATTTGTGAATCAATTTCATCGATTGCTTTGAAACAATAAGCGTTTTCTTCATTATAAATTAGTTTATCTTCATTATATTGTTTTGAGATTTTCAATTTTTCTTCTTCATAAATTTCAACTGAAAATTTTAATCCACCTTTCAAAATTCTACCATATGGATAAACCTCAGAATCTGAATAATATGGGATATTATCAATCAGATCATGGTTCAAGTTTAACCCATGTGGTAATGGTAGAATAGAACCATGTGGTCTTGCCATTAGTTTCATAACAACATCTTGTCCAATTTGCGGAATTTCAAATCTTTCATCAATATTTGAAATCAAGACTGGTTTTATTTCGTTTGGTTTGACAAAAGTTGAGCATAAAGGACATTCTTTATACCTTAATGGAGCGAATCCTTTCTTGGTGATAGTTTCAGAATCTAAGAAACTTAATAGACAAGAATGGCAAAAGATATGACCACATGAATTCATTCTTGGAGCAACGATTTCTTCAGTTAAACAGATCGGACAGTGATGGCCCTTAGGAACAATGACTCTTAGAACTGAATGATCTGGTAATACTAAGTTTGGATCGATAACTTGACTTTTATAACTTAAAGTTTCGTCAACAATAAATCTATAATTGGCATTAATAAATTCTGGACCGGTTAAACTGATTCTTTCAGTGTTTGAAGAACGTCTTCTTGATCTTCGTGGTGTTGATGTTCTATATGTATCATTCACTAGATCTTTTGATGGTAAACCAAAATCTAATAGATGATTAATGGATATTTGACCTCTACGGGCTTTTGTTTTAAAATTTGCAGATATTTTATCTTCAATATCAACATCAAACTCTTGATTTGAATGAGTTTGTTCGGATAATTTTAATTGAGATTTTTGTTTCATTTGACCTTTAGATTCTCTTTTTCTGGTATAGGATTTTTTTGTATTATTATTGGTAATATTGGGCGTGTTATTTGATTTTGATGGAGGAGCAGAATGAGAGGATAAGTTTCTAGTGGGTTGAGACGAAGCGACTGAGGAGTTATAAGTAGATGAGATGGAGGAAGAGGAAGTAGACTTCATTGAAGGAATAAAATTTGATGCGTTTGGGTTGAATTTAGTAGACATGTTTTTGATTTAAAGACTGGAGTGAGAGGTGTGTTGTGTGTGTGTTTGGAGTGCTGTTGGAAGATGCTAGCTGTTCTGGACCACCAGAAATGAAAAAAAGAAGCAAGTTTTAATAGAAAAAATGACAGTTAAAGCACACTGTTTTGTATTTTGAATAACTAAATTGTTTTTTTATTTTTATTTGTAATTTCTCCCTTTATAAAATAAACAAAAAAAAAAAATTACGTAATCTGTTTGAAGCGATGGGAATCCATTTTAACAACAAAACAAAACAGTGTGGAAATCTCTTAAATCTTTTGATATTTTATTGATATTTTAGAGAAAGAATGAGTGCTAAAACTGCTAATTTGAGGTGAGTTTCATTATGAATACAATACTGGTATGATTACTAACTCTTGGATAAAGCTCAGTTGTGGAATTGGCTCAAGCAATTGACGAAAATCTACCATATTCATTGTCCTTACTAGGTTATAAACAATCCTTCACAATCACAGATACTAAACTAGCCATTGGTTATCTATCTGCAATACTAGCAGGAATCACATTTTATCTTGAAAAACACTACAAATTCAATGACGTGTTACCGATTTCAGCAATCTTGGTTGGTTTATACTTCATACTATCAGTAATTAACTGGGTTTATAACAGATACGTTGCTAAAGAAATCATTTATAAAGGCTATAAAGATGGTTCATCAATAGAAATAAGTGGAACTTATGATAAATTTGTTCCAAAATATGACTTGAAATATAAAATAGTCTCCAAAAATGGTAAAATTATTGAATTTGAAAACGTTTTATCATTTACTGAAATTTTTGATACTTTTGGTACTTTACGTCAAGAATTATTAAATCAATTCATTGAAACAACTATAAACAACAACATCGCTGCAAAGAATAAATAAATAATGACATTTATATCAACAAGATATGATAAATCTTATTGTACTATCTTTCTTTAACACATTCATCCATTTCACTTAACCATCTAGCGAATTCAACAACTGAAAATGGCAGCATCCTTAAAATTGGGATGAAGTAAGTATATAATGGTCCTGATAAAGATCCACGTTCTCCTTTATCTATTTTATCAATTATCTGTTCACTTAATTGAGAACTATCTAAAACTGGAGCGAAAAATGTCTTTGGTGGTTTAACATCTTGAAACATTCTTGTGTTTAATTGGCCTGGTGTGACTAACAGAAATCTAATCAAATTATTCGATGAAAATTCATGAGTTAAGGTGTCGTGTAGTGATATTATTGAAGATTTCGTCATTGAATAAATTGACAAATTTGATGGACTTACCAGTCCTAGAATAGATGATATATTAACGATGTATAATCTTTTATTGTGTGATGTATTAATGAAGTGCTTCATTATTAGAATCGGTGCTATGGTATTAATTTCAATCATTGAATCAATTTTGTCAATAGTTATGTTTTCAAATCTTTCATTTTGTCTGATTGCTGCATTATTTATAATTATCGAAGGTTGACCAATTTCCATTTCAATCTGTTTTATAACTTTGAATAATTCTTTTCTTTTTGATAAATCACATTGAAATGATATAACACAATCTTTCAGGTGTTGTGGGATTGGTTCAATATCAATATTTATAATTTTGACACCTTTTCTCAACAGTTTTTCAATGATTGATAATCCAAGTCCATTAGAACCACCTGTTATTAAGCAAACGTCCTTTGATGATAATCTATCCCAGGGTCCTCTTCTCTTATACAGTGTGTTGAGATATAGGCCAACAGTGAGCAAGAGACTGAATATGAGAAGACATCTTGCATATAAAACTGGTAATAAATACCTGAAAAAATGTGTCAGTTCGATGAATATCTTATATCTCATAAGATACTTACAATAACGAAAGAAGTGCCGATAAAAGCGATAGTGGGTTCAATATTGTGCCAAAGATTGTGTCAATATTGAATTTATTTAACGAAAGTGTAGACATCTTGATTCTTTATGGAAATAATTTTAAATATTCTTTACAATAAATTTTCAGAATTTTTTTTTCCTCTATACTATACAACAATTTATTAAGAAGTGAAATGAACAAAAAGATTTTCATGGTCTTCTTCTACCCTTTTTCTGCACTAATTCAAAGCCATCTTCATCGACAACAGGACCATTGTTGGCATCCTCCATTTCTTGATCTTCAGAGATCGGTTCTCCCTGAAGCTGAGGAACTTCATCATCATCATCATCATCATCATCATCATCACTAACATCAGGATTATTTGGATCTTGTTGAATTTGAACGTGCTGCTGCTGTAGTTTCTTAGCAGCTCTTTCATTAGCTTTAGATTCCCAAATCTTGTATAATTCTTGAATCTTGGAATAGTCTTTATCCAAACATTGTCTATAAAATTTAATTACTTTATCAGCAACTGGTAAACTTGAATCATCTTCAACATTAACATCAAATTCATCAATCATGGCATTCAATATCGTGTCTTCGATGAGTTGGATATCCACAACTGGTTCATCGAATAGTTCAATGACAATAGCACTGATCCAATCTCTTTTAGCTTCACTCTCAGGTCCACCCCATCCATTAATAACAGCAGTTTCTAATGCATCCCAGGAATGAATGGCCATGGTGACACCCAATTCGAAATTAGCTTGTTGTTTCTCGTCATCAAATCTTAAAGATTTGTTACCGTCAACGGCTTCAACGTAGTCTGATGAGTCAATCGTTATACTCGCCATCACTTATTGGATAAAGATGAATAGAAGAAGTAGAGCTCATCTCATAAATTTTTTTGTACTCTCGATGACTATTTTATTACGTAAATTTCAAAATAGAATAGAGAATAGATAGTAGATAATTACTTCAATTATTCAGTTCATTCATACATTCATATCTTAATAGTTGACTTCAACCACTCAGTATTCATGTCGCAGGAGGACCACGAACGTATAGATGCTGCTCTGAAGGCAATGCACAACAAACCAATCAATGTCAAAGATCTCTCAACATACACCATGGAAGATGGGACAAAAGTGTCAACGAAGGAAAGAATCAACAAAAATGTCCCCAATGTCGCTTGTTTCAAACCAACTGACGATCAACTGTTCCTTCCTGATGGTAAACCAAACACTGTTTTCCTGAAAGATCATCTTTTGAAAGAAGGTCGATTACATGAAGATCAAGTCATTAAAATCTTGTTAGCTGCAAGTGAAGCGTTTAAAAAAGAACCTAACTTATTAAGAGTCCCTGCACCTGTCACTGTATGTGGTGATATTCATGGTCAGTACTATGATTTGATTAAACTGTTACAAGTTGGTGGTGATCCTGCCACCACAAGATATTTATTCTTAGGGGATTATGTCGATAGAGGTTCTTTTTCAATTGAATGTGTGTTGTATTTATATTCATTAAAGATCAATTATCCAGATACATTCTTTCTTTTAAGAGGTAACCATGAGTGTAAGCATTTAACAGAATATTTCACTTTTAAAATGGAATGTATACATAAATATAGTTCCAAAATTTATAAAGCAATGTGTGAATCTTTCAACACATTACCATTAGCTGCTGTTATGAATGAACAATATTTCTGCTGTCATGGTGGTATTTCACCTGATTTACAAACACCTGAAGATTTGAATAAAATTAATAGATTTAGAGAACCACCAACAAGAGGTTTAATGTGTGATATATTGTGGTCTGATCCTGCTGATAATTATGATGAAAAAGTCACAGATAATTCATTATTCATCCCAAACTCGGTAAGAGGTTGTTCGTATTCTTACACGTTCAGAGCAGTTTGTAAATTTTTACAAAAAAACAATTTATTAAGTGTTATTAGAGCCCATGAAGCTCAAGATGCAGGTTATAGAATGTATCAGAGATCTCCAGAAACTGGATTTCCTACTTTGTTAACTATTTTTTCCGCTCCCAACTATCTAGACTCTTATAAAAACAAAGCAGCAGTATTAAAATATGGTGATAATGCAATGAATATCAGACAATTTGCTCATGAAAAACATCCGTACTGGTTACCTAATTTCATGGATGTCTTTTCTTGGTCATTACCGTTTGTTGGTGAGAAGGTCACTGATATATTAGTTTCAGTGTTGAATATTTGTACAGAAGATGAACTTGATGAAGATGTACCAATGAATGAAAACATTTTACATAGTTTGAACAATACTCATATTAAAAATAATAATGATGATGTTAATGAATTACAAAAAGTTGAAGAAGATAAATCTAAAATAGATGAAATTTCATTAAAGAAAAGAAAATTAAGAAATAAAATTTTAGCAATTGGTAGAGTTTCTAGAATGTTTCAAGTATTAAGACAAGAAGCAGAAGATATTCAGAAATTAAAGAATTTATCAGGTGGGTTCATTCCAAGAGGTGCTTTGTTAAGTGGATCTGATGGTATCAAAGAATCAATCACAAATTTTGAAGAAGCTAAAAAGGCTGATTTAGTTAATGAAGCAATGCCACCAAGTCAAGATGAACTAAACAGAATTGAAGAAGAAAGAGAGAAAAAAATCATTAAAGATATAGATGATCATGTTAACAAAGATACAGGATTACAAAAATTAGCAAGAAGGTACTCTGAATCTGGATTTTAATCATCATGTTCATATTTTTTTTAAAAAACGTCATTTTAGAATTGGTTAATTGATTTTATATTTATGTAATTCTAGTAGTGGAGATTTTCATTCTTAGCATCTAACTTTTTTCGATGGTATATCATTATAATCATCACGGGTTCTAATAACACCTCTATTATTGAACGTAGTTTCTATATTAACATCCATTCCAGCTTCTAATCCTGTATCACTGTTATAATCTAGATCAATATCATCTGCACTGCCATGATTATTGTAACCATCATCATTGACTCTATATCCATTATTATTACTATAATTACTGATATCATCTTGTGGTAAATGGAACGTTGAACATTTAGCAATGGCGTTGAAAGTGTTAATAACCATTTTATCACCTTTATTAACACCAAAATTATCATAAGTGAACATATTCTCTACTTCATCGTTATAATATCTTTCATATTCTCCATACATTGGGGTGAATGAAATTTCAACAAATTCATTTCTAACTTCAACATCATCATTATTATAAAAAATTCCATTATTTTTAACTTTCAAACTCAAAAACATTATCCCTAAACTGTTCTTTCTTATCGAATGTGATACAATACACGGATAATCTAATTCAATTCCCTTTGAATATTCATCAATCCAAATGATAAATGATGTATTCATTGAAAATAAATCAACTTCCACGGTTTTCTGATGTGCTAACACGATATATTTCAACGGATTCGTGTATATTCCCAATTCAGGATTGATCGTGATGTAATCCATCTTCCATTTTCTACCACCACCGTATAAGATTGGCGTTATTTCTTGTTGGATGTTGAATGTGTCTATTAATGGAGATGATTTTTGATAATTTGTGATTGTTGTGCAGTTCTCCAGTGTTGGTTTGATGAGAATCAAACGGGATGTGTGCTCGTGGGTCATATTAGTCGCACTTACTAACACCTTTACAAGATCTGTACTTGAACACTCGTTTAACAAACATTTTTCAAATAAAAATATTCTCAATATTGAATATTTGGTTTGTTTATTCCACATCCAAGAACGGATAGATTAAAATATTCACTAATTTGACATGCTTGATGGAGAAAATTATAAACTACGATTATTTATATTCTTTATACTATCATACATCATATGAGAAGAGAAACATTTGTATTGAAACGAACAATATTTATAATATAAAAACTCTCTAAAACTCTCTAACCTCTTTCTGAGTTAATGTAAATAGTACTGGCTTCTGCTTCAAATCCATTAAATGGAGATGCTGCTGCTGAAGTATAAGCACCCAGGTTTGGGAAATATAACCAATCTCCAACTGAAACGTTATACGGTAAATCAGTATTGGCTGCAATACAATCTAAACCATCACAAGTAGGACCCCAAATAGAAACGTTATGTCTTTCAACTGATGAATTAACATCACCATAAACAAATCTACCACGATGAGTTAAGACATGAGCTTCTGGAGTTTGATGATCAAATAAAATACAGTTCAAATTACCATAAACACCATCATTGATATAAATCATGTTTGGTGATGATGAATTAGTTGAATCTAAAACACCACCTCTTTTAGCAATGATATGAGTGGCTAAAGTGAATGCATTAGCAACGAAATAACGACCAGGTTCAGAGATGATGTTGATCTTAGATGATGATTCAATTGGGAAATACTCATTCAATGCCCAATTTAAAGCTTTTGATGATTCATTGAATGATTCATAAGAAAATCCACCACCAACGTCTAAAGTTTCCATGTTAAACCCCAAAGCTTCAGCAATCTGGAAAACTTCTTTCGCATCTTTGACTGCTTTGATTAAAGAATCATTATCATTTGCACCAGAACCAACATGGAACGAAACACCAGTGACGTTTAAACCCAGTTCTTTTGCTAGATTTAATAAATTAGGAATATTTGATAATGGAGCACCAAATTTGGTAGATAATCTGCATTGAGCACTCTCATCATCTGTGATGATTCTTAATAATAAGTTACAATTTGGATGAAATTTAGCAACTTTATATAATTCATCAGAATTATCAAAAGTTGTCATATTAACTTCATTTTTTTCTGCAAATCTTAAAAATGAACCAACTTTACAAGGATTTGCATAGATGATTCTATCAGCGTTAATTCCTAATGATAAAACCAAATCAATTTCACCTTTTGATGCACAGTCAAAGTTACAACCTAATGAGGCTAAAAGTTTAACAACTTCTGGATTAGGATTACATTTAACCGCATAGAATGGTTGAACTCTTGGTAAGTTTCTTTGCCATAATTTGAATAATCTTTCAATCTTACCTAAATCACAAACAAAGAAAGAATTTTCAGCACCAGGTTCACAATTTTCATGATCAATTGAATTAACTTTATTTAATAAAGCATCTGATAATAATTGTTCAGATTTGATTGATTCTAATTCAGTTAATTCATCATCAGTTAATTTCAATGATTGAATGTTATTGATATTAACACGAATTTGATCACGGTTATTAACTCTTAACCCATTATAAATTGGTTCAGAATCGACTCTAGTTTGAGCAGATTTCGAAGTTGTTGTTGTTATTGACATTTTGGAACAGTTGACTACTGGCTTAGAGAGTAAACTGTACGCTCTTGGTGAACGTAAAACGATTGAGTTTCTAGAAGACAGTTTGGAAATGATACAAATTTAGTATCAGGTCTTGAAGTGGATAGGTAGTATAAAAGTGATTGGGAATATAGCCTGTGAATATGCAGTCACAGGAACAGTAGAGCAATCAGGCGGCAGCTCACGTTATTTCGGTTAGAACTTGATGAAAAACTTCTGTTGATATTTTTCAAAAGAAACACTTTTGTTGTCAAGTGTTATCAATATAGAGTAGTAAGTGAAAATTTAAAGCTCTTCGTCGAATCTTGGGCAAAACTAAACACAGCAGAAAGGTATAATCTTAGTATTGAGGATTATACTCTGGTGTATTTATCAAATTGAGTGAGATTTGGATGGATCTGTGAGGTTTTAGGGACCTTTTAAAGTGATTTTCTGATATTTTTAGATTGCTAGTTAGTGAAAATTTTTCAATTTTTTTTTCTTCCTTTGAGATAAAAATTCATTTGTTTACATTTTAAACTACAAGATTGTAAAAATTGCATAAATTCATTAAATTTGTTGATTTTTGTACATAAAAAGATGTTTATAAAATATATAAAAGGAATGGTCTAGTTCCTTTCCTTCACCTCAACATCTCCACCGCAATTCAGGCATCCATATCCCATTCTTTTGGTTCCTTGATCTGTTGTCACTTCCATTTTACCTCTCTGTTTCATTGCTGCCCATTCTCCTTTGGCTGGGATCCTTCTACATGAATCAATGGTACATCTGGCTCCTGTCTTCTTATACCTTAGACCACATGAGTTGCACAACTGTCCAGCAGTTGCTGACCAACTAGGTCTCCAGCATGGTGATTGATCAGATCCACATGATATACATTTTCTTTTACTATTGGTATGGTGATGGATTGTATAAGTATGATTGATGCCTTTATGATTATGTGAATGGAGAAATGATTCTGTTTTAACTATCACTGGGTTCTCGACGTTGTGATGTCCATTCCACGTTTTTGATGATGATGGTGATAATAATGATGATGATGGAGTTGGTTTAATCTGTTGAGGTGATCTTATTGACTGTTTTGGTGCTGAAAATTGTTGAATTGGTGAAGATGATGGCTGATTGGTGTGATAAGTATAATTGTGATTAATTGGTGATGACGGTTGTTCTGGTTCTTTATAAACTAGTGATGCAGGTTGTGAGATTGGTGATAATGACTCATTCCATTGATTCAAAACAGTGACTGATTCTTCATAAGAAGTTGATTCAATAGGTCTTTTTTGGAAAATATAATGCTTTCTTGAGTTTGGAGACATCATTTTTTTACTAATCTTGGAATTAAATGAAGGCTTTTTCTTTGAACAAAATTGTTCATCTAATTTCTCCTTTAATTCATTCAAAATTATTGCATCATTTAATAAATCAAATCCAGGTTTATCAAATTTCAAAACAGTTTTGAGGTTATTGAATTTCTCTGGGAAATTTTTTTCAATCCAAATTTCTAAATTCAATCTCCAATCGTCATCATTAACACAAGTATCTGGGTAATCCAGAGCATGATTTGTTTTAAACTGATGACTTTGGCTTAAATATTTAAACTCAGATCTGTTTGAAGATGAAGTTGATGAAAGAGAATCAGTGATTTCTGATGTCAAATGTTTAATTGATGGTAATTTTGTAATTGGCTTATTCAATGTTGCCTTTGGGGTCATTGGAGTTGGAAATGAATTTTTGAATGATGAAGGTGGTGGAGATGGTGATAAGGATCTGCTTCTATAAGTCGCCATCATTGGTGGTGAAGGTGGTGCGGTTCTTGATCTTTTGTTAGCTAATTCAAGTTCATCTTCTGAATATCTCTTACGGTTGAATGTTGAATCATGAGATGATGAGATGTTGGATGATTGCATATTTGGATAACTAGCAACAATGCTCATACTTAATGATTCAAAGATGATTAACTAAATTAAAACGGGATGAAATGAACTCGAATGATTTCTATCCTTTGTGAACTGTGTTGTATTGAGCTTCCTTAATGATGAAGTTTATACTGATTAGAATCTAAAGATTTAACTCAATAAAAATTGGAGCTAAAATTTAACGTTTAACTCTTTTGGGGTGATGTGATGAGGCTTCGTTGCCAGGAGTAACCAAAAAAATAATAAATGTGTCAGAAAAGACCACTTTTGAGATTAAAGAATTAACGAAAGTGATAATGAAACGTGTAAAGAAAGTCTGTTGAATCTAATTATTAAATTAATTAGAATAAGTGATAGATCTGGAATGGATTGGTGACAATGATTTGAATTTAGTTTGTAATTATCAATATAAGTGGTTTATTTTTTTTAATTGATTTAAAAAGTTGATTAGCGGAATTTCCTAATTAAGTGAACAAACTAACCTGATTTGGAAATTAGAGAGTTTGAAAGTTGCGAATAAGTGAGGGTGGTTGTGATTGATTTAGTTTTTAACAATGAATGAACTAAAGTTGGTGTGTGATAATTTCAATCCTGAAATAAACGACTAGGTTTAATAAAACTTGAAATGAAAGTAAAATATCAAAAAGATTATAGAAATCAGTGAGAAAGATTTGACGTTATTTTACAAACTATTTATAAAAATTCAATTAGATGGTTGGTCTTTCAACGAATTAGGAAATGATATGATCCAAATCCAGATCTACATCTATTTCCTGCAACCTGTCACCTATCTTTGAATTCCAATTCAGGAATAAATGTATGATTTATCACTCAAGTTAATTAACTAACAATATAAAAAACTGTTGATCAGCTAAAATGTATGTACCAACCACCAGAATTTTGCTGGTTCCGCAATTAAAGAGTGTAAATCTTAGAAACTGTCAGTCTGCCTGTTTTGAGCGAATCCGGAAATTCTGCCAGGTCCTGTGCTTACCCGATCTGACGAAATTTGATATCGAAGACGTTAAAGATGGAACTAAATAATCCATCGCTTTATACATAAAGAATAGGATAAAGAGTAATATATAGATGAGTGAGAGCCTAGAGGTAGAACTATCCCACCTTTTTTATGTGTGTCGTTTCTTCTAAGTATAACCCGGACGTATGAGTTCTCTTGAATTAACAGCAGGATCATTTCTAGGGCTTAAAACTGCAGAATTATGCTTTTAAGTCCTAGTAATTACAGTACGAGAAATTAGAATGGATTGAAGAAGTAATTAAGATGTATAGATTAGGAAACTAACCAGCACCTTATGGACACATATGTATATCTACATACAGTGTGCATTGATCTATTTTGATTTAGTCCTTTGGATCAAAGAATAGAATCATGGAAGCTAGACGTTTGATCTTTGTTATCAATCTGAGAACTTGTTTGTGTCATGTGTGACAGTGTATTGATCTGAACAGGATATGACTTAGTATTTTATTGCTGGTAATTGTTTGTAACATTGAGCATATTAGCCTTTGAGGGAAATGGAAGCGTGAATCTCTTATTACATGGTGTTAATTTAGGCATTTCATCAAATTAGTAGATCTCATTATAAAAAAAACTCATTAAAAATTCAATAGGTAATCATCACTTAGCTTTCAGAACAGATGATCAAATTATGATTAAGGAAGGACACTCATTATTATTGAATCAACCGTAGTAATACCACATCAATATAGATTTGGATCAAATGTAGGAAGATCCATCATCTCAAACCATGGATAAAAAATAACCGATCCATACCTTGGATCATATATCCTTTCATATTTCTTATTGTCAATCACACGTTTTTCACTCTCACATAAGACTTGATCATATGAAGGCAGTTCGTTATCAACTTTCTCATTTTTTCTTTTTGAATGTCTAAACATGTAACTTCCCAAAGGTAATATCAAAACCCAAAAGAACATGAAGATCATCAAACCAAACGCCGCTAAAAGGAATGAGAAAACAGTTTCTGAAGGTGTGAAGGACCATAATCCTAATCTTGTAAATGAAGATCTAATGTATCTGTTAAACTCAAGGCAATTGTCTCTTAATAAGAATGCACTTAACCCTGTTGAAATAATTCCACTAAGATTTAATAATATCCCACACAATTGTAAAATCAATGATATTTTGATCTTGTTGAAATCAGTGTCCTTTGACGTGTTTAATAAACAAGATGAAGCACATATGAAAATAGCACATGATACACATATTGCAAAACTAGCAATGACAGATGCACTACCCTGTTGAATCTTTTTACTCGTTTGATGTAAGGTTGGCGCTCTAAAGCTCTCTTGTAATTTAGCAACTGTTAAATTCCCAATATGATCATTAGATATCATATCACCTTTGTATTCATTGACTAATATCTGTAATAGATTAAACTTGTAGTTTATTGAACCCTTAACACAATCAATATGGTCATTATCAAACACTGAACAATATCCAGTTATACCAATTGTGAAATGATCAGGGTATCCCGTTCTATTGAAGTGATAATTATCAAGCATGTATTGCTTAGAGTCACCAAATTCAAACCAATTATATGCTTTTATTAGTGTCATGTCGATTTTAAGAATTGGATACCTGTTGGCGATTGATGGTGATGTGAATAAAACTAATGCAGTCATCACAATGCATGTTAATGTGATTAATAGTGTTAATATAGAATGAAGCCTTGAGAACAAGTTCATAATGAAGTTTGATCAATGTTTGATATATGTGCTGTAGATAAAAGAAGATGGTTGGAAATGAGGCGGTATTTACTACTTATATCGTAAGCCTAAGATCACTTTATTGTCAAGACATTTAATGGGTTACACGTGCAATTAACTACAAGGAAAGAACTTATAAGATTTCCGTTGGAGATACATAATTAGATGATAATGAGTGGATGTGATTGTGATAATTGTGAGTCATGACTGTGATGCTCTGTATCCTTTTATTTTGGTGTGTCACTTATTTTTAAGGGTCTTCACTTTGCATGCATCTACTAATAAATAGTAATCGTTCCTAACTAGCTGATAAAAGTTGAACTCGTGGGTTTTGTTGCCTTTCATAATTCAATTTTGAATTGATTCTATCTGAATATTTCTGTAATTCTACATTGACAATTGACAGTGACACAACATCAAGGATAATTGAATGAAATCTACATAGAAACATAGAAACGTTGTGTCACAATTCACATAACAATTATTAAGTCCTTATTTGCTCTAAATTGGTGGTGTGGAAATTAAATGTCAGTAACGTATAAACACTCAATTCAAAAGACACGAATTGGACATTTACTGATAAATCATTTAGTTTAACAATAATCATCTAACTCCATGTATAGATCTACTTCCTATTACAGTAATTTCCTAATTAGGACATTTATTCAATCTTTTTCTTTCCCATAAAAATTGTTTTGGCCCTCACATCACATTTCAATAACTTAAAAGGCATCCAATAATGACCGATCCAGGTGAGTATCTTACTCTCAATATTATTATTTGGACATCAACTAACCATAATACAGGTACAATACTCGAACAAATCGTCAAAGATCTTTTCCAAACTCTAGATAAACAATATGAATCACAATACCCAATTGATCAATATAAAACACAATTTTTACCACAATTAAAACCTGAATCACCAGTCATCTTGAACGGGAATCCTATAGGTGGTAAAACAGCATTCCAGGAATATTGGCTGAAATTCCCATTAACCCAACATTCACTAACTTCAATTGATTTCCATCAAATACCAGGTACAGGAGCATTAGTATTAAACATTTCAGGAAAATTACGATTCGATGAAACTGGGAAAACTAAACTAGGTGAAACTGCTGAGATCATACTAGCTGGACAACCACCTTCTGGACCTTCAAGTACAAGAACTTCAAGAACCTTATGGAGTTCTTGGTTAGGGTTTAATGCTAATTTGATCGTTGATGATGGTATTATTCAAACTAAAGGGAATTCAGAATGTATAAATTCACTGAATTGGAAAATTGTCTTTTCTCCTGATGATGTTCTTATTAATTTATAGGTATAAAACGAGGATATTTAGTCGTATATAATGGTAATGAATAGAAAAAATGATTAAAATGATTTTTTTACCTGAGTAAGCACTACACTATAAATGGTAACAGATTAAAAAATTGTGACTAAAAGCGAAATATATAAAGTTGTAGGGGATGTTTTTTTGAATGCAGCATCAATCTATGATCTAGCAGTCGGTTTTTCTTGATAAACCATCATTGGAGCAGCTTCTTCTTCAGAACTTGAACGTTTTGATTTAGTTCTACCACAACAAATTGCAAAGAAATTGAATAAAGTAGCAATTAAAACACATCCAACAGAAACCCACATGAAGATATAGAAGTGATAATTACCTAAATCAGCAGTATAACCAAATGTATTCTCTTCATCAGAGACATAGTTTGAAACGATTAAAAACGTACCTGTTGATGAAGCAGCCCCCAAAACTAATGCAATGAATGTTAAAATACCAATGATTACAGCAATGAATGAAACGCACTTGTTTGAAAATGAAAAAATAGTGGTTAATAGCGTTATTGCACTTAACGCAACACCAATAATGGCTGTGATGAAAATCAATTTAGCAACTGATTTGGCTGTACTGAAATAATTTTTGACGTTTTCAGGTATTTGAATAGAACCAGAACCTAAAGTATCAACAATGATATCGTATGGTTTAAAAATGTATAAAGCTTCAGGTTTGGAACAATTTTCAACTTTATAGTTCCCATTGTCAAGAGAACCTTGACAATAATTCCATAAACCAAAGGTATAAATCTCACTGATCCCTAGTTCTTTCAAAACCTCGTTTACATCACCCTCATGTTCTTGAATGATGGAAGTGTCTGTGATATTTAAAGCATTATTCAAATTAATGGTTGATAGATCAATCTTCATCAAATATATCTCGTTTATAACAGAGATGTTTTTAGTTGATCCACCAATAGCCAAACAACCTAAGATAATTGAACCAATGAGGAAGGCGACGGGTATTATAACCCAAGTGAATCTGAAACATGAGACCATTACTGTGTATATATGAGTTTGAAATTAACTTGAAAGAGTTGTTTAAAATGAGATGAGGATGAGGGTGAGGAATTTGGATGATTTAAATATAAGCGAATGATTTAAAATAAATATGCAAAAGTGTTTGAGCCAAGTACAAAGTTACATGTAAATACGTTCCAATTCGATCATTTTATTTTTTAATTTTAGTTCAGCCATCTTTTTCCGCTGTGCATATAATTAAAAAGTACTTTTTTTAGATTTTGACCAATAAATTTTCTATTTTTGTCTTTCTGAATCTTTCAAATCATAATTAAGTCATTTCTCTATATAAGCCACAAAGAGATTATTTTAAGATCATAATAGATAGATGTATTAGATACTGTGCACACTATATGGTGTATTTACTAGTAACAATAGAATACATTTCCTGAGATCTCTAGTTTTCTCTTGAGAAATAAGAAACATTGTCACAAAGATACACGGGTTTTTACTGGAAGACATCAAGATTTGAGTATCTTTGTACACATCTTTGACACAAAACACAATTAATCTCAATTAACAGTTCCCAAACTCCAATTAGGCTTTGATCTGAAAGGCCTAGATCATGAAAGTGATTTAAATCTGCATAATTGCGTAGGAAATCAGTACATCTTTATCGTGATTTATTATAATTCACTCTTTCTATACATATTAGCTAAAAATATAACAAATATTAACTCAATAACGTGTAAAAAAAATGTTATCCATATCAAGATGAATCCAACTCCAATATTAACGTTAGCAATACCAACACTGTTGGCTAGTTCATTCAATTTTAAAATATATTGTAGCGTTAAAGATGAGATTAAAAAACTTGCCATAACGTTTAAAAATCCAATCAATGTCATCAATATAACATTCCATTTTTTAAAAACCTTCAAAATTAGTTTTCTATACAATTTGTTTTCACATTTTTTCTCCAACTTAAGTGTAATTAAAATGAAAATTATAATACCTAACAAACAAATATCCATAACAAATTGAGATAAACTTAAAAATCCCAATCCTTTAGAGAATTTCTCTAATAATATAGCCCAATCAAGATATTCATTATTCATACTATCCTTATTAACTAATTTATTAAAGCCATTAATGGCTAGTTCATATGCAATTGCAAAACTGTCTCCCATAATAGATATATTAGTCTTTGTTAATTCGCCTAACTGAACACCTGCATCTCTAACAAAAACAGACAACAAATCAAATCCATAACTTTTCATACAAAAAAAATTCAAATCCTTTGTTGATAATCGACAATATCCTAAAAAATTCAATTGATAAACAGTATTAACACTAAATGTATCAATAACTTTGTTTTGGTAATAACTATGAAGACCAGTATTGATAACATCGTTATCTCCATCACCAAAATCTATTGCAAGATATGATAACACTTTTAAAGCTTCTCTTACAGTTAATAATGCTGTTTTAGCAACTGGTGATTTATCTGTTAATTGGATGGTCAATTGAGGAACACAGATTTTATTTGAATCATTACAAGTGAAAATTGGGAAACTTGATGTAACAGTTGATAAGATTAATAGTCCAAATAATCCAAATAAAACCATATATCTTAAATTGCTATTCCTCGGTTGTTTTGGTTCATTATCTTTGGAATCATGACCTTCATAATCTTTTAATTCATGACCAAAATTACCATCATTATGAGTTTTGATTTCCTTTTCGTTAGTGTCCGTATCACCATCAAGATCATTGTCATCCTCATTACTGATTGATCCAAACCCCTTTTTTTCAAAAACTAAGCTATGTAACTTATTATACCTCTCATCAGGTTCCTCAGTTGCAGACTTAAATGCTGTCTCTCCTCCTAATGGAGGTAATGATAGAACTGAACCAATTGTAGATCTTCTAATTTGATTTTCTGAGCTAAATGGGATTCTGATACTTTCATCGCTACTTCTAGTCAGTGGTTCCAGATTCTTACTTGGTGATTGAATTGTTCGATCTGAAGTTGTTTCAAACATATTGGTGTTTGAGGATCTCATAAATGAATGACCTGGTGTTAAAAATATAGGTTGTAATCCACCACCACCACCACCACCATTTTTTTTTGAGTTACTATTTTCAATATTAATGAAAGGATTCTCGGACTCCCCACTATGAAAACTGTTACTTCTCTGTCTGCTGCTGGTTCTGTGATATGGGTTCATTCCAAGTTTACTTATATCAAAACAAAAGGAATTTTGATGTTTGTGGTTCTTATGACGAATTGTGGTTTTCTTAATTGATTTTCAGCGTTGGAGTTTGTGAAGGAAAAAATTCCAGATACTCTATTATAAACCAATTCTGGTTCTTGAATTCTTATTCTCGTTTGATTGTGGTGTTCATACCCTTCATTCTTTTATGTCTTTGAACGGAATGTCAACTAAAACTTCATCTGTATGGAATGAAGAATGCAACAAATCGTTATCATCACCATCATAGCTACGGCCCTCATATTCAGAGCTATTAAAAGACGTTGATGGTAATTTGTCATCAGTAGAACCTCTTTCAGAAAGAAACTTGGTACCTTCATTGATTTCATTTAGTTCGTTGGTATCATCGTCTTCATCAATAATTGGAGAAGATTGACACCAAATAGGTAATACCCAGCAAGCCATAGAGATTAAAGTTGAAATGAAAACACACCACAATAACGCAAAGAAAGTTCGTTTTAAATGTAATGAAATTTTGAACTTTGATAGTTCATCACGAATTTTGACTTTATAATCTCCCAAAACTAAAATCATGGACACAGTTGAATAAACACATCCAATAAAAATACAAATGACCCCAATTTTGATTATATTTGCAAACAGATGCATTCTTGTCTCATCACATTGTTTTCTTTTTAAAACAACATATACTATTGTCAGTATTAGAAATACCAACTGTAAAGCACAAACAAGAATGAGAATTACAATCGAAGTTCTCAGAATAGTCTCTCTTGGCTTTCTCCACGTCAAATATAACTCTTCATTAGTTGAATCGATGCCTTCTGTAAGTGAAATTGTGTATGAAAACACTATGTTGGCTAAAATCTCAAAGTGTTCTCTAAATATTGTTCTATAGTCATAAAGTGAGGATTTCGAACAGCTAATATAATCAGTAACCATACTATTTGGATCGATATCGATTGGAGATAATTTCTGTGCATCTGGAGGAAGTTGGTCATGAGATTCATCATCATCATCTTCAGTTCCATTGCCATCTTCTGGCGAACCCTTCCAACGATAGGTATAATGAAAGCAAGTGTTATATAACCCCGTACTAATATAGTCAGGGGTATCAATCAGCATGGAAGTAGTAACATTAGTAATGGCTAAGATTTGTGAAGTTGATAATGAAGCACCAAGTTGATAATCAACTGAATTCAAAGAACTTCCCACAGTATCATACAACCCATTATATATATCAACAGTTGAGGTGTCCAGCAGTAAAATATGCATACTGGTACTATCACTCTCTGGTGGTACTAGCATTCCAAGGATAGCAAATATGGTGAAGATACCTGTGAATATCCTGGTAACTGTCAGCCAAAACTCTTTGGGGTCTCTTAACTCATTGATAAAAAACTGTTTCAAATCATAGAAAGCTGCGGCTATTTTAAGGATGAGAGTTTTATAAGCAGGAAGTTTCTTCTTCATTTAAGAGCATAATTCTTCTTCCAGATTTGTATTTATTTGATATGAAAGGAATCTTGAATATTGAATCTTGAATCGAATTTTCGCTGATGTAACAAATTATTTATGTTAAAGGTATGCTAAATCAAATACTTAGTCTATTAGTTTCAGTTAGCATTCAATTTACTACAATTACCACCATCGATGTCCTCAAAGGCTGCGAGATCAGCTACCTGGGTTCTTCAATACGAAGAATCAGAGAATTCACAGCAAGTTTTAACTAAGTCTAAAAAAGCAATAACAACATTGACAAGAAGATTAGATGGTTTAGATGTAAAGGTGGGTGACACAGTTCTTTTACGTGAGAAAAGATTATATCCGTCAGTTGTTGCTCTAGTGGCTGAAATAGAAGCGGAAATTGCAGACACTATCAAACTTAATGTTATAATGCTTTATGGAATCAAACAAGTCTCTTTTCCACCAACAGGTTCACTTGCCTCTGAACTATTTTTCACCTCCAGCCTTGTGAGTATAGTTGCCAATGATATAATTGAGAAAGTAATGGTGTTGAATTATGAAAATTATAAAGATATAATCATTGATGATTCTAATAGTACAAACACATTCATGTGTCGAAGAGGTTGTGACATTTATAATTGGGAATATTCTCAAGAAATAGATTTCAACTCAATAAGATATGGATTAATGAATGATCATCAGACACAACTAGAGATTTTAAAAACATTTTTAGAAACAAATGTACTTGAAAAAGCTGAACCACTTGAAATAAGGCGCTTAGAACTGAAACCAGATACATCGAAATACAAAATCACCAAGCCATCACCATCTAAGAAACATTCAACTATTAAAGTTCAAAAAATTGATTTGTCAGGTGATATTGAGCCATATACTGTTGAAAGTTCCCGGATCCAAAAGTATACCATTGGAAGCTCAGACACTTCTGATAGTTCAGAGTTGGATGATTCAGATTTGGTGATCTCAACAGATGATGAATTCCCATATAATAATAACATTGATAGAATCTCATTGGATAGAAATACAGTTTTAAAAAAGAGAAAAGGCTTCTATAATGTCCCAGGAGGTAAGAAGAGGAAACAGACTTTAAAATCTCTAATCGATAAACCAACTGATCAGAACGAAATTGAAATTGTAATTGATGGAGAGGAAGGCGATGATAATAATAATGAAGTTCGAAATACTTTACCATGTCGTGAAGATCAATTCTCTGAAATATATTACACTTTAGAATCAGCAATTGAAACTGAATCGGGTACTTCTTTATATATTAGTGGTCCACCAGGAACAGGTAAGACTGTTACAGTTCGTGAAGTTATTAAACAATTGCATAAACAGAGTAAACTTGGAAAAATAGCAAAATTTGATTATCTTGAAATTAATGGGTTAAAAATGTTAACACCACAATCCGCCTATGAGTATTTATGGAATAAAATATCAAATAGAAAAGTTCCATTAAACGGACTATCTGGATCCCTTGAAGAATATTTTAAACAGGGAAGACCAAGACTACCATTGATTGTGTTACTGGATGAATTAGACCAAATTGCAACTAATAATCAAGCTATCTTATATAACTTCTTCAATTGGCCAACATATCCAGAAGCAAAGTTAATACTAATAGCAGTGGCTAATACAATGGATTTACCAGAAAGATTATTGACAAATAAAACTTCATCAAGATTAGGTTTAGAAAGAATTTCATTTCCTGGTTATACGCATGAAGATTTAATCAAAATTATCCAATCAAAATTGAAAGTCTTAGAACAAGGCACCATTAAAATTAAAAAAGATTCAATCGAGTATGCATCAAGAAGAGTTGCCAGTGTTAGTGGTGATGCAAGAAGAGCGTTAAAAATCATTAAGCGTGCTGTTGAACTAGCAGCTGAAAACATGTCGAATATTCAAGAGACTTTTGTTTTACCACAACATATAAATAAAGCAATTACAGAAACAACAAATTCACCAGTTTCAAACTATATTCTAAATCTCACATTTATTGGGAAATTGATTCTTGTTGGAGTCTTATCAAGAATAAGAAAATCTGGATTAGCAGAAAATTCACTTGGTGATGTTATTGACGAGATGAAACAAATAGTGAGTGTAAATTCAGCCAAAGATAGTTCACAATTCATTATTGAAAATGAAAACATTCTAGATGTTTTATATGGTGATTATGTGATTAGGGCTAAAGGCTTCACTTTTGTTTTTAATGAATTAATTGAAGCAGGTTTATTATTACAGCAAAATGGCAAAACTGAAAGAAATTCCATTGTAAAACTAAATATCCCTGTTGAAGATATAACCTCAGTTTTCAAAAAAGAATCATCGTTGAGATTTTTTGCAGCTTTGGTGGAAGAGTTTAATAAATAAAAATAATAATTGAACAGTTTTACAAAACTCTACACAATTTCATGTTTGAACATCTTCATAAATCCATCATTATAAATTGTATAGCAATATAGGTTCACCAACATTACTTATTTGTGGTATTGATATTTGTAAATCAAAAGCTTTTGAAATCAAAACTTTGAAAATTTTTTGAACATTAATTGAATCACTGGTCGATGTGAAAATAACAGATCCATTAATAGATTTAGCAAATTCAATGCTTAAATTATGTATACTTTCTTGATACTCTTTAGATCTTTCAATAAATAAATCATACTTCGTGCCAACAATAATAGGAATAGCATTCTTATTACTAGATCTTGCCCTATCATACCATTTATTCAGATTATTGAAACTTTGTCTATTTGACAAATCGAACAACAGTACTATAGCAACTGCATTATCTGTAGTCAATGGTAACATCTCTTCAAATTTTCTATCTCCTCCCAAGTCATAAATACTGAATTTGACGTCTGTTGTGCCTGATTGTATATTTCTTTCCATAAATGCAACACCTTTAGTTGGCTTGTAATCGGATGAGTAGTCGTTATTAACATATTTTATCATTAATGAAGTCTTACCAACTTGAGCATCTCCTAAGAAGGCAACTTTTATAGTGACACTATTGGGTCTTGTTAGTTATTTCATTTTTTTATGCATTGTGATATATTATCATCAAGTTGAAATATCTTAAATTTTTTTAATGACTTACGAGTTTCTCATGTCTTGGAAATGTTGTGGAGGGACAGGTGGATGTGACATAAACAGTATAAACTGATCGGGGAGTAAATGGTAGTGGTGATTTGTGAAGAGTTGTCCAAATAGTCTCTGGCAGATATATTACAAAGAATGGAACGTTTAACAGATGATAAAAAAGAGTTTTCAAATGATTCTCTTGCATTTTTACATGTCAAAAAATGTTTGTTTACAATTGTCCTAAAACGGAACCTTCTAGCCCTAGTATAACAAATCACCTGATAAAAAAAGCCCTACAAGTAATGTCCTGAAGTTTTTTTCTTGTGACTGTATATTTTCTGCTATGCACCACATAAACATCCACATCGAATGCTGAGCCTGAATTCGGAAATTCCTCATTAGGAGAAATCCGAAAAATTTCACTGAAAAATGGTTAATGGCATTGGTCAGACGCAAACAAACTCTTCGCGATCATTTTCATTTATACAATTTCAAATTTGTGTATAGTACTACACCGTTATCATACCTAATTAACAAAACTCAAGATGGCTGTTGGTAAAAACAAGAGATTGTCCAAAGGTAAAAAAGGTTTAAAGAAGAGAACTGTTGATCCATTCTCCAGAAAAGAATGGTTTGATATCAAAGCTCCTTCAACCTTCGAAAACAGAAACGTTGGTAAAACTTTAATCAACAAATCCACTGGTTTAAAAAACGCTGCCGATGGTTTAAAAGGTCGTATCGTTGAAGTTTCATTAGCTGACTTACAAGGTTCTGAAGACTACGCTTTCAGAAACGTCAAATTAAGAGTTGATGAAGTTCAAGGTAAAAACTTATTAACCAACTTCCACGGTTTAGATTTCACTTCAGATAAATTAAGATCATTAGTTAGAAAATGGCAAACTTTGATTGAAGCTAACGTTACTGTCAAAACCTCAGATGATTACATTGTCAGAGTTTTCGGTATTGCTTTCACCAAACGTCAAGCTACTCAAATCAAAAAAACCGCTTACGCTCAAGCTTCCCACGTTAGAGCTATCAGAAAGAAAATCACTGAAATCATCACCAGAGAAGTTCAAAACTCAACTTTAGCTCAATTAACTTCTAAGTTAATTCCAGAAGTTATTGGACGTGAAATTGAAAAAGCCACTAAAAACATCTTCCCATTACAAAACGTTCACATTAGAAAAGTTAAATTATTAAAACAACCAAAATTCGAATTAGGTTCATTATTAGCTTTACACGGTGAAGCTGTTGATGACAAAGGTAAAAAAGTTGCTTCTGGTTTCGCTGATGAAGTTTTAGAAACCGTCTAAATCTAAAGCCATTTTTGTACCAAAAATAACACATTAGTAATTTCATTTAAACCCCAATGTAGGTAGTACGTTGAGTTTTTTCCTTGAGTAGAAGAGTTGAAGTGTACTTGTCACTGATTTCATTATATTGATATGGTTTTTGATAAGAATTCACTGAAAGGCCATAACCCACACTCGAAAGAATTGATATTGTATAGCTCATATTCGTGTTACTCCATTACAATAAGATTGAATAAAACAAAAAATATTAATTAACATAAATAAATTCATGACTGTCATTATTTTAAATATTTTAGATAAACAAATATTCAAATAATGCCAAAAAGCCAATAGATAAGTTAAATTTTAAAAAACTAAAATGCAATTTTTTTTTAATAAAGGATCAAATAATCTAGTTAAATAAACGTTTTTCATAAGAGTGTAAGTTATGAACACCACCTTCCAATTGAGCAGATGGAGTTCTGTATTCAAATCTAATTTCACCAGAGTTGGATAACTCTCTTAATAAAGCAACTGATTTGATACCGATATCTTGACAAGAATGTTGCAAACCATTGAATAAGTATGGGATATATTTTTTAACAGAACCTTTGTCAACAACGGAACCACTAACACCTTGAGCCACAAAAACGGCATCAGATTCAGAGAAATATCTTGAAGTTGAAGCATTACCTTTAACATCAGTTTTTTGCATAGCATCAATAGAACCCATACCTCTATATGTTTTCAAACGTTTACCATCTCTATAAAAGTAATCACCTGGGGATTCAGTGGTACCAGCTAACATACTACCCATCATAACACATGAGGCACCTAAAGCAATAGCTTTAGTGATGTGACCAATGTTTTGAACACCACCATCAGCGATACATGGGACACCATATTGATTAGCGAATTGAGTAACGTTGAAGACAGCAGTACCTTGTGGTCTACCACAAGCCATAACTTCTTGAGTGATACAAATAGAACCTGAACCCATACCAATTCTTAAACCATCAGCACCTGCGGCGATTAAAGAAGCGGCTTGTTCTCTGGTGACGACATTACCAGCGATAACTTGTAGATCTGGGAAAGTTGATTTGATCCATTTAATCATATCTAATTGGAAAATGGAGTTACCTTGAGAAGAATCCAGTACAACAACATCTAAACCAGCTTCAACTAACAAAGTCAAACGTTCTCTATCAGCTGGTAAAGTACCAACAGCAGCACCACATAACAATTGTTTGGTGGTATCAGATTTGGAAGCATTTGGGTAGTTCAAGTTTTTTTGTAAATCTGTTCTTGATAATAAAGACACTAAGTTGAAATCATCGTCAACAATTGGTAATTTACCTTTTTTAGATTTTCTTAGAATGTCATTAGCACCTGCTAAATCAATACCTTTGTGAGCAGTAACTAATTCAGTGGTCATGATATCAGACACTAGTGAATCTAAATCTTCATGGAATTGAATATCACGAGAAGTGATGATACCAACTAATTTAGATAAAACTTTACCAGATTCTATAAGGTTGTGTTAGTATGAATGTCGGTCAAAAAAATCCGCATGATGATTTCACATTATTGAAAGTTCTTATTAAAGTTATGAATCAGAGTAATTTTCTCCTCAAGATCGTTTGATCGCCAGTAGGTAGAACGAAAGTTATATTGAAAAGTTTTAATCATCATTTAGATTTGGTAAAAAAGGAATTTGGGAAATAATAACCTGAATAAGAACGTTTCAATAATGAAAAAAAAAGCATTGCAATGTTGGAATAAATAAACTTACCAGTAACTGGGAAACCAGCAAAACCTAATTCTTCTTTCAATTGTTTGACTTCACCAATAGTCATTGATGGAGATAAAACGACTGGATCATTGATGAAACCATTTTCGTATTTTTTAACTTTTCTAACCATTTCAGCTTGATCTTCGCCAGAGCAATTATGATGAATAATACCAATACCACCTAATAAAGCCATGTGAATAGCCATTTCAGATTCAGTGACGGTATCCATTGGAGAAGAAACAAATGGAGTTCTTAAAGTGATTTTTTTAGTTAATTTTGAATCTAAAGAGACAACTGAAGATGGAAATTCAATTTTACCTGGTAAGACTAAAAAATCATTATAAGTTAAACCACCTCTTAAATTTGAATCCATTAATTGATGGACAGATAAACCATCTTTTGATGGGTATTCTTTTAAGTGTTTTAAAGCTTGAGCTGGGTCTTTGAATGACATTGAAAATGAGTTATATATCTAAGTTAAGGGCTGTTCTTTGCCAGATTGCCAAAAAAATGTAAAAATTTTCAGAATAATTAACATGGAAATTTGATTGTTTATATACCAAAAAAATTTTTTACTAACACAAAAAATATTATGCACGAGAGAAAAAAGAAAAGTTGAGATGAGCTACCTACTATCTAGTACTTTTTAGTTGAAGCTGTACCTAAAGTAACGGAAATAGCTAGTGAATAGAGGAGGAACTTCTTGATTATTGATGAAATGTAGAATAATAAGAAGCATCAAATCCTCTTTGTATTTTGTCTCGATAGAATTACTGGACCATTAACTTCTGTACAGTATTTTGACTCTTTTAATTAATTTATAATTGAACTGAAAATTAATTATATAATGTTTATGTAATATTATAGTCATGTGACTGTAAGTGCTACTAACACATCCATGCACCCAATATACAACACAATAACAATAACAACAATAAAGTCAATAATAATACTGAAACACCCACCATCCCATTTCATCTCCTCTGTCTACCATGCAGCATGGTAATTCTAGTAGACCATATCCAATGCATACGGAAATTGATCCACTAGAAGCACTAGCTGAACTACAGAAATCCAAACTAAATCACTCCCAATTCAATGAACCGCCAACTAATTTACATATCAATACCAGCTTCCCTAATATCAACCCATCGCAAGCCCATTATGGTCCTCCATTGCCTGAAAGACCACCTCAGAGCATAATAAACCAACATTTCGGCAAAAGTCTACTCTCCTCCACATCTTCAGATTTACCTCAAGACACTCATTTAACCCATAAGACTTCAACAGGTAGACTAAGAGGTCCCAGAGAGTTCCCTTCAAGATTCTCCAGTGCTGGTTTAGATTCTGAAATAAGGATTGAAAATTCACAAGTACCAAACACATCCTCTTCTCAGATCTTTACACCTCCTTATCCAACAGATTCTCGTTTAAGTTCAGGCCGTTACGATCAGTTTGCCTCGTCTCCAATTGATTCAAGGGATAACTATTTCACAAGAACTTTATCGGCTGCAGATATACCTACCAGCCCTGTTCCAACTCCATCTAATTTTACACATTCTCCGTCATTAAGAGTCTCCCCAGATAAAACTTCACTGCAAAGAAAAAACAATCCTAATATTCTATTAGATTCACCAATCTCTTCACTGCCTGATGTTCCACAATTGACACCCAATTCTATTCATACCTCGCCTTCTTATTCTGAAAGAAGACATCAAACACCAAGATCACACTCTCCATCTCCAACTAAACAGGGTTTATATGGCCCAAGATTGAGGCCTTCAAGATCGTCTTTAGTACCCACAATATCACCATCAACTTCACCCAACAAAACATATTATGATCATAGAACAAGCTGGAGATCAGAATATTCTCTTAATATAATAGATACTGATGATGAAGATGATAATAAATTAAATGATAATGAACTACTTGAAGATATTTTTGATGACGTTTATGAAATTCCAAGTGAAACCTCCAATGATTCTACGCATTCAGAGTCTAATTCATTTCAAATTTTAGAGTCAATACGAACCCCATCAATTCTAATGTTGAAGAAATCTTTAGATAAAAATCTTCCAGCTATTCCGACCTTGAATCAAGTTGAAGAAAAAACTGTTGATTTACCATCATTGCCATTTTCTGTTAGAAGTTTAAGATCTCATCATTTCAAGCAATGCACAAATGTTGCATTGTTATCAGAACTGTTTCAATGGTCAATCAAACTGACCGAAGAATGGTCTGAAGGATTGGTGATAACACAGTTAGAATACAAAAAAGTGTTGAAATCGTTAATAACTCATAAAATCTCGCATATTAGAGCGTTCCAATTAAATAAATATGTCGATTCAATAATTTCTTCGTTTGAAAGACAAAATTCAATCTACATTGATGAAAATGATAATATTCATTTTTTCAATAATGTTAAAATTCAGGGTGTTTTACCAACTTTGACACCATGCTATTCTCATATTCATATTGAAAACCCAATTTCATCATATCACTGTTACTCATCACGTTGTCCATTAACTATAATAAAACCACCAATTCCGCAAGCTCCTCCAGAAGAGTCTCTAAATGGTAAGATTGGCGAATGGATCTCTTACTGGAATTTAACTCAACAAGATCTTCAAGAATTAGATGAAGATGAAATTAAAAAGCAAAGTCATATATTTGAACTAATTAGACAACAACAAAATATTATTAAACTTGGTGAAATTCAATTAAAAATATATGGACAGTCTTTCAAAAATACAAAACCACAACTATTACCAGATATCACGAAATTTTATAATGATGCATTTAATTCAGTTAAGCCACTAATTGAACTTCATAAAAAACATCTTCTAGAACCTTTGATTCATAAATTAAATGTTCAGGGTAAATATATCTCAGATATTGGAGAAATCTTCTTAAATTGGTCAAAGCTATGTACTGTTCAATATATAAAATACACTGAACAAATGGCATCGGTTAGAGAGTTGATTAAATATGAAAAATCTAAGAATTCAAGATTTAGTCAATGGTTGAGCACCATTGATTCAAATCCAACAGTTATATCCGCCGCATTAGATCACAATAGAGTGTTTTTCTCTGGTTTTACTGGTCACACTCAATCTTTGTCGTTGGTTTTAGGTAGTGTCTACAAGAAAACTAAGGAAAGTGATGAAGACCATCATTCTTTGAAACTAGCAATTGAAGCCGTTGATAAACTAAATACAAAAATCAATGAAACTCAAGGTATTGTTACAGAAGCAAGAGAATTAAAAATATTATCAAGACAATTAATCTGGAAAAATAATATTTTGGAGATGGATTTAAAGCTTCTTGAACCAAATAGAAAAATTATAAAAAAAGGCTCTATTTTAAGAAAGGATAAATGGTCCAGTACTGCATATCTAATGATCTTATTAGATAACTATTTGTTAATAACAGAACAACAACGCGATAATCATCTTAAGATAATAGAACCACCAATTCCAATAGAATTTTTTCAAATTGAAACAAGAGAACTAATCACACCGTCAATTGACTCAGAATCTGAGTCTGGTTATCAATTTTTAATAAGGCATACTGGGCAAAATTTATCATATAAACTATATACAGAAACTTCAAGTGATAGAGAATCATGGATTAAAAATTTCAATCAAGTAAAACAAATTAAAAATAAACCAAATGTTTCAGAACCTTATGATATTGAAATTTTATCTGATCAATTTCAATATCCTGAAGGCCAGCAACCAACAAAATTACCAATTTGTGTGCCTGGTTCCAATATTGATTTAGTCTTAAAATCTTTTAACAACTCAATCGAAAATCAATTTGACGAACTAAATATATCAAGGCCTATAATGGTTAGTGAAGTTTCAAGTGGTACAATTATTACTTATCAAAATCAATCATATCATGTATTAGGATTGCAATTTGGTTTATTTATAACTGAAGTTAATAACTTAAAAAACTGGAAAAGAGTTTTGGATATGAGTAAAATTACTCAATTGGATCAATTACAAGATTTTTTGATTTTAATATCAGATAAGAACTTATACTATTTTTCAATAAATTCACTATTATTGAATTATTATGATTTGAATAATGACGGATTGATAGTTGGAGAAAGATTATCTAAAAACATATCATGGTTTAAAAAAGGATCATACTATAACACAACGTTAGTGTTTGTTTTGAAATCTCAACAGACTCAAATTCAATCAAGTTTAAATTTTTTAGGATCAAAATTTAAGGTATATTATCCAGTTTTCAATAAGTTGAATAAATTTGAGAATTTTCAAGTTTATAAAAAATTTCAAATCCCAAATGATTGTTATGATATTTCAATTTTTAACTCAATGTTTGTTTTACATACTTCAAAAGGTTTTGAGATTCTATCATTTCAAGTATTGAATGAATCTCAATCAATTCCAAAATTCATCGAATCAATTTCTAAAAAACCTAAAACTGAAATTGAACTAATTAAAAGAAATTTAAATTTGAATAATTGTAAGCCATTAAAGATGATAAAAGTACCAAATAAACCACAGTTTTATTTGATTTATGATACTTTTGTAATGGTTATTGATACAATAGGTCAATTGATTTCAGATAAATTTATCTTTCCTTTCAAATTCAAATGTTTATCAGTTTCAATTAGAGATGAATTTTTAATCTGTGTTGGTTTACATATAATTGAAATTTTCAATTTATCATATGATGAAATCAATGGATTTGAAAATTTTGATCCAATTCAAATTATTAATGGTAAAGATATTAAATTAATTGATGAAAAAAATTCAAAATTCTCAATTGCTCATCCTTTTATACCTGGCAGACAATTAATTTTCCAATTAAATAGAATAATCAAATAATAAAGACAATTATGTATTAATGATACAGTTATTATTTCAATCTTGTAAAAGTATGAATAAAATACTCGAATTACATTCAAATCTCGTAACTTTAGAGTATATTGATTGAATAATTATACATTAAATTTATATGATCTCTATAATACGCTTACTTCTGGTCTCCTTTATTCTCAGAATAAGATTATAGATTATAGACACTTCCTGTATGATGATCTTTCCCATCCATCGAATTAAAGATGGATCACTCGCACATTCACTGTATCACATTATTTCAAATTTTCATTTTGAGAAATGATCAAATTCAGAAATCAAACTATGTCTTGAGTTTATTCTACTTAAATCATGATTATTTCCATTACCACCTAAATTCGTAATAATGCTATTTCTTGAATTAATTCTACTTAATTCATTAACGCCAACTCCATTTATTGGTTGTTGACCCACAATACTATTTCTCGGTGTACCAAAACTTTGTCTTGAGTTTATTGGAGTCAAAGTGTATGGAGATCCAGAAACTGATAATCTATGATTGCTATTGTTATTATTGTTGATTGTGTTCAAATTTGAAACGTTATTTTCATGCGTTTGATTAGGTTGTTGTTGGGTATTTGTATCAACTGATAATATTTTAAATTTTTTCATTAATTCAGAAATTGTATTTTGATTATGATTAAGATTTTTTGATTTAAATTTGAATAATTTGATTAGCGTAGATTCCCAAATATTTAAAGTTAAAATACCTAAATCAAAAATAAACTCTTCTTTCTTTAAATTATTTGAATTTGATGAAGATGATGATAATGAATTTTCATTTGGTTTTGATCTCCAGTTAAAACCCCAATTTGATGCGACTTCTTTAATAGAATAAGTTGACTTTCTCGAAAACCAATTCATCGCGCTATTTGAATTTTGTTGATTTATTGCGTTTTGTGATATTGAAATATTTGATAAATAAATCTCAGTCCATAAAATTGTTGAATACCAACTTAATGAAAATTCATTCCAGTTAAATTTTAAATATTCAAAATTCGATTTAAATTCGATTGGTAAAAATTTGAAAAATGTTTCGTTTAATAGTGGGTTTAAGTTTTCAATTTTAATTAAAATTTCCATAATTTCAAATTTATCATTTTTTAGTTTATTATCGATTGATTTATTGGTGTTGATGGATTTTTTAACATCTGTTTTGTTGACTTTGTTATTGATTCCATTCTCTGTTGTCTTATTGGTAATTCGACTACCACCAACAACAACACCATCATCTAATGCTTTATTCATGTAATCATCATCAAAATCAATTAGATCACCATCATTAACATCACCACCACTAACACCATCAGTTTTATCAGAAGTGTAATTATCTTCATCATCTTCTAAATTCAAATGTTTTTTAACAAATTTAATCAATTCTAATAATATTATCAAAGATCTATAACCTGACCAGATTTTTAGTAATGAAGAATTTAAAGGAATTTTAGATTTTGCTTTCATTGACATTCCTATTGGTAACTTTGGTTTTAAAAATTCAATCAATTCAGCGTCAATTGAGTCATCTATTGATTCATTAACATTATGATTATTATGAAAATTATGAATACTATTATTATCATTATTATCCGATTCAAAAGCATTGTGTTCGTTTACTGGAGTTGATGGTAATGGAGAAACATTTCCTGATTGTAAAGATGGTGTATTGATACCACTAATAACATTACTAGCGGGGTTATTAGTATGATCATTTTCATCTTCAAATTTATCATCAATTTTATATTCATTTAATTTAATTAATAAATCATTGAATAGATTTTCATGTTTCAAAATCAGAAACATTAGATTTCTTGAACTTTTGAAACTTCTAATTATTGAATTTGTTATTGATATTAATAATAAAGTGCATTGATCTAACTGATTATCATCCTCGAATAAATTTGGGTTATTATTATACGATATTAGTAGATTGATAATTGAAAGACATGAATGATATGATAGATTCTTATTATTTGACTTTGTTGACTCCTCTGTTGATAAGATTGGAATTAAATTGTATAAAGATTGAATTAAAATTGGAGTGAGATAGTCATAATCTATATTATTCAGATTATTCAAATTGTTACATGCATTATTGTGATTGTTATTATTAATACTATTGTGACTGGGATTGTTGTTGTTGACATTAGTTTTGGGTACATTGGTATTGAGAGTATTACCGTTATTGTTAGTATTATTATGACTCAAAATCATATTCGAAATGGTAATGATTATAAAATCTCTATGATTTAAAACATTTCCATTAATTTGACTCAATCTATAAAAGCTAGGCAGTTTAGTCAAATAATAATTGTTGTTGATTCCTAAAGATGATTTTCTCAGAACAACATCATTTGAGCATAAATAAAAAAATAAAAAACTTGTAACTTTGATTAAATTAACTTCTTTTTGGTAGTATTTTAAATAATATAATAAGATTAACAACAACTCATTTGATTTTTTATTTATGATAAATTGTTTAAAAATTTTATTACATTGAATTAATTCCCATAGTAAAATAACGATTTGAGTTGTCCAATTGGAAATTGATGGTAATGATTGTTTATTTGTCAGGTTGAATGGTGATGATTCCATTTCAATTACAGAATCTAATGGTTTATTCAAAAATTGAATTATTGAAGAATAAATGAAATTTAATTCATTTTCCTTATATAATTTTCCTAAATATGAACGGACCAGATTAATTGGTTTGATATAGTCTTGTGATATTGGGAAAATATTCAAATTGAATAAAAAATTTAAATCATTTGATGGTAATGGATAAACCAACATGATTGATAGTAAGTTAAACGCTGATGAAGTTAATTCTTTTCTAACTCCTTTTGAAGTTAAACCATTTATTTCATCATTGATTTTGATTGATCTACAAATTATATTTAACAATGAACAGATGAGAGTTAAAATTTTCAATTTTGGTAGAATTGAAACTAAAACAGTTAAAAATCTTGAACCATTTGAAATTAATAGATTTGAATTTAGATATAATTGATTTGATGATAATATTATTAATAATCTCAATAATTCCAATCTATTTGAATCTAATTCTTGATCAATTTTAACATATTTCCCATTCATACCAATACCGACTTCCCAAATTTTCAAATCATGACATTTTGAATATTTCAAATTTAATTTATCATCATCATCAAATTCAGGTAAAGTGAAATTTCTCCAAAATAATAAATCAATGATCGAGTTGATTAATTGTATACCTAAACATTGATTATTATTATTATGTTGATTATTAATATTAACAGATAAAGAATTTGGGGAATGATTTAATTTTGAATTGATGTTTGGTTTTAAAGAGTTATTAGTAAGATTAGAGTTATTTGATGATGAATTTATTGAATTTGAAGATGAAAATGAACCTATTGTTGCAATATTTGAGTTTGAAGAATTTTTTTGATTAAGATCTAATCCGTAATTAATTGACCAAAATAATGTATTTACATCTATTGAATCATCTTCAAACAAGATAGGCAATAGCAATGAAAGGAATCTAACTGAATTTAATAAATGATTGATATCTTGTTGATTTAATTGTTTCTTTAAGGATGAATCTATGACAAATTCAATCAATTTTCTTATCAAATTTATAAAATTCACAGAATTTGAAGCTTTAACAAACCTTATGTCATTTTTAGTTATATTTAAATAAATATCATTTGCGTTTAATGGTTTTGATATGAAGAAGTCCCAAAATTTATCATTATTTAATGGCATAAATTGATTTTGATTTATTGAAGAATTTATTGATTCCTCATCATCTGATTCTATTTGGGCAAGGCTTAGGAAATGATCTCTTATAAGTTCTTTTTTTGTGTCTGGATTGGACATTGCGTGTATTGCGATGTACTTATATGATAGTTAATTATATCAGGGTATAATATGATCAGATGTGAAGGACGTATAATATAAAGGTTCGTCTGAGTTTGTGTTTTTTATTTGTGGAAAGATTTTTTTTCTATTTGAGAAGAGAATTACCATTTAGATATAAAGTAACAGAAATGTGTATAAAAAAAGGTCGTTAATAGAAAGGAAAGTGCAAGAAGTGTGAATTTGGACGGAGAAGGGTGTTCAATTCTAATTTAGTTGGAATTTTTCTGATTAAAATTGATAAATCCATAGAATAAAACCAGATCTCAGTAATAAAACTCAACATTAACGACGTATAACTTATAAAGAGTATCTCTAATACTCTTCAAACGAATCGAAATCACGTTTACTGATCTTGTTATGGTTCATATTCTCACCAATCAAGTCCAATTTAGAATTAATGTTCTTCTCCCACTCCTCAACGTTTGAGCCATAGGTGGAGTACAGGGTGGAAGAGTTGGTTAACAAGGGAGGAGTGACGACGTTTGAAGGCAATGGGACTCTTTGGAACGCTGGAAAAGTGGTTGTTGTTGTTGTGTTGCTGATGGAGTTTTGTGATAGATGGTTGTCAGGGGTTTGGTAGCCGTCATTCACTGATTTTCTTATACGCATTCCTATTGTTTGCAGTTGGTTTGTGTATGGAGACGAGGCGAGTGACACTGGCGACTGTAGCGTGTGTGACTGTTGTCTTTTGTAGGACATTTTAGCAGCTATTTGGTTATTTGGAGGAGTTTTCAAGCAAATTAATTGATGAAAAGAAATGAGAAATAAATTTAGAAAATAAAATTTGTTTTTTTTTCACGGAATTCGGGAAGTTTAATTGATTGAAATTGCTACAGTAATTTATGATTTTAAAAAGTTATAAAGGGTATAGTATTAATAGTATTGATCATCAATAAAATTGTAATAATAGAAGTGTATTAATATTACATTAATAAGAAAGCAGCACCGACTAAACCAGCACCGATGGATAACTTGTTAGCAGCACCAGTGAATTCGGTAACACCTGGGGTGGTTGAAGAAGAGTGGGTTGAAGAAGTTGATGGTTTGACAACTGGGGCAGAAGCAGAAGAAGAAGTTGCTGGCGCTTTAGTGGTGGTTGGTTCAGCTTCTTTGGTAGTTTCTGGAGCAGCTTCTGTAGTAGTTGGTTCAGCTTCAGTAGTAGTTTCTGGAGCAGCTTCAGTAGTAGTTGGTTCAGCTTCAGTAGTAGTTTCTGGAGCAGCTTCAGTAGTAGTTGGTTCAGCTTCAGTAGTAGTTTCTGGAGCTTCAGTGGTAGTTGGTTCAGCTTCAGTGGTAGTTTCTTCAGCTGGAGCATCATCGTTACAGTTTGGAGCAGTTGGTTGAGTTGGGAAACCACATTCAGCTAAAGCAGCAGTTAAGAATGGACCATAGTCTGCCCATAAACCCCAACCACATTCTAAACATTGAGCTTTGTATTGAACGAATTCAGAGTCATCACCACATAAACAATCTTTGTCAAATGGACCATCGTATGAAGAACCATCTGGACCACAAGTTCTTGCTAATCTGGCCATACCACCACAGTAGACGTGACATTGGTATGAATCATTACATTCAGCTTTAATGGAAGTTGCTGATAATAAACCGATTAAGATAGAGATTGGAAGCATTGTTAAACGAGTGTAATTAGTGAGTAGTAAGTACTGTGTATATAGATATTGAATTAAGTTGTGATTAAGAGGTGATTGTGGTATGCTTATATAGTTATTACACTAAATAATAAATGGGTGTCATGAGAGTGACTTGTAAGCAGCTTGTTGTTGATTGGATGTTGATGGTATGGTTGTTTCATTTGGGATGTGTGGGATTTGCAGCTCATACATTGTTGATCATTTTGGGTTTAAATAATAAGGGTGTTTTGTTTACAAACTTACATATGGTATATGACATATGTAGGGCCTGGGGGTCCCTTGTAGAAAAGGGACTATAAAGACCCTGGCGAGTATTAAGTAGTACGTAGTGGAAGTCCATGGTGTGTTGTTGATTATTATGTTGTATGAGTGTGTAGTGGTTCATATCAGTGGTTGGAGCATGGACGTGTGAGTGTAATGTATGTGGGTGTGGAATAAATAAACAAACAAAAAATAAAAATAAGCCAATAGAAGAGATGAACATTCCAAATAAGTAAACAGACAGAAATGGGCACTAAACGGGGATAATTAGGCCTCTTGGAACTTGGAAGTTACAATTAGTGTATAGAAGTTAGTTCGTATGACTGGTCAGGATTCAGTGGTCAAGATTCAGTGGTCACCTTGGCCACCTTGGCCACTGATTGACTGGACAAACTGGTTCGAACTAACTCATGAATGGCCATTGGCTACTAATCTTTACTATTCTTTTATTTTCCGGGTGACTCAAGACTACTTTTATTATTATATAATCATTACATAATTTCTGATTATATAATGCTTATGTAACTATCGCTAAGTTTGTCACTTAAAAGTGTCACCTAAATTCCAATCATCAAATCAACCGTTAAATGACATAAAAAGCGATTGGGGTCAATATATAAAGCCTTGATAATATCCATTCCGTAACTGCTTCCACCTCATATCCATCCAACACACTGTTCACAGATTTATTATTACACACCATGCTATCTTCTCAACAAACAATCGATTTAGAACAACAATATTCTGCTCATAATTATCATCCTTTACCGGTCGTCTTCCATAAGGCATTAGGTGCTAAAGTTTGGGATCCTGAGGGAAAAGAATATTTAGATTTTCTTTCTGCTTACTCTGCTGTCAATCAAGGTCATTGTCATCCTAAAATCATTAAAGCTTTAGTAGATCAAGCTTCAACTTTAACCTTATCTTCAAGAGCATTTTCAAATGATAAGTTTTCTGAATATTCAAAATTCATTTGTGATTATTTCAATTATGAAATGGTCTTACCAATGAATACAGGTGCAGAAGCCGTTGAAACTGCTCTTAAACTATCAAGAAGATGGGGTTATTTGAAAAAAGGTATCTCTTCAGATGATGCAATTATTTTAGCTGCTGAAAATAATTTCCATGGTAGAACCTTGGGTGTTATTTCAATGTCAACTGACCCTGAGGCGACTAATCAATTTGGACCTTTCTTACCAAACGTTGGTCCTAATATCCACGGTAACATCATTAGATATGGGGTTTATGAAGATATTGAAAATGCTTTGAATTTATACGGTGATAAAATTTGTTCAATCTTATTAGAACCAATTCAAGGTGAAGCTGGTATTATTGTACCACCATTTGATTATATTCCAAAAATTCAAAAATTATGCGCTAAATATAATGTTTTATTAATTTGTGATGAAATTCAAACAGGTATTGGTAGAACTGGTAAATTATTAGCATATCAACATTTTACTGATTTAAAACCAGATATCATCTTATTAGGTAAAGCTTTAAGTGGTGGTGTTTTACCAGTCTCTGCTGTTTTATCTTCAAGAGAAATTATGTTATGTTTAGAACCTGGTTCTCATGGCTCAACTTTTGGTGGGAATCCATTAGCTTCAGCTGTGGCAATTTCTGCATTATCTGTTATTAAAGATGAATCGTTAACTGAACGTGCTGATAAGTTAGGTTCTTTATTAAAATCTAAACTAGTTGAATTACAAAAAAATTCAAATGGTATTATTAGTGAAGTTAGAGGTTTAGGTTTGTTACTAGCCATTGTAATTGATCCAAAAATGTCTAATGGTAGAACTGCATGGGATCTTTGTTTATTGATGAAAGAAAAAGGTGTTTTGGCTAAACCAACTCATGATCATATCATTAGACTAGCTCCTCCTTTAGTGATTGAAGAAGAAGATTTATGGAAAGGTGTTGATGTTATTGAAGAAGCTTTAAAAGAATTACCAAATGCACAACACGTTGATCATTAAGAGAAATGAAGGGCTGTTTGTTTTATTAAAAGTTTCTTGTTTATATTAAATCACATTACTATCATATTATCATTCTTATTACTGATTCATGTGTTTGTGTAGTTATATCTCGAGAATGATTTCATAAATATATCTTGAAAGGGCTATAAACTTATATAATAACGGTTACTCTTAATCAGAATGGAAAAGGAACCAAATCAAAAATTAACTTGACTGTTTGACTAAATAGATAATCAGAGTAGTATTTGATCTAACTTAGCTAAATCTCTGACTGGATTAAGCGCTGAATCTTCTCATCAATTTTCTTTGTTTGATTCTAATTTGTTGAGTTTTTTATTGAGAATTTCCACTTAAAAAATTGGGGTTAGTTTTACGGTTTAGAAGTGTTTTAGAATAACTCACTTTTAGTTTCCAACAGTTTCTCGTTCTCGTCAACCTGTGAGCCCCGCGTGGAGTGTGTTAGTACATTGAAGGCGATATGTAGTCCATTGCCATTGACTCACCAGTTTCTTCAGCATTGTCTCTATATCAGTTGCAACATCAAATATCGTGATGATGTCAGAAGGCTCTGGATTTGGCTCTTTTGAATCAGCTTTTTTTGGATTATTCGTCTGTTCTGCCATTCTGAATGTTCCTGTTATCTAATCTACTTTATACACGCTCTTTATGATAATGTACTCCTCTTAAGTTTTTTAATTTTAAAGAATCAATAATGTAGATATCTGGAAATAAATTCGTCGCGATTTTGATATCAAAGGGCTACTTTTCAGCTGATTGGAGTACCCTCAAATATTCCTCTCCTGTTATTCCCATGAGCATCCCCAAGAGAATCCCCTTGATATTCACCAGAGCCATTAGGATTCAGAACGCAACCGCCTAATGTGGTAACAATTATTAAGGCATCAAAAATGTTTATGACATCAACAATTTTTTCCTTCAATAAACATCAACAAACATCCTTATTTGATATAATTATGAACTACTTCATGGAAATGTAAATATGGTTAACCAAAACAACTAAATTTTGACCCAACTTATATTGAAAAGAAATACAAATGTCACTTATCAAAAAACTAAAGAATAAATATTACCACATAACAGATTTTTAGCTCAATTATTGAATTTTCATCTGAATATTAATAATAACGATTCAACCTCATATTTAATCAAATATATCAACAAAAATCTTTCATGTTCATCAACAATAACTAGTAATAATAACTCTACAGATGATGCTACAAGATATCATATTTTTGATTTATTATTTAAAACAGATTCTTACTCAGATACGAAAAAAAAAACTAATTCAGAGCTTAAATTTGATGCTTTAGAGTAAAGTATTTTTGAACAGGAAAATTCATCAACGTCTAACTTTACAATGATAATATTCATTGTTATCATTTTTAGAATACAATAATTCATTACAAAAAAACCATCAGCAAGGAATTAGACTAGATAGACATTTTCAATGACCCACTAAAATATATCCAACTAATAAAGAACAAAGAGCTTAAAAGATGACAAACTTTTAAAAAATTTGAATACCCAAAAACTTTCAAGTTTTCTATCATATTTAAATGAATCAATTCAAAATCAAAAAATATCTGTTAAAACTGAAACAATTCTATCAAAAGCTGATGATTTTGAAGATATCAACCCTTCAAAATATATTGATTCAAATATCACTATCACTAATGAATTACTCGATATTAAAGAAGTAAGCAGTTATTGAGTTTGCTCACACTCACGTACACGAAGCAAGTGTTACTATCAAAAAAGTACAAATACAACACATCATCATTTAGTGTTATTTTTAATGAAAAAAGTTCCTTTAAATTATTTGGTCTGATTTCGAACAAGATTCTTGAGTTATCAAATGAAATTAAATATAATGAATTCATTCATACAAAAGATGATAATGCCGCAACAACAAAACAAAATTAGTCGTTTAATTATTGATAAAAACTTGATGTCACATTTCCATTGAAAAGGTCTTATTACAACATTCAATTTATCAAATCTAACAAACTTTCTTTCTTTATCGATTGGCTAAAGATATGAAACATTCATTTGTTAAACTAGCATAATGATCTGGATAATTCATCTTAGAATCAAGTTTGTTCATTATCTATTGTTCAAAAGTTGAGCTTCTATCAAATCGAATCTCGAATTAACCTTGCTTATATCAAGTTCCCTCTTTAGCTGTTTCAATTTGTGAGCTACTACTTATTGTTGAAGACAAATCACAACATGATGTTTTATATATTATGTTAACCCCAGATTTAATTAATATTGTTCAGCATATGGAGTTCCTAATATCTCCCTAATTATAGCTCTATCTTTCTTAATCATGGCTTCAGTATTATCAGTTTCAATTACTTCAGATTCTCCAAAATCAATGAAATATATTTCCTTTTCTGGAGTCATAATTAGATTATCTAATTTCAAATCATTATGTCTAATCTTTGCTTCTGAAATCATAGCGGTGATTTGATCTTGAGTTTTCAAAATGATAT
>PPNK03000019.1:0-157058 GCA_003708145.3 Phaffomyces orbus
TTAACATAACCTTGAATATTATCTAGTAACTTTCTCGAACCACCTTTATAAGGAATAACATAATCAACATTCTGCCATGCGAACACTTTTTTGGATCCTAGACCTTCAAACATGTGATCATCGTTTAATGAATTGGAATCAGTTTTACTATCACTTAAAACATTTTCAACTTTTGTATCATGAACAGTTTGATCACCACACTCTGTGTCTGAGTTACAATTTGATCTCTTGATTTTATTTTTGTTTCCCCAAGTTCTTCTGAAGTATAAATGATCACCACCTCCATTCACTGGTCTTTTAAATTCTGTAGCAACTGCATTAATCAACAAAAAGAAGATAATGAATCCTATTATAATACCAAAATTTCTCCAGTTATGACTAAATTTGAATCCAAACTGCTCTAGCAAATAACTATCACCGTTGACATAAGTTTCACCAGTTTGAGATCCTGGAAATGAACAAACTTGTTCACCCGGAGAAAGATCAACATAATCCGGACCTGATGGGACCAAACTTCCACCACAATCCATTTCTCTTCCATGAAACTCATTAGTTAACATATTTTCGAAGCCATATGCTATTGGATTAATGTAGTTTATCCATTTAAACCAAGGATGCATTGATTTTCTTTGAATCATAAAACCTGAATATAAAGATAAAACCATCATGAATAAACCTGCAACTGCATTGGCACCTGCAACGTTTTGAGAAAGAGCAGCAAGCATCTGAAATAACTGGGTGATTGCTTCAGAGGTAATAATCAAGTATAATAAAGATAAAAAGAATCTCCAAGCATCTCTTGTCAAATCTGCTAAGAAATATGACACAAGGAAGAATAAAATAATTGAAATTAATTTAAATGGAAATTTTGTAACAAATGAAGCAAACGTTTCAGCTGAAAGATGATACATACTGTAACTTTTCTGTTTCATTAAGATCGGACGTTCTTTAAATTGTGCTGTAACTTCAGCTAAACCCATCAATGAAAAGTATAAAATGTAGAAATAAATAACACCACCTCTTGAAAAGGCACCTGTTGTTGAAGAAGGAGTATTCCAGTATAAAGAACCAATGATTAATGATTGAACAATAGCACCTGCAGTTTGAGTGATTGTGAATGCTCTGTTACCATAAATTTTTTGAAAGCCTCTCCTGATCAGTAATTTTAATTGAGTGAAATAACCAACAGTATAACGATAATGAGGTTTTTTCTTTTCTTGACTTAATGAAGCATCAAACATTTTTCTAGTCGTCTCAGCCTCTGCAGTGCTCTCATATTGGATTATTTCTTGTTTTAATAGTTGAAATTCAGGAGATTCATGCCACAATTGTTCAAATTCATCAACAGTTTTGGGAACTTTATTTTCATAACCTGGTAATGGAGTTCTCCCTGAAGGATCAGTAACGGCAGTCAAGAATTCAGCAGTGGATTGTCTATCTGGACATTTGAAACCCATGTTAATAAAATATTGCTTAGCATCTTCAGCTTTACCAAAGTAGATTTCACGACCTTCATACAACACTAAAACTTTATCAAAAGTTTCATAAATATTTTCACCAGCTTGATAGATAGTAATGAAAGCAACGGATTTGGTTAGAGAAGTTTGAGTTCTGATAGCTTGTGCGTATTCTAGAGCAGTTGAAGAGTCTAAACCTCTAGTAGCGTTATCCCAACAGTAAACAGAAGCTTTACAACTCATTGCTTCAGCGATGGAAACCCTTTTTCTTTCACCACCAGAAACACCTCTAACGAAATCATTACCAACTTTTGTATTATAGGTGTGCTTTAAACCAAAAATGGTAGCATACACATCCCTGTAAACATTGATATATCTTTCCCTTGTTGCATTGTTGATTCTTGTTTCAGGGGTTTTGCAACCAATACTGAATCTCAGTGTTTGATCAACTGTTAAATGAGGATAATGTACATCTAATTCACCATTATATATTAGATCACCTCTATAATGGTCTAACATCTCCTTTTGTGGAATATTATCATACAAGATTTCACCTTCAGTTGAAATAAATTGATCGATTTCACCAGCCAAATTCTTCAATAAACTCGTGCAACCAGCGCCTGGTCTACCTAAAACCAAACACATTTCACCAGGTTTTACAAAACCATAAACATTCCTAACAATGTCCTTAACTTGAGGTCTTTCACGTTTACCCGTGATATATTTATAGACAAGTTTGGGTAATCTTACAATGGCAAAACAGGTTGGAACAAATGAAGTTACTGAATCAACACCTTTAATTCTAAGATCTTTGAAAGTCACTCCAGTCGAGCGCAGATGGATACCTTGCTCATCAGCAGAACTTAGAAAGGTAGTAACTAATTTCTTAAAATCAAAATCCTGTTCATTTTCAAGATCAAAAATATATTTATTTGTAGCTAATTGCACTGATAAAGTTGATAATCTTCTCAAAACACCCCCATCTGATCTGGTATCAGATTCACCAACGATTCTGATGATATCGTTCATTTCATTCTCCTCATCACTAACGTTATAGTCTTCCATGTACGCATCTTTGAATTTTGGAATACTCCTAGAACTTAGCTTTTTCCCAATAGAAGTACTCATTGATAACTTGTAGTTGAAAGCACGAGTGAGAGAAGGGTTCTAACTTTTTAAATAAATCATACTTTTTAAATTGTCTTAATTCTCAAAAATGTATAAGTTTGGCTGTATAAGTTTTCGATTGCTTCTTTCCTTTCATGCATAAGAGATGTGTTCAATACAATAATGCACTAAATTAATGGTAACAATTGACGGACCAGCTGTAAATTTGAAGATCTCATGAGATAATATTCATTATAAGTTTAGATTGAATCATGAAAGAACGTTTCACTTGATTTCATAATAGACAAGTTGAGGACTAAGGACATGACCTCTATAAAAATGAATTTCAATAATTAAATTTATCTCTGGTTGTGTTGCTTCAACAGTCTTGACCACCTGGAACCTCACCAACAATTAATCAGCTAAATAAGTCAGACGTTAACCCCATCAATGATCAGTATCTTTCGGGTTTTAGACAAATAAACTAGAACGGTTGTGCAATATTGTTGCAAATCCTTAAGATCAAACGCTATAAGTCATATAAGACTTTATAGCACTAGTATCTTCCTATATAAACACGTAGTAATCTTTTTTAGTTTTCACATGAAAAAATAAAGTCTTGGTTCTTTAATAAAATTATTCGGTTGCTATAGTTACCCCAATCAATTTTTTGAGTTATGGGTTGTGGATAGCAATTTGCGCTATCATTGAAATCAATATCGAATTATATGGATCCAAAAAGAAGACCCTCCAAATTTGCTTATACAGTTACATGATAAATCTGTTTTGAAAAAAGGTCATGATACTTATTAATTTTATATAATTTATTGGAAAAGTTTAGTAATTAAAGCAAAGATACCAACTACTCCACCAAAAAAGATTGTTAAATAGAGGTTCAAATTCGATTTTTCACGATCACTAATAATAACCATAGCTTTATCAGCTTCAGATCTTTTTAATACTTGTCTTGATAATTCAGTTGATTTTGGTTCAGTCCCAACTGGTAAATGTTTATTTGGATATAATTCTTCAATAAATTGTTCAATTTTACCACAAATCATACCAATTTTTAGATAGTTTGGATCATCTGGTTTTGATTTATGATGGATTTTTCTGATATATTCTTGAAAAATTTCAATACAACCACCAAAGGTTCTTGATTGTAAGATTAATTTACATGTTTGGCCTTTTCTAATTTTCAAATGTTTGGTGAAAATTAAATCATTTTGATAAACTAATTCTAATGTAGCAATAGCCATGACTTGAGGAATAGCACAGAAGTTGAAACTTGATTGATCTTCAATCAAACTCAAGTATTTCAAAACATCTTCTGCATGAGTTAAAGCGTTATAAACTAAATCACTAACACAGTAAACACCTTGTTGTCTACCTTCTTCAGTTGTGAAATCTTTCAGTTCTTTTGCATAATTTCCCCAAATTTCTTTTGGCCAAAAAGCTCTACCATCAGCCATATCTTCTTCATAGTCTCTAATGATGTTAGTTTTTTGCAAAAATAACCCCATACTTTTCAATAATTGTTTATCTTCGTATAATTTATCATCACCAAATCCAGCTAGAACAATTAATCTAGTTAAACCATCACCGACTAAACCGGCAACGTAATAACAGTATAAATCATAATCAGCAACAGTTTTCAAACCACTTAAATTAAAGTCAGAATCTTCAATATAATCTGCCATACCATTACCCATTTGATCGCAAATATCTTTCAATACCTCTTGATATTCTGTTTTTAAAGCATGATACTCGGCTAAGATCTTATCGAATTCGACTAAAACTATACGATCAGATTCATTTGGTCCATTACCATTGAAAGTCCAATCTTTAGTTAATAGTTTTTTATGGAAATCTCTCAACAATGGAACTTTAAATTCTTTATCAATAGTCATATCATCCTCGATTGTGTCCAAAGCTCTTAGAAGTAAATAGAATATCATGACAGCAACTCTTAATTCAGGATGTAATTCTTCAATAACAGTAGCAAAGGATCTTGATGTTTTAAATAATAAATAATAACATCTTTTCAAATTTTCTGATTCAGTTTTTGGATTTCTTGGATGAAGAGATTCTTTGAAATATTTCAGGTGGATAGCTGCCTTCAATTCATCTGGATGAAGCGCTAATTCAAGTAATTTTCCCATAATTGGAATTGTTTATTTGATATAAGTCGATTTAAAGATTATTGATTCAATTTTTTTCTCAACGAGAGTTGAGCTAAACGATTAAAAAAAGGCGTCCGCAAAGGGAAATATTCCAGCACGTGAGTCACATGGATATTCATTCATTCTTCAATATTTGGTCTTATAGTGTATTGATTTAAGCAGCTTAGATTGTTATTGATAAGAAAGGATGTCTATTTTGATCGGAACTGATGAGGTTGTACTATTGTAGTATATTATCAAAAAAAAAGCAATAGTAAGGTTAGGTTTAGACTATTAACGCGAAATGGTTTGTGGTTTACCTGAATGTATGTTGTAAAATCTGATTGTGAAAGTAATGATCGTGATATATGTATTTGCAAACTGACCTTTGATACACTGTTAATAATTCTATTTGCATTTCAGATCATTACAATATAATAAGAAAAAAAAGCACGATAACGTGGTGGTGAACGGTAAGAGAAAAGATATTGGATACTTCAAATTGAATACCAGTTGAATGATGATCATGTCCTGGACAAGTAAGAGAGATTAATTGTCTAGCCACTTGAATACCATAGAGTATTCGATTGTTCAAAGAAGGATTTGATGACATAACAAACTCTTCCAGTTCCAGTTTCCAGAACAACTCATGGTGTGAAGAACTAAATCAAGTATAAAAACAATTGAAAATCGTAGAGATTTCCGTTGAAAAGTTCAACTTCAAACAACTTGAATCTCTTTCTTTAAAGACGAAGACAGTTCAAATACGATCAAATTTCACGAAATTCTTTGACTTCTCTAATTTTCTTCATTTTTTTCTATCAAATTCCTCATGGAATTTTCTAGATTCTTTTTTTATTCGTCCACATTGAGAAAAAAAAATATATAAGAAGAGTAAAATTTGCCTCTTTTCAACAATTGATTTAATTTATTAATTAGTTCAAGAAATCAATAAAAATTAAAATGTCCAAAACTGAGTCTTATGAATTCCAAGCTGAGATCACTCAATTGATGAGTTTGATCATCAACACCGTTTACTCAAACAAAGAAATCTTCTTAAGAGAATTAATTTCAAACGCTTCTGATGCTTTAGATAAAATCAGATATGAAGCCTTAAGTGATAAATCAAAATTAGAAACTGAACCTGAATTATTTATCAGAATTACTCCAAAACCAGAAGAAAAAGTCTTAGAAATTAGAGATTCTGGTATTGGTATGACTAAAGCTGATTTGGTTAACAATTTAGGTACTATTGCTAAGTCTGGTACCAAATCATTCATGGAAGCTTTAAGTGCTGGTGCTGACGTTTCCATGATTGGTCAATTTGGTGTTGGTTTCTACTCCTTATTCTTAGTTGCTGATAAAGTTCAAGTTATCTCCAAAAACAACGATGATGAACAATACGTTTGGGAATCAAACGCTGGTGGTAAATTCACTGTTACTTTAGATGAAACCAATGAAAAAATTTCAAGAGGTACTATTTTAAGATTATTCTTAAAAGATGATCAATTAGAATACTTGGAAGAAAAAAGAATCAAAGAAGTTGTTAAAAGACATTCTGAATTCGTTTCCTATCCAATTCAGTTATTAGTTAAAAAAGAAGTTGAAAGAGAAGTTCCTCAAGAAGATGAAGAAAAGAAAGATGAAGAACCAGAAAAAGTTAAAGAAATTGTTGAAGAATTAGAAGAATTAAACAAAACTAAACCATTATGGACTAGAAACCCATCTGAAGTCACTCAAGAAGAATACAATGCTTTCTATAAATCAATCTCAAATGACTGGGAAGAACCATTAGCTGTTAAACATTTCTCAGTTGAAGGTCAATTAGAATTCAAAGCTATCTTATTCATTCCAAAAAGACCACCATTTGACTTATTTGAATCCAAGAAGAAGAAAAACTCTATCAAATTATACGTTAGAAGAGTTTTCATCACTGATGAAGCTGAAGAATTAATTCCAGAATGGTTATCATTCGTTAAAGGTGTTGTTGATTCTGAAGATTTACCATTAAACTTATCAAGAGAAACTTTACAACAAAACAAAATTTTAAAAGTTATTAGAAAAAACATTGTTAAAAAATTAATTGAAACTTTCAATGAAATTGCTGAAGACACTGAACAATTCAACACTTTCTATGAAGCATTCGCTAAAAACATTAAATTAGGTGTTCATGAAGATTCCCAAAACAGAAATGCTTTAGCTAAGTTATTAAGATATAACTCAACTAAGTCAGGTGAAGAAAGAACCTCTTTAACTGATTACGTTACCAGAATGAAGGAACATCAAAAGAACATTTACTTCATCACTGGTGAAACTTTAAAAGCTGTTGAAAAATCTCCATTCTTAGATGTCTTGAAAAACAAAGATTTCGAAGTTTTATTCTTAGTTGATCCAATTGATGAATATGCTTTCTCTCAATTGAAAGAATTTGAAGATAAAAAATTAGTTGATATCACTAAAGATTTCGAATTAGAAGAAACTGAAGAAGAAAAAGCTACAAGAGAAAAAGAAGAAAAAGAATTTGAAGGTTTAGCTAAAGCTGTTAAAGAAATCTTAGGTGAACAAGTTGAAAAAGTTGTTATTTCCCATAAATTAGTTGATGCTCCAGCTGCTATTAGAACTGCTCAATTCGGTTGGTCCGCTAACATGGAAAGAATCATGAAAGCTCAAGCTTTAAGAGATAATTCTATGTCCTCATACATGGCTTCTAAAAAAACTTTTGAATTATCTCCAAAATCTTCAATTGTTAAAGAATTGAAAAAGAAAGTTGAAGCTGATGGTGCACAAGATAGAACTGTTAGAGATTTAACTTCATTATTATATGAAACTGCTTTATTAACTTCAGGTTTCACATTAGAAGAACCAAACTCATTTGCTGCTAGAATCAACAGATTAATCTCCTTAGGTTTAAACATTGATGAAGAAGAAGAAGAAGAAAAAGTTGAAGAACCAAAAGTTGAACAAGTTGCTGCTGAAGAAACTGCTGAAACCGAAATGGAAGAAGTTGATTAAATGATCTGTTTATAGTTTTTAATTTACATTGCTTTATATATTTAGTGAAGGAGAAATGTAGAGATTACGGTATATCTATTGTAAGTAACATGTACATAATTGATGTATTCAAAAAAATGATAAGTCTTTAGATACTGACTTCCTTATCTTCTTCCACAGTGGCAATACCAACATTAGATTTCAAGGATGAAGCGTGAATGGATGGAATTTCAACAGCAAAACCTTTGATTAAGTTATACTCATGTGTGATTTCACCACCTAAACTTTTGATTGATTCTTTAACACTGTGTCTATTATTAGTATTTATCAGATCAAACTAGAGCTAATACACATACGCATCTAAAGTAGCATCCTCTTTTAAAGTGACCTATTAGTTGACATTAGTAATTTGTTGATCATCATATAGAGTTGATTGACACTCACAATGTATGATTTTTTATCTTCTTGTGACATTTTGATTTGATTTTATTCGATTTGATTAAATTTCAAGGAGTTTTGAGAGATTAGAAAATAAAATTGCGATTTAGATTTGGATCTTTTATGTTTTGACACAAAAATATGTCGGGTGACTGACCTTTTTGATGTTGATTTATTTGAAAAGTTGCAAGTTTTTGAAGTGACATTTTCAGTTCCATGTTGTAACTACAAGGATTATGAATATTGGAGGTGGAATTTGGTACGATATAGTGAATTTTCTCATAATAAAACATTCATTTTCTAGTATTTTACCATGTCTGAAAGCCAGCTCTTAGAATTATAACGAATTATGTAAAAGACTAGAATACTTGAAGATAATCGAACTAAAAGCAATGTTTTCACACTCCTGAGTGCTGGCTACAGCTATTCTAACGACTAGATTAAGGCAAAAAAATCCACCTAAGAAAGATCAAATAACCAGTTCCATTTCAATTTAGCTAAAAATATCCACTTTAGGAAAACGTCCGAATGCAGAAATATAAATATCAAAAAATTAGAGTAAGCTAGTTAACAAACTTATCTGTAAATAAACTAGATGAAGATGAGTAACTATTCAATCGATGAATATCACAAGAAGTTCACCTCAGAGTTTAAAAGTTAGTAAATATCAGAGCCTCCCCATCGTATCGATACTAACTTTTGAGTAAAGAACTTGAAGATCGAGTTGGACATGATGATGAAGAAGCTCTAAAAGACTTAATTACATTGAAGAAAGAGATTGAATCAATTGCCCATATACTACCTAGATATCAACAACTATCGTATTCTGATCAAATAAAATCAATGACTAGCAAAATTAAACCAAAACCTACAAAACGATTCAAATTAAATAGAGATAAAATACAGAAAAAAGAAGATATTGAGACCAAGATTGAAACCAATTTAGAAGAAAAAATAATTGAAGGACAAACAGAACAAAAGAATGAAGTGATAAAGATAACTGAATTATCATCAAGTTTAGATAATGTTTCCGATTCAATTGTAATAACATCAGAGATCAATTCAATAACTTTGAAAAACATTTCAAATTCAATAGTCTTAATAAATTCGAAAGGCCCTGCATTTTTATTCAATTTATCCAATTGTTTAGTATTTGTGAAATCTCATCAATTGCGAATCCATGATTCATCCAATTCAAAATTCATAACTGATATAAACTCAAATTTAGGTATAATTGAAAACTGCAAGAATCTAAAATTTGAAGATGATTTTCAAGTTAAAGACTTTAATTGTCCAATTGGTAAAAGTCCAAATTATGAAACATTTATTAAAAGTGAATTAATCGATACATTGATGAAAGAAATAATTGAAGAACCAAAATTAGAACAATTACAAAATTATTTAAAGAACATATAGAGCTACGTTATTTTTAATAAAATTTTCGTTCATATTAGCAAACCCTTTATTATTTGTATCATGATTCTTGTAAACATGATGCGAGATTTAAGATTTAATTTTTATCATTTGTATCTTCTATTTTTATCTTGATAGCTTTGATCTTGATAGCTTGGTCTATATGACCTAGGCTGATTTTGATAGTAATCACCATTGTGAGGTTGTTGTAATTTTACTCCTGGATATGAGTTTTGTGGTGGACTATATGAATTTTGTGGTTGATACGAGTTCTGTTGTCTATAACCCATCATATTGGAATTATCAGGTTGGTGACTTGTTCTCATTGGTAAATTGATAGTTGGTTGAGGTGATTTTCTTGGTGGAATTGGATAATTTATAGGAGTTTGATGAGTAAGTACTTCTTGAACAGGAGGAGGTTGTACAAATGGAGGCGTAATTTGTGCAATATGTGGCGAAGTTTGATGCGATAGCGGAACTAATGCACCACTGTAACCTCTTTGGGTTGCTGAACTATCATAAAAAGAATCATTAACAACTTGTGGATCTTGTTTATATTGACCTGAATATCCGTCATATTCTTCAGAAGCAGCTTTGATTTTTTTTGATTCCCTTCTAAGCTGAGATATTTCAGATTCTAGTCTACCAATCTCTTGATAATATTTAGTTCCATATAACTTTGATAATGAGATTTTTAGTTTTTGAACTAGATTAGGATATTGTTTTTTTATTTGTTCTATGGAAAATAACGAAGGATTTTCACTCTGATATGAAGTTTCTAGATCTTGTTTTAGAGCTTTGTTTTCATCTTTCAATAATTGTAACTGTTCTCTTAATAAATCAGTTTCATCTTTCTTCTTTTCTAGGGTAACTTTCAATTCTTCAACTTTAACGTATGTTTCTTTTTTGATTTGATCTCTGAGTTCATCAATTGGTTTCTCATATTCAGATTGAACTTTTTCAACTGTTTTTCATAATTACTTGACAAAAATGTAGTCTTCACATCCCAATCATTGAATTCTTTAACATCTTCATTCAGTTTAGTATACAAATTTTTGGAAATTTTGAGAAGTTTACTCTTCAATTCTTTAACTGGAAAATAAGGTCTTAAATGCGACTGAAGTTCTTTAATGCTTGATGAGTTATTTCTATTTTCAACAAAAGTACTTTTGAATAAATTCAACTGATAATTATAATATCTGAATCCAGGAAACCCTTCATGGACATTTAGCTGGAATTCAATGGTTTCGTTGAAATCCTTTAGAGAAGAATTTTTAGGAACATTATCATTAACTATTAAAAACCATGATAAAAATGCAGCTTCATCAGGATAAACTTCAAAAAATGTTTTTCCATTGTTATCACTATTGACATAGAATAAATCAAAAAAAGAGTTGAATAAACAATAAACTATATTTCTTATATCTTGGGTATCATTTTCATTAGAGTTTCTGATAAATATCAATAATTGTGTTAAATTTGCCAAAACCTTAGCTGCTGATTCTTTCAAAGTTAGTTCTCTTGAAATTGGAACCATCTCAAAATCATGAACAAAATAATTAGCTGGTTTCAAATATGACAAAAATGCTTGAAATAGTATAAGATTGAAATCAAACTCTGATTCAACGCTGACAGGTAAATCTAATTCTTCAATCTTATAATCTTCTTTATGCACACCATAATTTGGAGAGTTTTCAGACTCAGCATCGTCATAATCAACTAGTTCTTCATCAGCATCAAAATCTTTAGTAGCTTGATCAATGTATTTAGGAGGTCTGGTTATCAAGAAATTAGTTAAATAATAAGAGACGTTTAAGAATTCGTCAACTTTATTATTCACCTTTTCGAAATATTCGTCAGTTGTTTGACAATAATCAGTGTATTTCTTGGAATGATTGAGGTTGTGGTTCCCCAATGAGATCCTCTTGACCAACAATCTGACATTACTGTCCATTCTACTATCTTTTTTTTCAGCAGAATATTTGTAGTTTTGTTAAGGATTTACCCAAAAAACATTATTTGAAATATTTACTGAATAATTGTCCTGTTTAGGCAATTACTTTTTTGGGGGTATTTTAACCATAGTAACATGTCAGATTTCCTAATTGGGGGTTTGTAAACAAAAATAAAAAAATCGAAAATAAAACAGATCTACTCTTATTCATGTCAAAAAAAATAACTTTGAATTGACACAACAGAAGCATACATTTATACTGTCACCTATTTAGATATGTCTATTAAGCACCTTGCTTCAAGATACTTAGAGAATATCTCTTCAGATGACTCACCAGGACCTTTAAGGCCTGTTAACTTATATCAGTCAAACGAATTGACACCGTCTAAATTAGATAAATCCAACAAACTTGGCTCACAATCTCCATCTAAGAAGTTGAACTTCTCCAAAAGAACCAACTTGGATGCAGTGGACACCTCATCTATTGAGCTATCAATAGCTGGTTTAAAATTAGACAGCCCTTCCCCATTGAAAAGAATTTCAAAACCAAAAATTGATCTTAATAGGCCCCCAAGATTTGATCTAGATAAGACCACGAAAGGCTACGAATATCTTTGTAGGGTTGGTGAAGTCAAAGAATGGTTACAAAAGATAATCAATGAAGAAATTCGTTCAATTATTGAACTATCACAAGACTCATTAAGAGATGGGGTTATATTGGCTAAATTAACCGAACGAGTAAAACCTGAATTTGTTAAAAGAATTATTCCATCTGGTACCAAATTACAGTTTAAACACACCGAAAACATCAACTTGTTTTTTCAATTATTAGATTTTGTTAAAATGCCAGACTTATTCAGGTTTGAATTAACTGATTTGTATGATAAGAAAAATGTCCCCAAAGTTATATTTTGTCTTCATGCTTTGAGTTTCATGCTAGCTCAAGATGATAGAATTCCATCAATGGAAGATTTGAGTGGGAAATTAGATTTTAAGGATGATGATATCAAAAAAGCTGAACAGTCTCTTGTTGGTGTTAGTTTACCGAATTTTCAATCGATGCATAAACAGTTCAACAGAGAGTTACCTTCTCATCCTGCTGTTAAGTCTGCAATTTCAAAATCCCAAACTTTGCTACCTCCCGCTGAAGTTTTACCTAAGAAAGAAGTATCTAATAATCCATTTTTGGAAAGCTCAGAATCAACGAACTTAGAACAAAAGACGTACGATGAATCAATTGAAACAGATGAAGGATCTGAAGAAGTTTTAGTTAATAGATATAACTCATCACCCACGAAGAGCAAGAAACTGTCAGAATCGGATTATTTGACCAACATTATTAGATTTCAATCAATTGCAAGAGGTTCTATCTTCCGGTATTCTATGTTCGTTGATCGTATTATGCTGAAATCAATGAGCGATGTCATTATTCAAGTTCAAGCACTAGCTAGAGGATCTCTAGTTACCAATAAATTCAGGTTGAAGACATCAATAATTGAAGAATTTAAGCCAAATTTGGTTCAATTTCAATCAGTTATAAGGGCAAAAAGATTCAGACTACAGATCAAAGAAATTGATGAATCTCAAAGAAATAACAAAAATCTAGAACTGCAAAGTATTTCCCGTGGTTCAATACTTAGGGGTCAGATTAATGAAATTAATCGTCAATTAATAAGAAATGATCATAAGATTGTCAAATTACAAAGTAAAATGAGAACGATTTTAACTAAAGACAGATTACAAAAATCTATGACGGCAGAGAAACCACTAACTCTTTTTCAATCACAAGTCAGAAGAATCTTATATACTAGAAGAATGAATAGATCAGTTACAGAAGCTCATTCATCAGAAGATGCGATCTCAATTCTACAATCAGTTATCCGTGGTTCTAAAATACGGTATTCAGTCATTGAAAAAAATGAAGCATTGCAAAGCAATTTAAATGACATTATAGGACTTCAAAATATTGCTCGAGCTGCTATAACTCGTTCCAGATTGATGAATACGCTGGATGTTATTGAGTTTGAAGAATCAAAGATTAATGAATTAGCTAGTATATTTCGAGGTAAAAAATTACGGTATTCAGTTGAAAGAACAAGGAAGTTACTTACAAGATATACTAATACAGTTATTAATGTTCAGTCGACTGTTAGAGGTGTTTTATCAAGATTTGATTATGATTTATTTTTAGATAGTTTAGATTACTTCTCAATTGAAACAATTGGCTTACAATCATCAATTCGTGGTTATTTATACAGAAAATCTAGAAAAGAAGACATGAAATATTATGAAGGTCATTTAAAACAAATCATCAAAATTCAAAGTTCTATCAGAGGTAAATATTTAGGTAGTGCATACAAGTCATTAATTACTATGCCAAACCCTCCATTATCCGTTATAAAAAGATTTGCATATCTACTAAATGATAGTGATGTTGATTTTGAAGAGGAAGTAAATCTAACAAGAATCAAGGAATCAATTAGTGAAAAGACAAGTTCTAATGAATTATTAGAAAAACATATTGGTCAGTTAGATTTAAAGATTGCTTTATTACAAAAAAATAAAATTTCTTTAGATGAATTATTACTTCAAAAAAACCAACATATTAATAAAAATTCAATCAGTACAACAATTGATGTTACTTCATTGAATAGAAAAGCTAAAACAAGAATGGAGTTATATGAAAAACTCTTCTATTTATTACAAACACAACCCAGTTATTTATCAAGATTAATTCTAACAAATCATCGAGGTGTTGATATTTCTTTAAAAATATTTAGTAATTTACAGTCAAATGAATTACCAACAAGAGAAGAATATTTATTTATCAGACTGGTCAAAACTACATTAGAAGATTTTATTTCAAAGTCTCAATCAATTGATGAATTACAAAGAAACAAAAGGTTAGGATGGCAGAAATTATTATGGTCTTTTAACGAAACTCAATTTCCTTTACTAAGTAACTTGTTCAGTTCATTAATTGAGAATATTCATTCAGATCACGAATTAAGCTTTGAAAGTGATCCTGTACTTATTTACAGATTTGTTCACAATACTCCTAAAACAATCACGGTGGAAAAAGCAATTGAAGATCCTGAAACAAAAGCTGCATTCATCTTAAATTTACAACAATTAAGGGAATTTGGCAGTGAGGTTTTCAGAATTATTAATGATAACGTCGATAAGATTCCAAATCATATGAAAATTCTAGCCAATTCTGCATATAAATCATCATTGAAAAGATTTCCATATAACGTTGAGCAAGAACATTTAGCAAAGGCTGGTTTTGTTATAATTAATGGCTTTATCAATATGGTATTTGAAAATCCAGATTTATTTAATCTACCTTCAATTGAAAAATCAGATAATTTTCATAAAAATTTAAAAGAAATTTCAAAATTTCTGATCCAATTATTCTTGATGAAACCTTTTGGCTCAGATGATATCTATTTGAAGCCACTGAACAAATTTATTTGCTCTTCAGTTGATGGCGTTCGCTCCTTAATCAAAAGTTTGATTGATATTGGTGAAATTGATTCTATTTATAATATGTCAGTCTATGATGATATGACTGCACATAATAGACCGAAACTAACTTTAAGAATTAGTGATATGTTTGCAATTGAGAAACTAATTAAGGAAGAGATTAACTTGATTGCTCCATTAGAAGATGATACACTAAGAGAGATTATAGTTGAAATCAAATCAAATAACGCAAGCGATGTTTCCAAATTAAATGGCTATTATACCTTAAGCTTGAATCCTTCAAGTTATAAATCAAGTCCAGTTGATTCCCGAGTTAAAGGATTATTTATGCAAGCTAAAAGATGTGTTTTATATTTAATTCAAGTTCAAGATGATCAAGATGATTTATATGATTTATTGAAATCCAAAATTGATCCAATTCATGAAATTAAATTCAAACAGATAATAAGTTCTGAGAATAAGAATATTGAAATGAATCATATAAATGATTATGTTAATGATGGCCAAGGGTTTTTAGGTGATTTAAGTAACACTAATTATCACAAGTTAAAACAAATTGCATTAGAGAGAATACTGGAATTGGAATCAATTGATAAAGTCTCTAGACAAGATTCATTTCAAACTCTATTGAATGAAATTGCTTATGATATTAGAACTAAATATGATCAAAGGATTTCAAGAAAGAAACAATTAAGTATTGCGCAAAATACACTAATAAGATTAGATGAAAAACACAAATTTTTAGAGGATCAATTATATGCATATAACATGCACATTGATAAATCGATGGAAGAGTTACAGTCAAAACCATCAAAGAGCAAAAGAATTCTACCATTTACTAAACAATTTTTCTATGAAAGAGAGCTGAAAAAATCAGGTAATTTGCCAAAATTTGGAGCATATAAATATTCATCAAAAAGATTATATGAAAAAGGTATTTTAATTGAATTAAGAGGTTTAAATCAAGATCTTGGTTCTGCTTTCTTTAGCGGATTTAATTTTCCAAAGATTGATTTCATGTTTAATTGTGATAGAGCTGGTATTTTCACTATCTCATCCAAAAGCGGTACATTAGCAGTCAATGGATCATTAGAAACTCTAACAATTGATCAATTATTAGAATACCAATTTGAAAATAAACCACAAATTTCCTTGTTTAATGATATGGCCAAATTTGATACTAATTGTTTGATTAATTTTATATTTAAAAAATTTTATCATTTCAATGAAAACAAGTAATCAAGTTACAAACAAATGAACAATTATTTTATACCCATTTAATGATCGACTGTAGTAAACTTATTTTCAAATAATTACGATTTGTATCAGTATTCTGTGGTCCTGTCAAAAAGTCCCCATATTTTTGTTCATTTTTCGGCCAAATTCCCACTCTACTGACTCTTGAGTCTACTCCCTCTTTCCACTACTTCCATAATGGGTTACGAATCACCAATTGGAGGCGTCACTAGACGTCTTGATGCAACTACTGTTATCCACTCAACCAAATTTGCTGTTAAAGATAGCATGACGGTGGGAGCTAGAATGGCTATTATCAACGTTCCAGGTACCAAAAAATTAGTTTTATGGTCTTCAATTCCAGTTAGTAAAGAACTTGATAAAGCGATTGATGTTGCCACAAATAACAAGACTGAAGAGTTTGAGATCGTTGCTGCAATTGTTCCAAATATTCATCATACCATGAGTGCTGAAGGACTTAAAGAAAAATATCCAAACATTAAACTAATTGGACCTTATGGAATTACAGATGAACCAGGTATTAAGTTAGATTATGAATTCCAGAAAGACGAGGCAAATAAAATCATCGATGCTAATGAAATCGTGGAAGGGTTAACTAATTTACAGTTTATCTTTTTAAGTGGACATAAAAATCATGAACTTGTTGTCATTGATAAGGAAACTAAAAATCTGTTCTGTGCTGATCTTGTCTTTAACGTTCCATTCAGTGGTATCAACGAAGATCAATACCCGGGAGGTTATCAAACAAGTGGATTTAAAAATTGGTTATTAAGCTTAATTAATCCAGATTGGTTTGTTGGTAGAAACTTTTCAAGAAAACTATTCCCATCCAATCCATGGAATAATGAAGCAGTAAGAGTCATGTTAGAAGATTTAGAGTATGATTCCATTATTTTATCCCATGGTCTTGTGATTGAGAAAGACGGTAAGGAAACCATCAAGAAACTGTTTGGTTATTACGTTGAAACTTGATGCTATCCCAAAATCAAATATATAAATATCTCTGTGGTTGTTGTGCAATGTGTATTCGTCACTTGGAAAATAATCTGGCCAACTGGGAGATCTTCCATCCTCCTGTCTCCTGTCACCAGCCTATATTACGTGAAACTAGTTGCTAATATTACATAATTAGGGGCGCGGTGGGCTAAATTTAGTGGGACTTACAATTTGTTAATCATTCAACATTTCACATTCATTCATCTCCTTCTATTACATTTAAAGTTTGGATGAAATCATTCATGATTTGAAGAGCTTGCATACGGCCTCGTGCAACTGCTCCTTGTACTGCGGCATCATCATCATTATTATTAGCCTCATTATCTGCATTAGGAATTTCTTCATTAACTTCATCAAATATTTCATCATGAACCCAAGCTCCAGGAATATTATTAGTGTTTGAAACATTTTCAGACGAATCTATACTATTTTTATCTTCGTTTCCATCTTCTTCAATTTTGGAAACTTGAACCAATTCAAAACCTTTGAATTTTGAATCTAAAATATGAATTTCTTTATATTGATTACAATATCTCCATGCTGTATAAAGATTATATAAATCTTTGATCAAAACAGCAACACAACATCCTAACAGGTTAATAAAATATGTTGATTCATCAGGCGTGTTTGAAAATCTATTCGCTAATAATTTAACATATTTGGATTTTATCAAGATTTTCCCAATCACTTCACCTGCAACAGGCCATAGGAATGTGGTTAATAAAGTTAACGCTCTTGAGTTTTGAAACAAAGAAGATGAATAATCATTATTCATTGCCAACCTAGCTTCTCTTGAATATCTTCTTTTGATTATATCTTTTTCCCTTTGGTCATAATTTGGGAAAAAGTACAGTTTCAACTTTTTGATAAAGTTTAGGTTCTTGCCATTTTTTTCATTCAGTAAAGTTCTTTTGTATTCTAATTCAGCAAACTCCTGGTCTTCTAGTTCAATTTGTTCAATTTCATCAAGTGGTAATCTATTACCTAAAAAGCATGTATTGATTCCTCTCAACAAACGATAATAATATCTATTGAAAGTTAGTTTGTAGACATAATTGTATAACTGGTAAATTGGATCTGCAAATAACAAGAAGTTCTTTGGATCCTTTTCATATTTCCATAAATTTGAGAAAAATGCTAATGGGTATAAATTTCTTATGAAATATGCGATTCTGCTATTTGAACGCATCGATAATAGAAATAATGGAAATCCTGCCATAAATGACAAATGGTTGAAACCAACTTTATTATTGGCTAATGCTGATTCAATACTTCGATCATTAATGTTTAATAATTTCAAAATGACACTCACTGGAGCCATTCTTTGAAATAATTGGAAACCTAAGGATGATAAAACACCGGTGATTGAGATGAGAACTGAACTAGTAACTGCTGACCCAGCAACTGTCCAGAACAAGTATTGTGTACCTCTTTTACTGAATAATTTAACTAGACTTGAAAACTTCAACATCATGCTTGGTTTACAAGTCAACTTATAAAGTGTCTGACATTGCGGACATTTCAGTTTTTCATTTGTATAAAGGTTATATCCATGGAGTGACTTTAATGAGAATCTTTGTACTCCAGATTCGTCTCTGAATATAAATTGAGGACTTTCATATCTTTCTAATGTGAATGCATTTTCTTGTGATGATTTAAGTGCAATATTTGCAGTCCAATCCAATAAACATTTCTGATGAACTTTTAAAGAACATGTACATGGAGATATTAGCTTCCTAGGTTCAGTTGGGCTAGATAACGGTGGCAAATCTTCAGCGGAACCTAAACAGATCCAACAACGGACATCTGACATTTTTACTTTATTATGTTGCAAGTTGCAAGTTGCAAGTGTAGTAATATAATGTTCGCCCAAAACACATCGCCCACCGCGTTTAGCTGCCTATATTACATAATTTAGAGAGATGTCATTACATAATTTAGGCAGACTCTCCCTAGAGAGATTTTGGTATAAAAAACACAAAAAAAAACTCAGCACAAATCGTCAAAACTTTGTTTTGTTCACCAAAGTTTGACACAAAATCATGGAAACTGATAAAAACTCAGATAGTAATATCAATAATTATATCCAGAATCTTGATGTTGCAAACGTTCTCTCTGCCGAATTACTAGACAGCAATGATCAGAGTTATATTGATCCAAATATCAGTGATTATAATAAAACTAATGAAAACCAATTAATTGAAAATGAAATTAATCCTTATGGAATTCCTGGTATTCCTCCATTACCTGAAGGTGTTGATCCTAAGAAGATGTGCCCATTTTGTCAGAAAACATTTTCCCATCCGGGTTCAATGGGTAGACATTTAGATTCGAAGAAAGGTACTAAACAACATCCTATTGATTTGATTGAAAAACTTAGGGCTGATGTTAAGAGAAGAGGAGATATTGAAAAAATTAAGGAAAGAAGACGATTAAGAGCTAAAAGATATTATGATAAAGTTGAAGTGAAACAAAGAACAAAAGTTCAAAGACGTGGTAGAGATAAACTACTAAGAGCTAAGAAACATTACATTCAAATGTTCTATAATAGATTAGGTAAACCTGAATTAGATGAAAATCCAACATTTCCAAGATTGGTGTTTTATTTCTTACCACCAAATCAGTGGCCAAATGATCCTCCAACTTTAGAAACTTATAGATTGTTATGTAACGTTTTGAATGAAAAGTTCTTACCAGGTGAAGAAGAAAATGCTAAAATTTACTTTGATATAATGCAAAAAATTCATACAGCATCTGAAAACTGGTTAGTTTTATCTGACCCTAATAAGCAAACTATCTGGTTAAGAGAATTAAAACAAGCAGCTGTAGATTCAATGATGGATAATTCTTTATATGATTTAAGATACAGAGATGAATGGGTGTTGAAATCTGCTAAGGAAAGAATCGAAAATGGAGAAGAAGATAAAGATGATGAAGATGAGGCTGGTGTAGAAGAAGATGTTAGTGATGCAAAGAGTACAGAGCAAACTCAAAATGTAGATGGTGATTATTATAATGAAGAAGAATTAGCAGCAGTTGCAGAAGCTGTTGTTAATAATTCCAAAGAGACAGAAAGTCATTTAGATCCACAATTGATGAAATAATAATGATGATAAAAATAATAAATAATAATTCTTCTATATATAAACTTCCTATCTTTTAAACATATAACTTTTTTCCAAAACGTCTCGAGCTTCATTAATCTTAACACTTAAATAAGCACTACCACCTTTATCAGAATGATTAGCAATCATACAACGTCTATACTTCTTCTTTAACAACTCAGCATTCAAATTCATTATTTCATCATTTTTTATATTCAAAATTTCTAACGCTTCACCTTCTGTCATGTTTGGATTGAAACCACCTGGATACTTCAAAAATTTCATTCTTAAATCTGTGCTGACATTCATTTCATTCTGATCTAAATGCTGGATTCTTATTCCATTCATCTCTGCAATCCGTACCCTCGATAGTCTCTTATATTTGGTCAAAGCTGATAAGAATGATTTAGCCTAGATGAATCTATTAATATTATAATTCATCTTAATCAGAGTTAAAAACTTACCGTGACAGCTACAATTGTGACACCAAAACCGATAATAATGGGCAGAACCTAGATATATCGTGTTAATTATGAGTATAAACCTGATTAGATCACAAACTCACCATTTTCGTGATGTGCAACTCAGGGTTAGTGAAGTATTGGCTCTATAGTAAGTTTTTTGTGGTTAAATTATTTTAGAGAAAATATCCAAACTAGGAAATTACCAAATTAGGAATCGAACAAATACAGAGATCAAATGAAAATTTGTCATTAGATTTATCACATTGATAAGTTGAGTAAAGAATGGTTCATTAGTTCTATGATTTATTTTGCCATGATGGAAAATAATTGAATATATATCATGCATTTCGTGAAGGAGCTCTCAATTCGCTCAGTAGTCTATTTTGAAGATCTGAATTCGCTTTCAATTTTTTGAATATGACTGGATCACTTTCATAAAACAATCCTTGGTTTTGGAAATAATCTTCATAAATATCTCTATTTTCAATAGGTAATATCCATTCGATCCAGGTAGAGCCCATCACAAGCTTCCAATTTCTCCTCCACCCTAAATCATATAGATTACCCATTTCTTTAGCTGATGGTTTATTAGAATATCTGTAATAACTATCATTTATGATTTCTAAGTTATTTCTGTACCTGTTGTATTCATAGTATTCAATAGTAGTTAAATTATTGAGCAATAAATATAATGTCATTAAAGTGAAAACAAAAGTTGAGACTGACATACATAAACCAAGTATACCAATTACTAACACATTCATATTTATGAACTCTTTCTGATATGATTCTTCTTGGAAAAATTTATAAATTTGATAACTTGACACTATCAGTATCAAAGTTGTATATAAAACAGATATGATCAAAAATTGAATAAAGAATTTGTGATTATTGAAACCAATACAAGTTGCGAACCAAGGACAATGATGATCCATTTTCAAATGACATCTATCACAACTTGAACAATGATGGGATCTGTCTGGTTTCCAAACGTTACATTTATTACATGATCTGAAATTCCCATTTTGTTTAACTTGAACTGAATTTGATGTCAAAAAATGTGGAGGTTCATTTAATCTTGAATTTTCTAAATCATTATAATGGCTATCAAATCTCAGTTCTTGGAAGTCCAGTGGAGAGCCAGGTCCATCAACGACTTTAAAATATGTGTAGATGCCTTGAACTGCTAATGAAAGACCAATAAAAGATAATATAATACCCATGAAACCTCCAATAATTCTAAGGCAAATAACGTAACAATAACCATAAATCCCATAAAAGTACAGACCTGTGGTAAGGACCTTAGGAAATAACGTCGTCAAGTAACAACAGAACGACTCGTAGCGTCTCAGTATCATGATGTTTACTTCAAAGAATATTCTCTAAGTAAAGATTGTAGAAGTTTCACACACAATTTTCCGATGTAAACACAATTTATAATAACCAAAAACAGTGACATTGATCGCAGTATATTTATCATGACTAGATTGACTCCACCACAGCAAGGTACTCTCCATAACTACGATTACAACTTAACTGCCTTCGAATTTGGTTCCAGAACAACTGAGAATGCAATCATCTTTATTGGTGGTTTAGGTAATAAATTCTTAAGTGTGCCATACTTACCAAAATTAAACGAATCAATTGGCCCAAATTGGAAGTTATTTGAGATAATGACGTCTTCAAGTGGTGATGGTTGGGGTACTGGCTCGTTAGATCGTGGTATTGAAGAGATTGGGAAACTAGTGAAATATTTGAAAACTAAATTGAATATTAAGAAAGTAGTTCTATTTGGTCATTCAACTGGTTGTCAAGACTCTTTCCATTATTTATTGCAAAATAACGGTGAATCAATTGATGGTGTTGTTTTACAAGCTCCTGTTTCTGATAGAGAGGCATGTGTCAGATTTTTTGGTGAGAATGATTTTGGTGAATTAGATGACTATATCAAAGAAGCTAAAGAAATATATGACACTAAAGGCCCATTTGAAGTACTACCGAAAAAATTCGGTGATGTTTTATTTGGTGCTCCAATCAATGCATACAGATGGCTATCGTTGACTGATATTGATGGTGATGATGATTATTTCTCAAGTGATTTATCAGATGAGAAATTGAAGAGAACTTTTGGTAAAGTTAATAAGCCAATCTTAGCATTGAGTTCAGGCAATGATTTTGCGGTTCCTCCAAATTTGGATAAACAAGATTTGTTAGATAAATGGAGTGGAATTGTTGGTTCGAACTTATTTCACAGTGCAGTGATTGAAGGTGCTGCTCATGATATTGGACCAGAAAGTGCTAATGAAGAAGCTGCTGTGACAATTTTAAATGAACAAGTGAACAAGTTTTTATCGACTATCTGAAAGTGAAAGGACATTTACGATAAAATAAGATTTTTATAAATGTGATTATTATGATATCTAATTAGTCTTAAGTTTTTTGGCTTTATCTTGTATTAGCTTATAATATGCTTCGAAGCCAATCCCACCAAACACCAAACTCAATGCAAACCATTGACCATAAGTTAAATCATGACCGAAAAGGAAGACACTTATCAACATTGAAATCATTTTTCTTGTAACTGTAACCATGATTAAAATTAGTGATCCAAAATTAGCTAATGTAATAAATATAAAGATCTGGCCAACTGCACCACATATAGAATATAATAAGATTTCTTTCAAAACTATTGGATATTTGTTTATGAATGAAAGTGAATATGATAATTGACCTGAAATTATAGTATAACCAAAGGTTAAAATAAATGAAACAAAATTTAGACCGCACATGAGATGAGCACCTGTTAGTTTTTTATTATCTTTGAATAATATGTCTTGAGTGGCATTGGTAATACCATCCAAGAATAGAGATGCTGATAAATAGATCAACCCAATTATTAGATAACCTGAATCATTTGATTTTATTTCAGTTTTACCATTAGTTAAAGTGAATAGTATAACACCAATAGTGACAATCAGTGCAACCATATGTTTATACCATGGAAAAGATCTTTTATAGAATAAGATATGCACTATCATAACAGGAATTAGTTTACAACTTTTGGCTAATTGGTATAACAAATAATCAACGTGTTCTAATGAGGACAGACCAACAGGGCTTGAAAGTGATTGAGTCATAGCAACTATTGTGATTGGCTTCAAAACTTCATAACTGAATATTTCCACTTTATCTTTCTTACCAGAATCACTAATTTTAACGTAAATCAAACCAACAATAAAACCAAACAAATTTTGTATTAAATTGATGAAAAATGGAGCTTTGAAATGCACCTTTTCTGGACCAAATCTCTGAGAGGACAGCTGCTCCTGTAACACGCCCCACGTAAGGAAAGACCCATAAATACCAGCGACACAAACACTCAAAAGTATGACGTTTTTCATTTAATTTCACTGAATAATTCACTTTCAATTGAAAGATCTTTTGTTTATTTCTTTCTTCATCCGGGAATTTTCGTGACTTCTGGAAATTTTTCACATTTTTTGTTGTCGAGAAATTATATTCAATATACAATCTTTGGAATCTCATTGAAAAAGGAAAAATTTCATTAAAAATGAGTGAAAATCCATTGGAATTGACATTTGGTGAAAGAAACAGCGCTTTTCTACAATCTGCTGATGATTTTAGAAAGCAAAGGGTCAAAATCACCAGAAGACTTCATAAACTAAAAGGGTATTTAAAGATTCAAGTCAAGAATACCAAAAATTATAAAGAAGTTAAATTTAATGAACAAAATTATGATGAAAATAATAAATATTACCTGTTGTTGTTATTGAAAGCAGAAAGAGACTATTTGTACGCTCTAGAAATCAAGTCATTGATTATTTTGAACACAAATGGAGTCAAACCAAAGCAAAAATTATTGATAACAAGATTAAGAAGTAGTTTATCATCAGTTAATGAATTGATTTCAATTAGTGGGAATGAACAAGACTTCATCAAAAAATTAGAGCTACTAATATATAAAGAATTAGTTAATGGTTATTATTCAATTAATATTAAAAAATGGAGTAATGCAATTAAAGCTTATTCAATTGCAAGACTTGCATTACAATTTTTAGAACAATTTAATGAATCACAAAACGTTCTATATAAAGATATCATTGAAGAAACAATTGATGAACATTTCAAATTAGCCATTTATAGAGATTCTAAAAGTACCACTGTTGATTTAACTGATTATTCAAAGAAAATTATTGAAGAACATTTAAAATCAAATCAAATATATAAACTCATTTCAACAAAAGATGAATTTTTCTTAAAACAAACTTCTGAATCGGAACTAATCAAACAGATCTCATGGAGATCTTATGAAGCTAAAGTTAAAGATGAGACATCAGCTAAATTACTTTCAAAGGTTTCAAAAATTGAGTTAAATTCGTTTGAATCATTTGATTTAGCAATTCAATTATGGCAACAAATACTAGATAATCATTCTTCTTATATTTCAAGAACTGTTCAAGATGATGATGAACAGGATGATCTGATCTTACTGGCATATATTAAATTTAATTCCTTATTATCAAGAGTTAAAAGAGATGATACTTTATTGTCAAAAAATAAAAAAGAATCCTTGAGAATTTTAGACTCAATCAATTCAACTTTACTAGAGATTATAGAACTACCAGGTGTTTATTCAGATGATGAATTGAATTCAAATCTAACAAGCTTGATTAATTACTACAAAAGTTATAAATTAAACATTCTAAGTTTACATTTTTTCAGTATCAAACAATATTCCAAATGTTTATTATTGTCATCCAATGCGTTAGACTTACTGAAAGAATCTGAACTCACTATTGACTTGGGAGATTTTATTTCAAATGATAGAATCAATGATTTAACTAATCAAATCAGTTCATTGAAACAAAACTCTCATGTTTTAGCCCAGATTGAGATCACTTTGCCAAAAGATAAATCTATAAGTGATGACATATATAGATTCCATAACTCTTATAACCACATAGTGAGTTTAGAACTTGAGCCAATCCCAATCAAACCTGTTTTATTCGATGTTGCTTACAATTACATTTCTTACACTAAAGAACAGCCACAAATTCCTCAAAATTCTCCAGTCAAACAATCAGTCACAGAAGAAGACGAAACTTCAAAGAAAAAGGGTTTCTTCGGTTTATTTGGCCGTTAAACCACGAATAAAGAATGAGTTTATTGGAACAGATTTTTGTGTAGTTAAACAATTCTCTCTTTATTCTAACCGACATCCAATCACCGAGCCGAATTTCTAACAAAGCTTTTATTCCAACAGCTTTAATTCTCTCCTTCCAGTCTCCTACCAGTTCAGTTGTGAGTTGGCTAGATCGCGATGACAGTGTTGGAAAGTTATGCTGCTGGTCCAGTGTTGGTATCAGTGGAATTCAATGACGAATTTACAGAAGTTACAAGTGTCACTTTATCTCCAGATTTAAAACTGGGGTTGTTCAATGGAGATAGTACTATAGGTCATAAATACATCTCTTTGAAATACCTTGGGTGTGATTCATTAAAAACATTCATCACCTATAAAGTCAATAATGAACTTGTGTCAGGTTCGAATAAAATAATAATCAGCGATTCTCACAGATTTAAAGATAGTTCAAGTGTTACTATAGATAAAGCTTTGATTGTTAAAGATGACCCAGTGCCAATATCAAAGGCAATCCTATCATTTCCTGAAGAACTCTACACTTTATTGAAGAATCATTCAGGCGTGGAATTGTTCAATGTTCTCAAAAATCAATTGGGGTTGGATTTGATTCATGAAGGTTTGAATAACACAATGTATAAAGTGTTATTATGTGAACCTGTTGATCAAGGTATTTTGACTGAAGCTTCAACAATCACACTAATCAAAGATAAAGCAACAGGTTTTGAAGATACTGATATTCCAATTCATGATATTGATTTAGATATATCTTCCTATTTAAATAAGTCTCCAAAGGAATTGACATTCAAGACAAAACCTCTGGAGAGTTCATTCATTCACTCAATCCCATTGCCTTATGAAAGCGATGATACTGAAACCATTGGATATTTAACTACGTCTGATTTCTCGAAAATAGGTATTCATAGCGGTGATTATGCTGAAATTGTTATAAATGAAACAACGACAAAACTTATCAAATTACTATCATTCATTGAGCCTAATGATTATGAAGATAGCACTATTTATTTGTCTCCAATATTCTTGATCAACAATGGATCTGTTAGTTCCATTAGGATTAGGAAATTATCTAAGAAACAAAATTTATCATCTATACCAATTGCAAATTCAATAAACATAGTTAAAGTTGCATCACCACAATCATTAAGAAAATCCAACGAATTACCATTCATGTCAAATCTGAAAACTTATTTTGAGACAAAGCAAAGAGTTGTATCAATTAATGATTTAATTCCAATTACGTTTGATTTTATTTTAGCAAACTCTTTAGCTTCACAAAATCCTGAAATTTCAATACCTTTAGGTAATCCAGATACTGTTATTTGGTTTAGAGTCTTAGAAATAGATGGTTTAAGAAACTCTAGCTCACAATATATTGTTGATCCATCACATACTTCAATGTCACAATCAGGTACAATTAGTGAAAGACCTCCAGATTTAACTTTTAACTGGTTACCATATTTAGGATTGCGTTCCAATTTTGATTATTTGAGTGGTAAAGATGAAGTTTTCTCATATGCCAAAAAATTATCTAAGTGGATTAAAAGTAGTATTGTTAATAAAACCCTAAAAACAACAGTTTTAGTTCAATCATTAAATAGAAACGTTGGTAAATCATTCATCGTTGAAAGTTTAGCACAAAGTCTTGGATTACATTTATGCGTTATTGATGGGTATGAAGTTATAAATCCAACTTCAGAATCTAAAACAATCGGTTATATCAGAGGTTTGTATGATAAAGTCGTTGAACAAACTAATGGATCAATTATTTATTTGAAGCACATTGAAGCATTGGCTCAAAAGACAGAAGATGAAAAACCAAGTTTACTAGCATCTAAGTTAACTGAATTGATCCAAGATTACACAAACTCAGGTGCCATTTTCATTGCATCTACAAATGACGCAGATAAGATCCCAGAAGAATTAAGATCACAATTCAGATTTGAAATAGAAATTCCTGTTCCAAGTGAAGAAGAAAGAAGAAGTATATTTGAATATTTGTTAAAAATGCATAGCATTGAATTAAGAAATGATGTTTCTTTATCTTCATTATCTTTACAAAGTGCTGGTTTATCACCTAGAGATTTATTATCAATCGTTAAAAATGCTCAAAGCTTAGCATGGGATAGAATTGAAGAACTTTCAGAAGAACTAAGTATTGAATTTATCCAGTTAACTAAAAATAATCCAATCAAGTTGATTCCTGATGATTTTGAAAAATCTATCAATGACGCAAGATCAAAATTTAGTGATTCTATTGGAGCACCAAAGATTCCAAACGTTAAATGGTCAGATATTGGTGGTTTAGATTTAGTTAAAGATGAAATTTTAGATACAATTGATATGCCGTTAAAGCATCCAGAATTATTCGCTAATGGTGTTAAGAAAAGAAGTGGTATCTTGTTCTATGGTCCTCCAGGTACAGGTAAAACATTATTAGCTAAGGCAATTGCTACTAATTTTTCACTGAATTTCTTTAGTGTTAAAGGTCCTGAGTTATTAAACATGTATATTGGTGAATCTGAAGCTAATGTTCGTAAAGTTTTCCAAAGAGCAAGAGATGCAAAACCATGTGTTGTCTTTTTTGATGAATTGGATTCAGTTGCTCCAAAAAGGGGTAATCAAGGTGATTCAGGTGGTGTTATGGATAGAATTGTTTCACAACTGTTAGCAGAGTTGGATGGTATGAGTGGTGGTGATTCAGGTGATGAAGTTTTTGTTGTTGGTGCTACAAATAGACCAGATTTACTGGATGAAGCTTTATTAAGACCAGGTAGATTTGATAAGATGTTATATTTGGGTATTTCAGATACTCATGAAAAGCAACAAAAGATTTTGGAAGCATTAACAAGAAAATTCAAATTAGATCCCTCTGTTAATTTGGAAAATGTTGCAAAATCATGTCCATTTAATTTCACAGGTGCTGATTTTTATGCATTATGTTCAGATTCAATGTTGAACGCAATGACTAGAATTGCAGGTGATGTTGATAAAAAAGTTAATAAGTGTAATGAAGAAAGAGCAGATGATGATAAAGTTTCAACAAGATGGTGGTTTGATAATATTGCCACAAAAGATGATATCAATGTTTTAGTCAAAGAAGAAGATTTCTTAAAAGCTAGAAACGAATTAACAGCGAGTGTTTCAGCAGATGAATTAGAACATTATTTGAGAGTTCGTGAGAATTTCGAAGGTGGTAAAAAGAAAGAGGTTAAGTAAGTTCTTTACACTATTATCATCATATTTTTTCCATTAATTCGTAAGATCATCAGTTTCTTCAGGTTTGAAAATAGTCAAACATTTCCATTTGGAATTCTGAGCAGATTCCCAACTTTTATCATTCAGATCAACTTGAAAATTCGACCATCTTAACCAAATATCTATTTTTTGATTAAATCCACCACCTTTCTCTAATGGCTCATTAAATTTCTCAATCAACTCTTTTCCTGTTGTATTGAAAGTGATATTCAAGGGTATTAAATTTTCTTTTACAGTATTAAACCTCGAGTCAATTGCAAAGAAATCAATTGAATCTAATTCATTATCAATAAATGTAAATGATATACCATCTTTATAAAACGAATAAAGAATCGTATTTTTCCCTAATTTCTTCAAAATCCCATCAGAAAGCTCACTTTCAAAGACCTTCACCATCTCTAAATCATCAAGAGGTTTCCCCAACAGTCCAAACCAGTCAATCTTCCTCATTTCCCACCGAATTCTTCAACAGAAAACATGATGAGTTTATACGATTCGATCCAAAAAGGAAATAAATATTCCGACCCAGTTCCGGAATTTTTATATCCTTCAAAAAGTTTTGATTTTTTTTTCAGTTTTCTCACTCTGTGAAGAAACTAAATAGAATAAATCAGAAAATTACACTAGTTTGATGTTGTCGAATTATGAACAGAAACCGTTTGATCCTATCACGGTCAAACCAAATGAGAAGAAAAGTATGCTTTGGTTTATAAATGCAACCACTCACCTCCAGATTGTTCTGATACTAACCGAGATGCTCAGGAGTCGCTTACTTCTATGATGCTGATGTTGGTAACTATGCTTATGGTGCTGGTCATCCAATGAAACCACATAGAATAAGAATGGCACACTCATTGATCATGAACTATGGTCTTTACAAGAAAATGGAAATCTATAGAGCAAAACCTGCAACAAAGCAAGAAATGTGTCAATTTCATACTGATGAATATATTGATTTCCTAAGTAGAGTTACACCAGACAATTTAGATATGTTTCAAAAAGAGAGTGTTAAATTTAACGTTGGGGATGACTGTCCTGTTTTCGATGGGTTATATGAATTTTGTGGTATTTCTGGTGGTGGTTCAATGGAAGGTGCAGCTAGATTAAATAGAGGTAAATGTGATATTGCAATTAATTATGCTGGTGGTTTACATCATGCCAAAAAATCAGAAGCTTCTGGGTTTTGTTATCTAAATGATATTGTTTTAGGGATCATTGAACTTTTAAGATATCATCCAAGAGTTTTATATATTGATATTGATGTACATCATGGTGATGGTGTTGAAGAAGCTTTTTATACCACTGATAGAGTAATGACATGCTCATTCCATAAATATGGTGAATTTTTCCCAGGTACTGGTGAACTAAGAGATATTGGGGTTGGTAAAGGTAAAAATTATGCAGTTAACGTTCCATTAAGAGATGGTATTGACGATGCAACTTATAAATCTATTTTTGAGCCATTGATCGGTAAAATTATGGAATGGTTTCAACCAAGTGCTATTGTTTTACAATGTGGTGGTGATTCTTTATCTGGTGATAGGTTAGGTTGTTTCAATTTATCCATTAATGGTCACGCTAATTGTGTTAATTTTTGTAAAAATTTGGGTGTTCCATTAATGATTGTAGGTGGTGGTGGTTATACTATGAGAAATGTTGCTAGAACTTGGGCTTATGAAACTGGTATTCTAAACAACGAACTTTTAGATCAAGACTTACCATATAATGATTATTATGAATATTATGGTCCAGATTATAAATTAGACGTTAGATCATCAAATATGTACAATGCAAACAGTCCAGAATATCTAGATAAGATATTGAACCAAATTTTTTCAAACTTGGAAAACACCAAATTTGCACCAAGTGTTCAAATTAATGACGTTCCTAGAGATGCTGAAGATTTAGGTGATGAAGATGAAGATTTACCAGATTCAATTGATACAAAAGGTGGTTCACAATTTGCAAGAGATAATATCATAACGCCAAAGAATGAATTCTATGATTGATATAAGTCAGTTAATTCTATGATGCTTCTATCACGTTTATATTTTCAATTCATCGATGTATTTTAGGTAAATAGTTTTCAAACCATCTGAAATAACTAGTTTTTAAAATTATCAAATGAGATGAATTTGTAGTGTTGATGTAGTTTTATCTGTGTCAATAAAGTATAAGTCATTTGATTCTTGTACTCTAGATATATGATGAAACTGTTATGTAAGAGAGGATTATTATTATTTATCATCAAATAATATTGTATTAATTTATTCTCCGTCAAATCAATCCTTTAAATACCATTGAACGCTATAATGAGATCTCAAACTGCTGAGTTTATCAAAAAATTCAACCTTCGCTATCCAGTTATTCAAGCACCAATGGCTGGAGCTAGCACAGTGGAGATGGCTGCAACCGTTACAAATAAAGGTGGTATTGGTTCATTGCCATTAGGTTCAGCAAGCGAAAATCCATCGAGTATAAGAAAGCAAGTTCTAGCATACCAAGGGCTGCTTGATCAAGGATCAAAGAAACGATTGATGAATTTGAACTTCTTCACTCATGAACCAGTTCAACGTGATTCAAAAATCGAACAGAACTGGTTGAATAAATACCAAAAAATTTATAAAGATAATGACATCAAAAGTGATGATGTTAAAGTGTTGAATCAATTATATGGAACTTTCAAGTCAATTAATGATGTTGACCATGAAACTATCAAAACTTTGGTGGAACTAAGCCCAGAAATAGCCAGTTTCCACTTTGGTATTCCTGATATTAACATAATTAAACATTTACAACAAAATAAAATAAACATCTTCATCACTGCTACATCATTGAATGAATTCAGACAACTGATTGATGTTAGTGTGGATGGTGTCGTTTTACAAGGTTGGGAAGCTGGTGGCCATCGTGGTAATTTCAAAGCAAATGATCCACAAGATGAACAGTTATCTACTAAGGACCTGGTGAAAGTGATTATTAAGTATATAGATACAATTAAACTTGATAAGATACCTTGGCTGATAGCAGCTGGCGGAATTTCTGATTGTAAAGATATCCAAGAATTGATTGATTTAGGTATTGCTGGTGTTCAAGTCGGTACGGTTTTTTTACCATCATCACAATCTACTGCTTCTAAATACATGAAGGAAGTCTTGAAAGATCCATTCAATAGAAAGACTATTATGAACCCATCAATTTCAGGTAGGAATTTAAGGACAGTTGAAACATCATTTTTGAAGGAATTGAATGAAAATGTTAAAGTGGAAGATATTCCAGATTATCCATTACCATATGATGCTTTCAAATTACTGCATATGAATGCTAAACCAAGTACTGAATTTCAAGGTCTGCTTGCTGGTTCAAATTTTTCCAGAGCCTGGAAAGGTACTGAAGAAACAACTGAAATATTTGATAGTTTAACAAAAGATTTAAAGTGGGAATGAAGTAAACTATAGAAAAATTAACTCATTTGGAATAGAAAACACACAACTACAAAATGAAATATTATAAATTATTTTGAAAGTAGTTAATTTTCTGCACATAGTGATCACATATAACTTGACATTAATATTAAGATCCATTTTAATTTAAAATTTAAAACTAAAAAGATCCCAAATAAATGTTGCAATGATTTAATGAGATACACTAATGAACAGTTTTTCTCTATCAATATTCACTTGATAATCAGCATGTCAGCAATGAAGTCACAATTTTCTGATCACAAGAAGGAATGAAAATAAACCACAATATGTACATTGTAGACTAAAAGAAGTCTATCTGACGTTTATGTAGCCACTAAGATAAAAAAAAACTCAAGGTATCGAAATTCTGTCATGGTATAGAAGTTCTGTAAAGTTGTTAATGGAAATCTGTACGATGGAGGAGTAGGAAGCTATATCCAATTTTTCGTAATCACAAATTAATATACCAGGTTGAACACTTCCTTCTGGAATTTAAGTTCTTGAGTGCTTATATCTAAATGCAGCATTAGCTTCGTTAGACGAGTCACTGAAACGGGTTTTTTCACGAACCAAGATGTGGGCATTCTTCGACTCTGGATCCGAACGAAGTTTCATTTCAAAGAATTTAGCCCAACAACTTGATTCTATTTGCATTACAATGATCCAGAATCCAGATAATCCAAGTCTCCCAGTTTGAAAAAAATATTACATAATCGCCTCTTTCGGAATTGGGAAAAATGAAAACAAAAACAAAAAATGAAATTTCTGTAAACAAAACTACTTTCGAACTAAGAGATTAAACCGTGTTAAGTCGTCTGATACTGCTTACTATATAGCATACAGTGTGTTCTTTTCGTTAGATTCTCAAAAATACTAAACAGAAGTCTTTATCACTTGATTTAGTCAGCTTTCATCTATCTTTTCACTGTGGAAAATTCTATTTGTTGTTTTTGTGTGATAAAAAGAGTTATAAAATAATTTTTCACACTTTCCACAAAACTACTCCTTTAATATAGGTCATGGACTTTACAGTTGGCATATATAATAGTCCTAAGAAGAGAATCCTGATTCCAACAGATCAAAAACCTCAATTCACACATTTCGTTCCTAAAATCAATTCAGATAGTCAACTTAAACAGAAACTTTTAATACAGAATAAAGCTTTAGCAAGAAAAAATTCAACTCTAATGACTAAGATAAGTGATCTAGAGTCCAAAGTTTCTGATCTAATTCAACAGAATATTGAGTTAAGAGCCGTTAATGCAAAAAGTGAAGATCAGAAAAGGAAATGGTTAGAGGAGAAATTAAATGTTATTGAAGAAGGTGTCAATCAAAGATACACTGAAATGTTTCAAATGTTTCGAAACATAAGACAAAATGAAGGTCTTTCACTGCCAAATATTCAGCTACATGGTATGCTTACTAGTTCAAGTGGATCCTCAATTGACAAAAATGTTTCATTCAATGCTCAAAGTCCAAAAAAAACATCTAAAGCTGATAGAAAAAGAAAAAGCTTAAGAAGACAATCAATTTACATTGCTCCGCCAGATTCGCCAGTGATATATGAACAATCACTATCTCAATTCGATAAAAATGTTGGTTTGTTCACTAAATTTGATTCCCCCATTCATAACTTTGAAATAGAAACTCAACCCAATAATTTCCAAGAGCAATCACAAGAACTAATTGCTTCACAACAGGAAGAAGATGAGATCCAAGTTTATTACGATGATAAAAGTAATCCATTTGAAGAGGAGACTTACTCAAATAGGGATGAAATCACTCAGCTAGAAGAAGCTGAAACTTTTGAAAATGTTGATGGATTAGAACAAATTGAAGTCAATAGATCAGAAATTGAAAACATCTCTGTCAATGATGGTGATGAGGAATCTGTTGAATTGAGTCAGGCTTCAAGTTTATCCCCTATTAGACTGTCTCCTCCAAGTTCATTGGAGACAAAATCCAAATTTTTAGTTTATGAGGATTCACCTGAAGATGAAGGTTTAACAACTTTAGATAAAATCAAGAAGATAGCAGCTGGATCAACTCTCAATACCAAAGCTGCCAAAAAGCACAAAAAGGCCATTAAACCAATCATCAAGAAAAATAAGAATATTTCTGAACAATCGGAATTATCTGATATCCAAAAACCTTTAATTCAAGATACTAATAAAGTTAAACATACTAATTCAAAAAGAGAAAAGTCTAAATTTGTTTTAGATGATAGTATGCCTGGTGCTACTACGACTGATGTTGGTTCCCGTACTGAACCTGAAGATTTTAATGGAAAGAGATCAAGAAGATCAAAACCAGTAAGTTATGCTGAACCATCTTTAAGAGCTAAAATGAGAAGACAATCCGAAAAATTTATTGCTGCTGCTGATGAAAAGGCATATGAAATTTATGTTTCTGATGTTTTAGTGAATAGAAGAAAGACTATCTCACCTGAAGTTTCTCAAGATGAAATTAAAGTTGAAAGTATAAGCATATATGAAAAACCAATGATCGCTAATAAAAAGGAAGAAATTGAACAGAATATTGAAAATTCTAGAAAATCACCAATCAAATCGAAACCCACTACATTAATTGGACAAGATAATGTTAATATAACGAGAAGAAGAAAACCTTTATCATCTTTGAGTTCGAATAAGGTTACTAAACCAAATACAGACCCTACTAATAAGATCAAAATTGTTCAAAAACTGAAGGAATCTGTTCTTGAAACGCAAGAGAATTTGGATGAAGCTGATTTATCTGTTTTTGATTTAGTTGAAGAATCTACTGTTGGTGTTCCAAAAACTACCTATAAAGGAAAGCCTGAAATAAATCTGAAGAAAAAATCTAGTAGAAGACACAGTATGATGATATAAGTGTATAGTTTGTTTATATCAAATTTTTCCATCTTGTTTTCCCTTTGGGATGAATTTAATACATAATACCAATTTTAAATTACATTATTTTTTTCGATTTATGGAAAAAAACACATTCTATACACTCATCTTCATTGCAATTCTTGAATGTGATTCGTATCCAATTATTTCGATATCTTCATACTTGAAATCATCAATATCTGCAATTTCTCTTTTAAACTTAAGTTTTGGAAATTGGTATGGTTCTCTTTGAATTTGTTCTTTTAAAGCATCAACATGATCTGAATAAACATGAGCATCACCTAAGGTATGAACAAATTCACCACAATCCATACCAACTACATGAGCTATCATTTTAGTCAATAAAGCATAAGAAGCAATATTAAATGGTACTCCTAATCCCATATCACAACTTCTTTGATATAAACAGCAGGATAGTTTTGGTTTTTGACCTTCTGGGAAATTAACATAAAACTGTGAAAAGACATGGCATGGTGGTAGAGCCATTTTTGGGAAATCTGGAGGATTCCAAGCACTTAAAATAATTCTTCTATCATATGGATTAGTTTTCAAAGTATGTATAATTTTAGCTAATTGGTCAACACCTTTACCTGTATAATCAGCATCACAATCAGTATACTCAGCACCAAAGTGTCTCCATTGGAACCCATATACCGGACCTAGATCACCTTCTCTACGATCAGTTAAACCTAAATTATCTAAAAATTCACGAGATCCATTACCATCCCAAATTTTAACACCTTGATCACTTAATTTTTTACCATCTGTACAACCTTGAATAAACCAAAGTAGTTCTAGAATGATTCCTTTAGTGAAGACTTTCTTAGTAGTTAATAGTGGAAATGTATCATCTGATAGATCAAATCGTAATTGTGGTGGTGCAAACAAACTTAAAGTACCAGTACCAGTTCTATCTGGACGATGCTCACCTTCTTGGATGATACGTTCACACAAATCCAAGTATGCTCTCTCTTCTGTGTTTTGTTTCTCAGATTGAGTCATTATTTCTATCTTAAAATGGGTAAAATAGATGCAAACTGTGGAATTAAAGACAAATTTGTTTACTTATTTATCTACACGTAAAAAATTCACATGACACACGCCCTCGGTTTTAGCCCTTTTCACGTGACACTGGTCGGATTTTAGGCAATTCTGGAACTCTTTGAAGATTTGAAGCTAACAAAAGAATTCATGTTTGAGAATTTGTTGGTAGAGCTGTTTGATTTAGAGAAGAATGGTTAATCTCACTCAAGATTTCAGCGATATTTGTGATGGAATAGAAAAGCAACAGAAAATTGTGAAGGTTAAACAACCTGTACATATTCAAATTAACGACACATTTATTAAAGAATCAATTGATCTATATAAACATATTCTTGAATTGAAACGATTTTTAATTACAATTAGGCCTCAATATTTATTGTTTGACAACAGAGGAAATAGTAATAGTCTATCAGATGATGAAAGAGACGAAGTTGACACACAATCAAGAATCAAATTGAAACAGTATAATTCAAGGTTAAATCATTTACAAGAATATGAACATAAAAGAGTTGATTCAAAACAACACTTTAGATTCAATAAAGCTGTTTCTTCAACAATTAATAAACATCGGGAAGGGATTCTATTATCTTTGAGTAGAGAGCTAAGGAATGTTTCAAAGTTTTTACTAGATATCCAAGAGACGAGATTAATGAGAACAAGAGACGTTGATGATGATGAAGATTTCAGAGCAAGATTATTATCAATTAATGTGAAGTCATCTAAATATGACATGTTTGAACACAATAGGGATAATATGGAACCAAATAATAATAACGAACTTGAACAATTATCAAGTGAACAACTACAAGTCTTGGAAAGTGAAAGTAATGAATTATTGTCTAGTAAATTAAACGATTTAGCCAAAATTGAAAAAATCAATAAAAGTGTGTTAGAGATAGCACAATTAGAATCTGAGTTATCAACCCATTTAACTATGCAATCAGAAAACATAAGTAATTTAGTTAGTGATTATGACATTTCTAATGTTGGAATAGTTGATGGTAATAAGATCTTGAAAAGTGTTAAAAATAAGAAAAATTATTCAACAAAAGTTGTGATTTATACGTCTCTATTTTTAGGATTGATTCTATTGTTTTATGATTTCATTAATTAAAAAAAAAAAACAAAACAAAATTGAACGTTGATGTATTAATTTTGAAGTGCATTATATATTAATATTATTATCATTATTATTACAATTCATTGTACAGTTGATTGTATAGTTGATTGTATAATTCATTGTATGTGTAATTACTCTTCAAATTCTTCAACAACACCAGCACCAATAGTTTCACCATCCTTTCTTAAAACAAGTCTACCTAAAACTCTATCATCTTTAAATAAAATCGCAGGTAGTCCTCTAGATTCATCAATGTTTAACACCACAATAGCAGCTTGATTTGATTTCAGATGACGAGGTGCCCTTTTAGCGATTGGTTCACCTGTAACTTTATCCAGGATAGAAACAATTTCAGAAATTGAAGCAACGATTTGTGAATCTCCACGGAATACAACTAATGGAGTACCTACTAGAATAGGTCTTTTGGTATCAAATAACATTAGACGTAATTTTAACTTATGTGCAACTGGCAACAATTCAATTGAAACCAAATCACCTTTCAAAATTTCTGTTGGGATATCAACTGTTTTAATTTTCATAGTTATGAAATCTCCAGCAATTGCAACATTTGATTTTTTGTCATTGATTGTAATTGAATCAACTTGTGAAACTTGATTTGAAGGGGAAATGAAAATATGTTGTTGAATTGTGATAGAACCGGAATTAACATGACCAGTAATTTCTATACTTGATGAAGTGGAAGTTACATCACTTATTGAGAAAATGAATTTATCTTTAATGTTTTTAGTTGTAGAGTGTTCTGCAATGGATTCTAATGTACCAATGATTGAATTGCCATTATACCATTGTAATTTTCTTTTTTCTTCTTCTGTTTCTGGTGGTTTAGAAACATTCAAACCTGAAAATGCACTGATTGGAACGTAATTCACATTTTCAGGTAAATAACCAACATTTTTAAAGAAATAATCTAATTGACCTTTGATTTCATCAAATCTATCAGAAGACCAATCAACGTTATCCATTTTATTAACAGCAACGATTAATTTTTCAACACCTAATGATTTAACCAGAATAGTATGTTCTTTAGTTTGCCCATCTAATGTGAATCCCGATTCAAATGCATCAGTTGAAGCATCAACAACTAATAAGGCAATATCAGTTGAAGCAACACCACTAATCATATTTGGAATAAAATCACGATGACCTGGGGAATCAATGATGTTGAAAATTGATTTTTCAGTTTCAAAAACAGAAGCACATGAATCAATAGTAACACCCCTTTCTCTTTCTTCAGGGGTTGAATCCATTAACCAAGCTAATGAGAATGAAGCCTTATTTTGTTTAGCAGCTTCACGTTTCAATTTTTGATATTGATGATTTGAAACGACGTTATGATCAAGAAGTAAACGACCTGTTAGAGTAGATTTACCAGCATCAACATGGCCTATTATAACTAAAGAAGTTGATTTTTTTTCAAGTTGTCTATTAGTTAAATCTTTTCCAAATTTACTTGTGATTGGTAATACTGAATTATTGATTTTTAATTTTGATAAATCATCAGTAACAGGTTTTATTTCAACAGGTTTTGGGTTTGGTTGATTTGCTGCAGCTTTAATAATGTCATCGGGACTTGATTTATTGAAATTTTGTTGAACTTTAGAAATTGTGTTAGCAGGTAAATAAATATTAGTCAATTGATAATTAAGTAATTTCCTTCTCTTTTTCGAATTCTCAAGTGTATTGTTTTCAAATATTGGATGTGGTGGAGTCTTAATATATGGAGATTCATTAAATATTATATCATAAGTTTTAAAGATAGGGATTTTGGGATTTGTTTGAACTTTGGGTATTTCAGTTTGTGATGGTTCAATAGGTTCTTGTTTTCTCTCAAATGAGCTAGGTTTTTTCAAAGATGGGATTAGTTTATTTGATCGTAGTGATTTTAAACCTAATAAACCATTAGTTTTACCCTTCAATGACGATATTGGAGATTTATTCTCATCAGTTTTAGATTTCGATTTCAGACTGTCTAATATTGATATTGAAGTTTTTGAAAGACTTGAATCTTCTTCGTCAATTTGGGTTCTTTTAAGAGCACGAGATTTCGCAAGTGCTGCAATTTTGGATAATGGTTTACCATTATTGGAAACGTTTTCCACTAAGTTGATTTGAATTAATATAAGAGTTCAATAATAACAATAGATTTTTTTCTGTTCAAAATACCAAACATTGAGTGACTATTTCAAATCCCTTCGTTATTTCATATAATAATGACTCATGAATTAAACTTCATTTGCTTGAAAGTATAGAGCCATCCCTGAGCCAAAAAAAGGCCATACTGCCAGTATTGAGCACAACACTTGTTAAAGTTTTAAAAAAGAACAAAAAAAGAGCAGGAAATCCATAATATATCAATGAACGTTTGGAAATTTGTTAAAACAAGATACATACCTTTTTTCAATTCTTTCTTCTGTTCTTTCTGTAATTTCTCTAAAGTAAGAGTTAGTAGATGCATAATCATTGGTTCTATGACCGAACATACTCTTCATTTCCTTGACTGTTTCATCAATTTCCATGTAATTTGCCCAAATGGATTCTCTAATAACATCATCATTAGTTTTATAACCATCCAGTTGTTTTTTCACAAGAGGCAAAAGCTGCTCAATTTGATCCTGTTCTTCATCGTTTGGTTGATCGTCTGAGTAATCAGAATTTGCGTAATCCTCTAAATCGTCTTCGTTAAACCTTCCTGACATTCTCTTTAAGTTTTACCAACTCAAATCAAATTATTGAAAACTCGAGATTTTTCTTTGTTTAAATATCCACTTTCAACTATTTTTACTGTCCGCGAAAATCATCTCGTTCTGTCTAAATCAAATCTCTAGACGGACAGTCCTGCCTAGAGTGGTCCTTCTAGATAAGTATATCCTGTTTTTTTAGTTAATAACATGAGCACATTTACTGAGAAGAAGCAGAAAATGGATGTAGAGGAAGACATTGTGACGATTCAACTGTTCAGAACACCCCCAGGGACCGTGGCTGTGGGTCTTATCAAAATCCCTGCGCCTGCTGATAACCAATCAGTTGCTGATCCATCATATTGGAAAGATAATGATTTAGTGTGGAATGGCTCATTAATTTTACTGGAGCTGGAAGACACAATTACGCATTCAGTTAGAGGGTTGATACTGTATCTCAATTTGGATGGGAGTGTCTTTGGAGAGACCATATTTGATCCTACAGAAGACTCAGATATCCTTAAAGTGGGATCCAACAATAAATATAGAGTGTTATTAACTCATGAAGATAAGAAAATTGCACTTGGATTGACATGGAAGGATATTTTACTTATGAATGAGTTTGATGATGCGTTATCTAAACTCAGAAGGGATAGACTGATAGGAGAGGAAGCTACAGAAGATTTCACAGAAGTTACAAAAGTCATTGATGATTTAGCAGAATTATCAATCGATTCTAATGAAGCAAGAAAAATTGGGATTCAGGATTTACATTCTGAAGATGATGACGATAGTGATGATGATTTTGGGGAATTCGTGAATTGAACTTTTAATAGAGGTTTAAACGTTTAGGGTCATTAATAAAATTAATAAATTAAGGGAATAGGCATACATAGCAAAGCTTTAATAGCTCTTTATATATTTTGAATTGAGCAACAAAATATAACTCAAAACCATATGGTTTCAGCTTATTTTTTTTAAAAAAAAACTTCATTCTCGTTCAATACATGGTTGGTGGGTTATCATATTTCTAAACATCAAATGTGTATAAGAACTATGTACAAATTTTTTTTTTTCAACAATCATCACCAAAAAAGATGTAATTATGAGTTTCTTTGATTTTTAATTCATATCAGGTTGCGATGAGCCTATTCATCACGATACCAAGCGATTTTTCTCTTTTCTCTATCTCTTCTAGCTTTTGTTCTACCTTCACCCCATCTATTCTTGATATATTTTAATCTTCTGTCCATTTCCTTTTTCCAACCTTCTTCAACGTTAGAAACAAGTGAGATTGTAAGGCCACTAACATTGAATTTTTCCGCAAGGGCCTTTCTTGTCCATTTTTGAGGATTTTCAAGTCTTAACTTTTGAATTTCTGATACTTCAGTAGGTGTCAAATTCAAAGTTCTCTCTCTTGGTGTGCTTAAAGCTGGTGCATTTTCAATATTAATTTTGGTAGAATTGGCAATATCAAGTCCTTTTCTTGGATCATTTGGAGGTAAGAATGCTTCTGGAGTGATGTTGACACTTGGAGAACTTGGTGCAATATGATGATGAAGACCAGGCTTATAGTTTGTTTTGATGTTACTACCTGAACGCACATTATTGTACACATTTGGAACTGAATGAAGTGTACTTTCTGAGCGTTTAAACTGCAGACATGCACCACGAGTGGAACGTGTCACTATTCTTGAGCTGATCATTTTTGTTTTCTCTTTACACTAATTTCTTTCCACTGAAGTAAGTTTTTTCAACGTTAAAGAAGAAAAAAATAGTCGGAATTGATAATGTGAGACCGGAACTGTTTAATATTATTCTATTATAGTGGTTGTTTGGGGAGAGTGTAGGTGGCTATTTGTTGTTCAGCCATCAGTGGACCATGGAGGGACTAAGAAACAGGCAGAAACAGAAGGAATTGAGCTCTTCAAGTGAAACAAACGCATCTAACTCATTGAAATCAGAAGATATCGATCAAGGTGTTTCCTTCTTAGATATAATACGTATACTTAGTGGGTTTCTACTGCTGAATCTACTCATATCGCAAGTATTCACTGGCTCATTAGACTACAACTACTCCAAATTACCAATCTCATCCCCATTTAGATCACCTTTGAAATACATCAAATATAATTATTTCCATGAACCCATACTGTTCACCGCAGAAGAGCTATCACAGTATGATGGTAAGAATCCAGAATTACCAATCTATGTGGGGTTGAACGGCACTGTATATGATGTGACACATAGAAGGAAATTATATGGGCCTGCTGGACCATACTCTGTATTTGGGGGTAAAGAGTGTTCATTTGCATTAGCTACTAATTGTATGAACTATCAGGGTGGTGTTATTGTTGGTGGTGAGAAATTGGAATTAGAGCCTGAAGAAATTAGAAGATTGAAAGGTTGGATTGAGTTTTATGAAGATAGATATTTTGCAATTGGTAACGTTATTGATAACTCTGATGAAGATAGAGCTAAAGCATTGAAAATGAGTGATAGGAAAGTTTGCCTTGGAAAATATTGAAGACGTTACGTTATGTTGCTGAGACTTGAGATGAATGTATTACATTAGATTCATGAGAAAGATGCAATAAATCACTTTAGGCATAATTTTGTTAAGAACCACAAACTAATTGAAATACAAATACTAATAAATATTTATAAATAAGTGATAACTCTCATCTTGATACAAGTACCGATCTTCTTGATGACACATCATCATCGTTTTAAATGCATTTAATAATGCTTAAAGATCTCTGAATTCTCTCTATCGGGAAACTCGTTTAAGAAATTTTTATCGAAGATTTAACTCGTTTGAGTCATCTGAACATTTTGATTTACATCTCAATACAAAGATTAATGTCGATTCAAGTATTCCGGACAGTCAATGAGATTCGTCAGTGGCGTAGATCTTTAACTAACACGACAACAGTTGGTCTTGTTCCAACTATGGGGGCTCTACACTCCGGTCATATCTCATTAGTCACTGAAAGTTTCAAACAATCAGATTATACAGTGATTTCAATTTTTGTTAATCCATCACAATTTGCACCTGGTGAAGATTTAGATTCATATCCAAGAACATGGGATTCAGATTATCAAATATTGACTGATTTTCTATTAAAAACTTCTAATAATCCATCAAATTTAATAATATTTGCTCCAACTGTATCTGAAATTTATCCATCTGGTATACCATTAGAACCAGAACTTCAGAAAGGTGCTTTTGTTCAAGTTTTAGGCCCATCTGCTCCATTAGAAGGTAAATCCCGTCCTTTATTCTTTCGTGGTGTTTGTACTGTTGTTATAAAACTATTCAATAGTGTCGAACCTACTTTTGCGTTTTTTGGTCAAAAAGATGTACAGCAATGCATTGTTGTTGAAAGAATGGTTGACGATTTATTACTAGGGTTGAAAGTTATTGTTATGCCTATCGTTAGAGAAGATAATGGGTTGGCTATGAGTTCAAGAAATCAATATTTAAGTATAGAAATGAAAGAAAGATGTTCACTAATCTATAAAGCATTGAAGAAAAGTGTTGAATTATTTGAATCAGGAGGAAATTATCAAGCAAAAGATATTGTTAATTCAGTTATACAAGTTTTAAACACTGAAGGATCATTCGAAATAGATTATGTCAGTATTAATGAACCAATAGATTTGAATGAAAGAAATGGGATAGTTATGAAAGGTGACGTTATTAGCTTAGCTGTGTTTGTGAATCAACCAGCTGGACAAAAAGTCAGACTGATTGATAATGTTATTTTTTAGTGTTAATGGTTTTATAAATGAATAATTGATAGATCATCCACCCCCCACACAGTTAACGTCAAACCTTGACACAGCCGATGGCATATATCCTACTATATACATGTACATAAGGAATTGAGCACTAACAATCGAATATAATACTCCAGATAGACTTACAAAAACGTATGAGATATAAATATATTAATAACCGTCAATCTAGTTTATGATATCCATTGTCAACATGACAAACAAACCTATTTCAAACCGTATTTGGCAACTAAAGAGTCAACTAATTCAATGTATTTAGCTTCTGCTTCTTCTTTAGATAAACCTTTGTTTGCATTCCACGCATCCCATTTATAACGATCTTTAAGCGCAAAGATACCTGGTCTGTCAGTGGTGACGTCACCAACGGTCGCTTGTTTGAATAGACCGTACAATTGCAACAATTCATCGTCTGTTGGTTTGGTGGCCAACTGGTTCACTTGATCTGCTTTATCTTGAAATGACATCTTCTTTTAGTACTGAATTTTATAACACAAATTCGTCCTTTTTTGACAGGCGCTTCAAAAGATTCTAAAAAGTGGCGAAAATAAGGATTTTCTCTCTCAAGAACATCCAATCACCACACTGTTATCTTATTTAAGGAGAGAGAAAGAAGCGTTTAATTGCTTAAAATAAACCACAATTAATCTCAATTGCTTAGAATATGAAGTTCCAAGTCCTACAATCAATAGCTGTTGCTTTAATAGCATTCTCTGAAACCGTCAATGCGAAAGTCCACACAGCAAAAATCCATAAAAGACCATTAGACGACCAGTTGAAAGACGCCACTTTTGAAGAACATGTTCAACAAATGGGTCTTAAATACATGGGGTTATTCGAAAAAGCATACCCTGATCATCCTCAACAACAAGTCTTATCTGCTTCCAAAGGCGGTCACAACACTCCTTTAACGAATTACTTAAATGCTCAATATTTCACGGAAATTCAATTAGGTACCCCAGCTCAAAGTTTTAAAGTCGTTTTAGATACCGGTTCTTCTAACTTATGGATTCCATCTAAAGACTGTTCCTCTTTAGCTTGTTACTTACATCCTAAATATGACCATGATGAATCTTCAACTTATAAAGCTAATGGTACTGATTTTGCCATCCGTTATGGGTCTGGTTCTTTAGAAGGTTATGTCTCTCAAGATACTTTACAATTAGGTGACTTAATCATTCTTGAACAAGATTTCGCTGAAGCTACCAGTGAACCAGGTTTGGCTTTTGCCTTTGGTAAATTTGACGGTATTTTAGGATTAGCTTATGATTCTATCTCTGTTAATAAGATTGTCCCTCCTTTTTATAAAGCCATTGAACAAGGATTATTAGACAACAAACAATTCTCTTTCTATTTAGGTGATGCTGATAAATCAGATGATGGTGGTGTTGCTACTTTCGGTGGTTATGATAAATCTTATTATGAAGGTGAAATCACTTGGTTACCAGTTAGAAGAAAAGCTTATTGGGAAGTTTCATTTGATGGTATCACTTTAGGTGATGAATATGCCGAATTGAAAAACCATGGTGCTGCCATTGATACTGGTACTTCATTGATCGCTTTACCAACTGGTTTAGCTGAAATTTTAAATGCTCAAATTGGTGCTAAAAAGGGTTGGTCTGGTCAATATTCCATTGAATGTGACACTCGTTCATCATTACCTGATTTGACTTTCAACTTTTCTGGTTATAATTTCACAATCACTCCATATGATTATACTTTAGAAGTCTCTGGAAGTTGTATTTCTGCCTTCACTGGTTTAGATTTCCCAGATCCAATTGGTCCTTTAGCTATTGTTGGTGATGCTTTCTTAAGAAGATTCTATTCTATTTATGATTTGAAAGAAAATGCCATCGGTTTAGCTAAAGCTATCTAAATCTGATATAAAGAGGTATATATTATGATTATTTCCCTATGAATCAACTAATTTTTATCCATTCTATCTTATCTTTTTTTTATGACTTGGGATCATGATTACTTCTAAGTGATTAATTCAAAAGAACTTGCTATGTCCCCTTTATTATATTTTAAAAAACTTCTTTTCCCCCCTTTTTTTATGTACTATTTATAAATTAATTTATAAACTGGAGTATTTTAATTTGTTTTTGTAACAAGTACACATTTGACACATAAATTTGACCGTTGAGAAAAGGCAGAAACCTTGATGGAATATAGAGAAAAATGTTCAACAGGAAAGTATTAAAGTTTATGAACATGTCACTGCCCTTTTTCACACTATTTCAATCTTACGTTGCATTGTCTAGTGTATTCAGTACAGTCACTCTGGGATAATTTATCACTGTAGTTACATGTTTATTAGTGTCGATACCAAGTTTTTGACACATAGAATCAAGATAAGGTTAAAGGGAATAACCAAAGAAATATTCTTAATTCAAATGAACCACGTAAGCAGTATTGGCCAACTATCAGAAAATAACCATCGTCTTAGCAGGAACATTAAAACTCCTTCAAATTCAAAAATGTAATAAAGATAATGATTTTGGACTTTTCAAACGAAATTTATTGTTTATTGAAACTTATCAGATAACTTTACTGTAACATAACATTAATATGGAATATTAGTTAATGATGTGGTGCCAAAAGTAAATGGATTTTCTATCGAATATAATGAGATTCCATCTGTGGTGAGTGAAGGCTTATTTATATAAAATTAAGACTTATGATGAAAGTATGAAAGTATTGCCATACAATTGCGACTTTAAATTCAATACACAAGATTCTGATAATACACAGAGATATTCACAGAAAAAATTTAATATTTAATATAGAGAATGGACTCAAAGTGAAATTAACTGATTTTGATAACAGTTCTCTATTAGTAGATCAAGACAAAGTCCAAAAACCAAACCAAACCACACAACTGTTGGAAGAGTTGACAAAATGATCTTAATGTTGAAATTTTTGGGAATCAAAGACTTGACTAAAATAATCAAATCTAAATTAAAAGAGAATTATGATAACCTAGTTGAAGTTCTCAATACAGATTTCTAGTATCATCAAATTATTTGTACAAACTTCTTTATAAGTAAAAAATACTGAAGAGAGAGATTAAAGATTATTACTAAATGCCATATATCAGATAATAGACAGTTAGAACTATTGGATCGCAATACTTTATATTTTATATTCTGACTCAGTAGAAACATAAACAATTTATGAAACTCAAAATCATCCACATTATCTCTTTTAGTATAATTATCAAAAGAAACTTCACGAGCCTAAAAATTTGAAATCCAATATTCAAGAAAAAGCTTAATCATATCCCCTCTGACGTTTCTGTTATATAATTTATTTGTAGTAACATCATAATCTAGACTCAACATAATCAATTAAACATTAAAACTTTCATTTTGATCCTCCAAAATATAAAATAGTTTAACCATTTGAATGTATCACTTTACAAAATCATCAGATATTAAAGAGTTATGCAATTGACTTTGTTTCTTTAATATGATTCTGGTGTTGAAATCAGGAATCAATTCTCTGAGCATTTGAATAATTAATTATTCCCATAACGATTGATGAAAATATCTTAATTTTACTTAATTATATCTTCCATTAACAGCTTAATATATCCGTACTGGTAGCTGTTGGTCCTTGGAGTTCCTTCAAATTAGTATTTTCTTCTACATGAACATGTTCAATTTTTCTGTAAAATCTAAACAAACAATAAAAACATTCATTACACTCCCATCTATAGCATAAACACAGACATGGGATACTACGACCTAGATGATATACTCTCAGACGCTACAAGAATCCCCTGTCGTTTCAACGCCACGTTATCTGGGTTAGCCTACCTTGAAGGTAATCCAATAAGTCACGATGATAACAAAAATAACGTCGTTAAAAAGGGAACAAGAATAGATTTACCAATCTGGTTAGCTGAATACCTTGCAGTGTCGAATATCCCAGAAACAGAAGGTACACAGGAAGAAACAGCATTCATTGAATTATTACCGCCACCATACACTTCATCTCAAGTATTAAACGCGTTAAAAACATCACCTACAACAATTCAACTAAATACTATACTGAAGAATTTTTATGGATTCATAGAGAAATGGGCTAGTTTGTTCAACGATAAAGAGCTGGTTGATGTAATTTCTGAAGTTTTGAAAGCGCGTGTTGATGAGATTAATAACTATGCACAAGTTTATAAAGGTTCTGTTACAGGTTCTTCAAATGGTGGTGATTTTATTGGTGGCTTAGATGAATTTGAGAAACAGTTGTTTAAGGCTGGAAGTGATAGTTATAAAGAAGTACAGAATTGGATTAGAAATGAACAGTGAATTAAATAAAATCGTGTAATATTTTAATTATTGACCGTAGTTGTAAGAAATATCAACTTTTAACAATAATAACCACAATATTACATTCAAAAAATCTTTATAGACGTTTACATTTATACTATTATACATTGTTTTCAAGTTTCTTTATCAACTGTTAAATTCAGTTTTCTAAAATAATCCATCTTCATCATTGTTTTCATCATCATTGTCATGATTCTCATCTTCAACAGCATCAATTTTAGCTTCAGCAGCTTCTAAATCATCATCCAACATTTCTTCATCACTACTTTCATCATCACTATCTTCAACAAATTCAGATGATTTGAATTTAGCATTATCGACCTTTCTCTTTTTAGCAGCTTTTTCTTCAGCTGTTTGCTTCTTCCTTTTCGTTGATTTTTTAGTGACTCTATGACCATCTTCATCAGTGAATTCTTCATCAGTTAAAATTGCATTCTTTCTACCACGTCTTTTCTTTTCTTTGTTTTCATCTTCGAAAATTTCATAGTTTTCACGATCCTTTTCCCATTCTTTTGCTTGTTCTTGTAATTTGAGATATTCCTCTCTTTTACTTTGTTGTAATTTGGCTTCTTCTTCTTTTTTTCTTTCTTCTTCTTCCTGACTTTTCTTTAATTCAGCTTCACGGAAACGTTTGGCTTCTTCAATTTTGGATTGATAGTTAATTTCATATTCTTTTTGTTCATCAATGGCCCTTTCTAATTGTTTGATTAAAGTATTAGTACCCATACTTGCTCTTTGTTTCAAAATATTTGGTTGAATTGGTGAAGTTTTAGATTCACTCAAGTTTTCAAAAACTGAAATTGCATCTTTTAATCCAATTAATGCTTCCTTTAAGTGTTCAACAGTACGCTGTTCAAATTTTTGTTTTAAAATAAATTGAGCAATATTGAATTGAACAAATGCAATATTATATTTTAAAGAAGGAATCAGTTTGGTATATTTGTTAATTTCTGCAACTTTTAAAGTTTTTAATGAATATTCTAGTGATTTTGTAAATGATTCGATTGATTTTTCAGAAACACCACGCAAAAACCACGCTCTACCAACTAATGTTAATAAATGTGAGTCTTTTGTATCGTCACCATATCTTCTTAAAGCAGTTTCATAACTTTCAATAGCTTTTGAAAATTGACCAACCTCAATTAAACAATGACCTAAATTGATATAAACCGAAATATCATCAATTGAGTCTCTGATTTTACGGAAAGTTTCTAAAGCAGAGGAATTTTGACCATTTTCAACAAATATTATAGCAATACCTTGAGCTGCAAAAATATTATTTGAATCAATAACTAGAACTTTTTGGAAAAGTTGAGCACCTCTAATGTATGATTGATTACGTTTTTCAATATCTTGTGGTTTTGTTCCTTTAGTTTCACGAGCAATATTTAAGTATAAATTTCCCAAAGAAATTAAAGAATAAGCATCATGTGAATCGTATTTAACTAAAGTTTCTTTGTTATGGGCGCTTTCAGTATTTTGGTTGGAATTACTCTTACCTGTTTTTCTCAAAAACCACGAATAGAAGGATCTAACATCCAAGTTACTTGGTGAATGACTCAATATTTTTTCAATTTGTGAATTGATTTCCTCAAATGATGTTGCATTGAAAATCTCAAGGTATAATGATCTCAATTGGGCATTTAAGTAATTTGGAACCTTTGACAAAATTTCTTGATATTTTGTTTTAGAATATTCTAAATCTGAATTCTCTTTGGCTCTCGCATTATTATAAGTTAGAGTAATTTCTAAATCTTCTCTTTTGTTTAAATCTAATGCACTTTGGAAAAAAGTTTGAGCAGATTCTGGGTTGCCTTTGATGAAATGGAAAACACCAAGATTATTCAAAATTTCAATTGGAATCTCAATGTTTTGGCTCTTGATTAATTCCAAACTTTTAGATAGATATTCCAGTGATTTATTATTTTCCTTATTTTCGTATAATTTTGATAAGGTTAGATATGAATTCAAATAAATCTGTTCATTTGCATCATTTGACATTCTAACATATTTTTCCAATAATTCAATGGACTTTGGATAAGTTTTTTCATCCAGTGAATACAATATCCCTAAAATATAATCAACTTCTAGAACTTTAGCAGTTTTAGTGTAAATGTTCTCAAATGTTATAATTGATTCTTCAATGGAACTTCTTTTGATTTGTGATTGACCAACCCCAAACTTAGACAATAAGTTTTCTTCATTAGCCTTCAAAGAGTCAGTAAAACGTCTTTGAGCTGAAGTAAAATCACCATTATGATAGTTAACTCTTGCAATCCAGAAATGAGCATCAGAAACCAAATTTTGTGAAATTTCTGGAATTGATAAAACCTTATTAGCAACTTTTGAAACTAATTCATAATCACCTTTAGAATAATAATAGCTTGCAATTAGTAATAGTATGACTGGGTTGTTTGTTGATATTTGGCTTAGTTCATTCAATGAATCAAATGCAATTGAATAATTTTTCACAAATTCTTCATCAGTCAAGGAATTAAAAGAACTATCAAATTGACTCAGTAACAATAATAATTTTGCTGATTGATTTTCTGGATCTAGTTCTAATACACGACTCCATGATTGAATAGCTAATTTTTTATCCTTTAATTTCCAAAAGTTTAAACCTATTCCTAATCTTGGATCAGGTTTAATTAGAGGATCTTCAATTAGAACAGCTTGAAATTGTTTCAAAGATTGGTTGAAGTTTTTTCTTTTGAACAAAATTTTAGCTTTACCAATTGAGGCATAAATGGAGAAAGCCCTATGCGTATCTCTTTTGATAAGTCTTTCATATATATCAAAAGCTTGGTCATAACTTCCTCTTTGGTAATATATTTCAGCTTGTGCTAGTCTACTTAATGAGTTATCTCTATTTAAATCCAAAGATCTTTTGATCAAATCGCTTGCTTTATTTAAGCTGGAGTCTCTTTCTTCTTCAGTGTTAGCAGATTTCGAATATCTAATGTATAACCAACTAACAAAGGCAAAAAATGCATGAGATTCAGTTAGTACACCTAAACCTGAATTAGCAACTTCAAATGCTTCAGTAATCGAACCTATTTTGTAAAAGTTACTGGCAATAGCAACCCAATAGTGAGTTGGTAATTGTTCATTTTGCAAAAACTGGATTAGATCAGATGAATCTGGTTCTTCTTTCCCATTGAATTCAATAGCAACCACATCATCACTTCCAAATAATGGAACTTCAACAACATCTTTTAAGTCGGTTCTTTGAACACCTTCTGAAAGATAGTATGATGCATCAGTTGCAAGATCTTCCACTTGACTCATATTTGCTCTACCTGCAAATTCTTTGTAAATATCTTTATCAGTATTTTGTTTGTCGAGGTTTTCATATTTTCTGGTGATGGGAAAGTTACCCTCCCAGATGAGATTTCCAAAATTTTTTATTCAATTAAGAGACTCTTCCAATTAACAGAATCGTTTGATCTTTGCTAAAAATGTCCGATAATCCAGTCAAACGTCTGTTCATTGGGAACATCTCTCCACAGTTATCTAAGGACTCGGAGGATCTAGTGAAAAGATTGGGAAGATTTGGCCAAATAAGGTCTGAATTAGAGATCCATTTCAATGAGGTGAGAAACTCGTCGTTTGCTTATATTGAAATTGAGCTAGATGATAAAGAGTATTCCAAACTGAAAGGTTCCTTGAATGGCCTAAACTATAAAGGTGCTAAACTGATTGTTGATCTTGCAAAACCTAGTTACAAAGAGTTATGGAGAAAGGATCATGATGATGAGGAATTGATAAAGGAAAAAGAAGAAAAACTACTGAAATTACAATGGGAACATTTTAAGAAGATTGAAAATATGAGAAGTACTTTAACTGATCGACAGCAAATAATCAGGGGTAGATTAAGGAAAACTCCAAGAAAAGACATTAAAAAAATGACATTCAGGATTATCACTAAGAAGTCAACTAAAATTGTTACTTGTCATAAGACAAAACTTTGGGGCTATGAAAAGAACAAGAAGTTAATAGATTTAGTATATAAATTTCAAAATGGTGTTTGGAAAGATAGTAATGATCATATTGTTGAAAGGTTAAGTGCAATTCAACTGAAACAAGGCGATAATACACTAAGAATTGAAAAGGTTAGAGAAGAAGATAATATTCTTAAAGGTGATGAATATATTGACAAAGAAGAACACGAAAATAATAATAGAATTCTGGCCAATATCCTTGGGAACTTTGATTTTGATAAACCCTTAGAGTATAAAGAAGATCTTGATGAATTTGGTGAGTCCGATTATGAACATGAAGGCAAATTAAAAGAAAGTGAAAACGAGGATTCTAAAAGTAAGAATAGTAACATTGACTTCTCTAAATTAGAATATGTTAAAGAAGGTGAATTTCAAAAATCTAATAAATCCAACGGTTATAACTCTGATGAAGATGAAGATGATAATGATGATGAGATCTATGATAGAGCAAATATGGGATTTAGCAGAACATTGCAGCAACAAGAACTAACAGAACAAAAAGAACAAAACAATGGAGCTCAAATCGATATTACTGATGATAGTGACGAAGATACAGAATTTATTCCAAGTTTTGGTAAATCAGAACCCACTCAAACTGATGCGTCTAATGCAGTTAATGGTACTGTCTCAAATACAGAAAAATTACGTGGTTTGTTCAATCACGATGATGGTCCATCATTTAAACTAGTTGAAGATGAAGAAGATATTGACTATTCTAAGAGCTTAATACAAGATGATGTTAAACTACCCAAATTTACAATCACACCAATTGTTCCTAAATCAAAAAACAAGAGATCATTATTTTTTCCTCATTTTGAATCTCCTTTCTTAGTTGCCCAAACTCAAGTCAATAAATTGAATGGTACTGTTGATTTTGGTAATTGGAGTGAAGAATTTTGGGAAAAGAGAAGTGAATGGACTTCTGAAATGAAAAGAAGAAGAAGAGATTTGTTGAAACAACTTAGAAAGAAAAATGCAAAAATTTCGAAGACTTTGTTATAATGAACAGTGGAAATGTATAAATGTGTAAATATTTGTGATCTTTGTGAAAGATTCTATATTCAACGATGAAAACAAGCGATACTGCTTTAAAATGATCAGTGATCACTTCTGGGTTCTTTATTGCTAATATTTGTCAGTCGTGAATTGGATGTTTAACCTCTAATGAAAACATCAATACGATTATGAATTATGAGTATCTAACTCTTACACTGAAATTCAATTCTCTTTAACGCATAATAGACTGCACTTACAATTGACAGAAAACAAAATGTCGTGATTAGAATACTGATAAAATGGTAGACATAGGACATGAAAAGAGGCAGAAGGCCATGAAACTTAGCTGGAAGATGGAAATAGTTGGAGCTAAAATACGAAATCCGAAAGGACATGTTGTGTTTACACAATTATCTTTTCTTCAATCGTATATGCTGATATCAAACAATACCTTGCCATTGTAACAAATTCTAAAATGTATCTAAATCTGTACCAACCAAACAGTTCAATATGCTTTTCTTATCAATTAATGATATGCAATTACTTGTTTAGAATTTTGTTTGAGAATACACAACTAAGAAAGTTCATATTAGCCACATAAACTTACTATGTATGAAGTTCTGGGTCAATAAGTTGTTGATGTTGCAAACTCAACCACCAATTTATAGCACTGTTTGATTAGTTTATCTCGATCTTAAAAAAAAACTTTTTTTCCCTCTTATTTTATATTCTATACAAGTAACAACTTACAAAACTTCTATTTTGAAACTCTATGCGCTCTAGAACTTCTTGATATTTGATTTAACTTGTCATTTGGGGCTGGTCTTCTGGTTTTTCCTGAGACCTTTTCCTGATATGACAAACTACAGTGTTCAACTTGGGCAATGGGTACAAAAACGGGCATTGTCCGAGTGGTATAGTGGCATGGCAAGACTGCACATGGCCTATTAAAGACGAAGTGAACCATTTTTATAATTTTGAATAAAGAATTTTGTTTGTTTTTGTGGTCTTCCCCGTAAAATTGAGAAAATGCGAATTCCGGCTAGGTGGAGCTTCAGAGGATTAGATGTTAGAAATAGTTTTAAATACATAATTAGTAACATTTTGGTGACTCAAATTGATGTTTTGGGCACCAACCTATACCTTTGAAAACCATTGGGTACCTTTTCAGATAAAATAACGCCAGTTTTAAGTTTTATTTTTGGATTTGACGTCGACTTGGTACAACTTTCCTGAGGATTTATAGTTTCAATTCCGGCTGAATGGTCTAGTGGTATGATACTCGCTTTGGGCTAAAATCTTTCGATTTCAAATATGCGAGTGGCCCGGGGTTCGATTCCCCGTTTAGCCCTTTTTTTTGTTTTTTTTGTAATTCATTTATGTATCATTCATCATTCATTCACCTGTTGTGTGTGGTTGCTATATAAAGATCACTTTGAATATTCAATTTTTTAATAATCATTGATATGTGAAGATTCACTAGCATCTAAATTCGGGGTATCTTTACATATTAGTTTACTAGCGAAAATAGTCATCTATTAATATGTGTCTTCATCACTTCTATTTACTTTTCTTTTCAGCACTATAGAATTCGCCTCTTTCAATTGATGCTAACTCATTTCTATCAAATCTTCCACAAATTTCCATTAACATAACGAATGGAATAATGAAAGTTGGCAAATAAACGAAGACTAATTTATTTATTTCTAATCTTGTTAATCCATAATCATCACCTGCAATGAAAATGTAACAAATACAGCCTAATGTAGTCAAGCTGGCCTCTAACCCATAAATTGCACAATATCCTTCAATTGGCATTCTTTTATATAAATGATAGGCTGCATAAATGAAAAATGGTAACTGAAATAAGATTTCGATCCATCCAAAAAAAACTAACCAATTTGGTGGAGATTGTAATAAAAAGTCTTTGTTTTTAGTGATATGAAAATCAACAAGCTGGTTTTGGAATGAAAATCTCCATTCTTTATGGATAACTAAGGAAGAGTCAATCAAAAGTGTTATTGGAATATGAAGTAAGAAATACAAAAAATAAAAAGTATCTGCTTTTGTACCCGATGTAAATAAAGGAGTTGGTGCCTTAATCTCAGCAGCAGTTTCTTTGAGTTCTGGATCTTTGCTCATTTTGAATGGAGTTTGTATGTATACAGTAATGGGATTTCTAAAGTGAAAGTGAAAAACTTTACTTATCCAAAATTCAAACGTGTTGCGTCTTAGGCTCTTAGCCTTTTTCTTTTTCCGGTGACATGAAACTTTAGGCGGAGAGGTGCTGGTGCTGAAAATTACGCAGGGCACAGATATCAGTCCGAACAGCAGAACCTGCATTTTTGTTTACTTTTCATCTTGAAATGATAAACAATCACAACAAAGAGTGAACTATAGAGATTGTCAGCGCTTAAGAATGAGTGAAAGACGGGCACTGAGACCTAAAGATGGAAACAGAACAAATATTGAAGATTTAATGAAAATTATAAGGAAACCACTCCAGTTGAAAAAAACAAATAACATACAAAACAAAACAAACTCCATACAGAAGAATAGAATACATCAATTTATACAGAAAAAAAGTAAATCATTAACAACCAAAAGCAACGTGCAACTATCAAAAATATTGTTCAAGTCACATGAAGAACAACACAACGTGAGTCATGTGCATAAATTCAATATATTTCAAGACATCAAAAACTTTGATCTACCACACCAGCAAGAAGATCAAAACAATGAACATGAAAATAACACTACAAAGAAAAAACGTCATCAATTTAATCAAATATGTAACCTCGCACAAGATGATACCAATAACGATAACATCGAAGACACACAAAAGTTTCAGTTCCTTTTGGATCCAAGAATCTCAAATCCTGATTCAATCTTATACCAAGTTCAAATTCCATTGATCAAATTGAATGAATGGTATAAAATTAATCAATTCTCCATCTCTTTACAGTTTGGTGATTGTGACTTGAATAAATTATATGATGTTGTTAATGTTAATTCTATTAATGTGTTGATTAAGATGGTGGAGGTGAAGAAATATAGATCAAATGAAGCGAGTGAGAATAATGACAACGAGAATGTTAAAATATTATTGATCTCTTACAAACAAAACCTGAAAGATTTTAAAAAGTTTCAAAATTTGAAAAAAGGTGATTTAATTCAACTGAATGATGGATTGAAGCGAAACTCATGTATTCAATCCTATTATGATTGGAATCTCATCGTTTGAGGGATTTGTGTATAGCTCTTTATCAATGAACTTATGAATACAAAAGTGTAGATTCGCTACATTATACATTATATTATTGTATTGAAATGTATTATATGCAAAACGGATGTTGATTAATAGAAAACTAAAAAAGATGATAAAGTTACAAATGTTTGTAAAATTAAAATAAAATGCTAAGAATTGAAAGTGTAACACTAAAACTGTATTAACTGGGATGATTGTGTGAGATAATCATTTGGGGAATTTATCATTATTTAATGAAAAAGTTAGGTTCAATGCCATATATAATTGAGTTCAGTTTTCCATTTTTGAAAAACTAACTGTAAATAAATAATATCTTAATTACAACAATTACCATCTGAGTTTCTTTCAATCCATTCCCAAAACCATTTACCGCCAAAAGACAGAACACCTCTTGTTCTACATTTCAGTCTCATGTTCTTATCATCAGTAATAATAACAATTTCTTCATCAATTTTTCCTTGATTTAAATTAATAACACGATTACGACCATTAGGAACATTTACATCACCAGTCGTATTATTGGTAGCATTACTCGTGAAATTCTCATTGATATAATTGTTGATAAAGCTGCTATTTGAGTCCACATTAAATCCTTGATATGAAGATATATTATTACCTGCCAACTGAGTAGAACCCGTATCATTTAGAGGCCTATTACTTGTCATTCTTCTAACACAACTTTCAACTACAACATCATCAACTGAACCTCTCCAAGACTTATCACCATCGAATTCTCTAATATCATCAACTTCTTTATCATTTCCACATCTACCTAATCCACATAACAATCTTTCATAGCTCAGTTGTCTAACTGTAATAACAGCCCTTGTTGCAGCGTCTGCAATAGTCACGTCTGGTGAACAACGTAAAGATCTTAATTCTTGAAATGTAACTAATGGAATTGAAACATTTTTTAAAGTTCTGGAAACTAAAGATTTATATAACCTACCAGGATGTGATAACCAAATATTGGTATCTAAAACAAATTTAGAATCTTTAGTAATTTGACGCTGCGATGGTGGTGAAGTTGCAGCAGTTGATGGAACTGATGTTGCCATTTGCTGAATTGATGATGAATGTGGAGGTTGTTGATGCAATATCGAAGTAAAATTCAATTGAGTTGATAAGGGTAGTGATGGAGTTGATAACGAGGAATTTTCATAATCCGCATCATTATCTGTATAATATAAAGTGCTTGTTAAAGTTGGTGAAGGAGGGATTGTTGACAATTGATTGAAGGTATTTTGCTTTAGCCATGTTGAGATGGGTAAATTTGAAACTGGTTGAGTTTGTAAAAAATTTGCTGAAGAAATTGGTTCAAAAAATGATAAATTACTTGTATTCGATGTGTGTGTTATTAAAATCTTGAAGCTATTTGAATCTCTTTTTATTCCAAATAGATAATTTTTGCTGATATAAGCTGCACTTAATAAGATTCTAAAGATTCTTTCTGTTTGTAGTTTTGGTTGGAATTTTTCACCTGCAATAGGTAAATCAATAAATGTACTTTCAGTTTTGAATCCGGCAGATTTGTAATCTTGATATTCTGTTTTTGTGAACAATTTATCATAAATTAAAGTACCCCATAATTTCCAAACTTCATGTAAATTTTCATTTGAATTGAAATGAATTAACCATTGTTTTGTATCATAAAATTCATTATTATAGTTAAAATTTGACCAAAAATTAACATCTTTTTGAATTAAAAGTAATAGTTTATTCAAGTAATTAACTATGGAATTAAGTGGGAAATAAAATTGAACAAAAGATTCAATAAACTGCTTTGATTCTGGGTTTGTTGTTGTTGATTCACCTAGTGCAATCAAAAAATATAAATACGTTAAAACATGTGGAGTTGAAGACTCTAAAGGCCCATTTATGTAAGTTTGTAAGCATTTCATTGCTAAAAATATTGAATGATGATTTAAATTCTGGTTTTGTAAAGACCAGTTAGATTCAGATGAGTTAACTGATGCTAGTGATGCTGAGATGATGTTGCTATTATTTGTATTAGTTGCTGAATTTCCATTTCTGTCTAGTTTACTTTTTTTATCTTTCAACAAATTAACTAAACCAAAAATTCTAGCAAAAGGATTTGTCGGATTACCAAATCCAACAATTTGTAAAATATTAATCATTGCAAACGAAGATGATCTTTGAAACCAAAATTGAAGTTTGTTTTCAAAATCTTCGACATGGAAACTTCTATCTTTGAAATAAACTAATCCATTTGCATCTTTACCCAAGTTTTGGAGGTATGAATTTATTGAAGAATTAATCTCTATATCAGATAATAAATGTTGATTTGGGGCATCTGGATCAACTTCATTATCTAATAAGATTTTATGAATTTTGATAAAATCCATTATTGGAGAATCAACATACTGTCTTTGATTAATATTTTCAATAACCATTTTCATGTATTGTTTAGTTGGAATGAAAGTATCTCTTGAAAAAACAGCTTTACCAATGTTCATTAAAGCATCCAGATGATCTTGTTGAACAGTAGCAATATGATAATAGATTTTACCTTGACCATAGTTTAATTTCATTGCACAATCATACCAATATTCACTTGATAATTTCCAATCAATATATTTGGATGGATATAAAGCAATAGCCATTCTACTTAAATCACCAATTTTTTCATAGATCCAAGGATTAATCCCAATATCGGTCAATCCAGTTAAGATGTTGAAAGAGTATGCAATGAACGAAGAGCAAATATCGTGTTCCAGGAATATACTTATTATATTTTTTAAAACATCTAAAAATGTAACTACCCCATAGACCCAAAGCCTTCTTTGGATACGATAGATGTTAACTATTTGTTTACCAGATTTACCAGAATGTAAGGCATGAGTTAAAAAGTCATGATATGAGTTTAGTAGATGTATGTTTAGGTTATAAATATCCCACAGTTCAGTCATATCAGCATTTGTGGAAACATTTAAATTTGCACAATGCTGTTGAATATCGGATTCTAAAGACAATATCAGTTTGTATGAGTCTTGCAGCCTCAGTATAAGTGCTTGTTCATCAGATGATAGTTGTTGTTGCTGCTGTTGTTGCTGGGTCTGTGGTTGATTCTGCTGGTGATTTTGTTGAGGCTGTTGTTGTTGTTGAGGCTGTTGTTGTTGTTGAATTTGTTGTTGTTGTGTGTGGGCTTGTTTGGATAAAGGCTGGTCGTTTGAAAAAGTCTTGCAGCGAGTATGTGTGACGGAACGCTTTGTGGGGGTTTCTTGCGACGTTGAATGTTGTCGTTTGTTGTTCTCAGCCATCCAGATTAGTTGAAACGCTGATGTTTTTAAGTGTGAGGAATGTTTTGTTTGTTTGTTTTATTTTGTTTTTAGTGGCGGTGAAGAGAAGAGAAAAGGTGCAGCGATTTATGTAAGACGGAAGGAAGATCTCTCAGGTGGTTCAGGCGGGGGAATTATAGGTTATAAGGCAGAGAGAGCCTCTAGAGAGCCTACAATTTTAGAGGGAATAACATGCACTGAGATTCACTAGCTAAATACTTCCATTGTCTCTATTGAAACCTTCACACTTTCTAGTAGAGAGTTGACATGCACACGCAGGAGACGAGCAGATGAAGCAACAAATGAGATTGACAAACTGGATCCTTTCTCGGTGAGTTCTATCAAGCAGTCATTGTTCTGTTTTATATCTGGAATTAATGCATTTTTCAGTATTGAAACTTGAGCTTGTGATTGAAGAGGAATTGAAACGGTTCTGATCCAGAACGTTAGTGAGAGTTTAAGCAACACAAATAAAAGCAAAACACTCACAGTTCATGCGACATTTATAGGGACTTTTGTGGTGGTTCTATCGGTTCAAGTTATAAGCATTTGAAAAATTATTTTTTGCCCACTTACTAATTTGCTGTTTAGTTATTCACATTATTTATTGACACAGCAAAATGACTTCAGAGTTGGAAATCACCTCTAAGAGGTCCTCAATCTCTTTCAATAACTCGATTTTCAACATTGATTACCAACATTCAAGAATCGCAAATAACTTCTACTTCCTAACTGGTCCTTCAATTATTGATAATACTCTGGAAGCTGATGAGTTCACCCTCAATGATGAAATCATAATACTGGATTCAGTTAAATCAGGTGTTGGTAGAAATAACAGGGACTTCTATTTGAAAGTTGTGGGTCCAATTTTCAACCATTTCAAAATCAAACATAAACATATAATCACTGAATCAAATACTCATATTAAAGAATTTGCAAAGAGTTTGGAAGACAATACAACTGTTATGTTATTCAGTGGTGATACTTCAATCTTTGAATTAATTAACAACGCACCAACAAACTTATCAAATATCAAGTTCTTCCCACTCCCATTAGGTAGTGGAAATGCCATGACTACATCTTTAGGGTTCACTGATGAGTTTATTGGTCTTCAAGCATTCTTTGACTCCTTAGTTTCTAAGACTAAATTGACATTGTTACCTATTTACAAAGCTGTCTTCCCAGAAGGTGCTCGTTTTGCCACTGATAATACACATGTTGAGTCTTGTTTGTTCACTGTCGTTTTAACCTGGGCAACACATTCAAAATTGTTATATATTAGTGATACACCAGAGTTAAAAAAATTAGGTCTAGCAAGATTCTCAATCGCAGCAAAAGAAGCATTCTCAGGTGATATCTATTATCATGGTACTAGTACAATCAATCCAGCTTTCAAAACCCATAATTATTTCAATATCACTTCTGCTCCATTTTTTGAGAGAGACTATAAATTCTCCCCGGATTCAAACATTTTGAAGCGTGAACTACACGTTATTGACATTGGTGGGGCAGATGATGATAGTTCTTATAAGCCGGCTCAGTTAGCTGAGCTTCTTCTAAAACCTTATCATAATGGTGCTCATATTGATAAAGAAAACAAGAATCTTTTTTATGCAAAAGTTGATGATCTTGAAGTATCACTTACTTTCAACGAAACTGATAGTTTTAAATCCATTTTAAATGTTGATGGTGAGTCAGTCATTATAGAGAATCCATATGGTAAAACCTTTAAAGGGGTTTATTTGAATGAAAGTGACCATCCATCCTTATATGTTCCTGACATTTTGAGATAATCTACATCTATTCTATTGTTATAACGATTATGCTTATATTAATGAATAGTTTTCACCCTCTCTTTATATGTATAAGGTTAAATGAAATATAATCAATTCTTCTTATTAAGTTTTTTGAAATTCGTGAACGATTGGTCTTCAATTACTAACTCTTCATCTGATGAATCACTAAAACTAATTGCTTCAGTATCTTTTTCTTTGTCAAGTGTTTCTGTTTTTACAACTGTCCTTTCTTTCTTTACTTTTTTGTTGTCAATTGGATCTAATGGATTATATTTCAAATATCTTTTCTCTTTCAATCGATTCATTGTTTGTAAAGTCTCATCGTTCATTTTTCTTCTTTTAATAATTTCTTCTTTGTCTAATGTTAAATCTATTTCTTTCTCTTTAGTGATTTTTCTGAATTCTTTTAAAACTTCATCCTTTTTACCATTTAAACTTTTTGATAATAACCCTCTTTCATTGGATCTGCTACTTGGATCAAACCCAATATTATTTAACTGTGATCGAGTAAATGCAGTTTTCAATAATTGAATTTTATTCTTTGATTCTAAACTATCATCTTCATCTTCTTTATGAATTTGAATATTTCTTAATCTTCTACCTTCTGTGAAATTTTCTGATAGTTTTTTCCTTAGTTCATACTCTTTTCTTAATGCAGCTTTATCCTTTTCATATTTTTTATCTTTCTTTGATTTTTGTACTTCATCAAAATTTGGATCTCTAAAAAATGCTAGATGTTTAGCTTCACTACTAAACAAATCTCTTTGTCGACTCACATAATCTGTCTTTGGGGCCGATTTATCATCAATTATGTCAATCTTATCACGATTGTTCAAATACATGGATTGTTTAACACCATTCTTGACATATGCATTGGTCCTAAAACTACTTTGAAATTCCATTCTTTTACCAGCAACTTTATTTAGCTGTAATTCACTGTGAAATGAACATAATCTATTAACACTTTTATCAATATAGTTATTACATTTGACACCGCTTTTATTCAGAGAAGAACAATATCCAAAATTTTTACTTTTCCCTATCTCCAATATTGAGTCACTGTACCTTATTGATAATCCAAATGTTTTCACGCCAGTACTAGGACCACCAAATGTATTAGTAGGATATTTAACAAACACTGAGGGATTCAAAACTGCTAAAACGTCACCTATTCTCAATTTATTATATTTTTCAATGACCTGATTACCCCAAATAGTTACGGTAACATCATATTTGAAATCTGTTAATGTTAAATTAACAAATCTTTCAGGCTTAGCAGATTGGCTCACCGATGGTGAAGTTTTCTCACTTAATATACCAACAAGACACCAATTGGTATATTGAGGTTCTTTGAACTCTGGTGGTGCAATTTTAGCAAATAATTTGTTTAGTCTTAATACTTTTATATCTTTTAACATCTCTAACAATTTTTCATGTTTGAAATATCTTTGTGATAATTGAACTCCTGAAATCTTATCTCTTTCATCAACCTTCATGACATCAATCTCTTCTTCTTGAGCACCAAATGTATAACTTCTCAATGACATCAACTTCGCGTTAGTTACAGTTGCTTCTTTGGCATTCAATCTTGCTTTCTCTAAATTATGAATAAAATATGAAGGTGTGTTGTCTGTTTTAGGTTTAGGGAGTAGTTCTTTTTCTTTACCTGTTTCTTTTTTTTTAGTTACGTTAACTGTATGTACCTTAGTTTCAATGACTGGTTTTTGTGGTGAATTTTCTTTATCTTTAACAGTGTGTCCTTGTGTGCAATCTACCTTTTGTGTTTTCATTTCATTATTGTCATCTTTATTGCTTTTAGTAGGAGCTATGTTATAAAAACTATAGGTTGTATCTGTGTACTCATATCCTCTTTTATTCTTCAGCTTATGTGCAATCTTTTGAGCCTGTTCAAGAATTCTTCTCTCTTCAAGTGTTAATTCTGGTTCTAAATAATTCTATTGTTAGTATTGTTCTTCATCGAAAAGCATGAATTGAAAATTGTATCATACCATCATCTGTGATTGCTCCATATTCGTCCTCTCCGTTATCAATTTCTACTTCACGAGGATCTCGAAGGTCATCCATGTTTTTACTCTGTAAATATACTTGAATTAAATCACATTGATATGTAGGAAATCAACAAATCTTGAGATGAGGTCGTGTCCGAGCCATATACTTGATTTATTTTAAACTAAAAATACATTAAATTTATACAAAAACTAATTATCACTCTTCAACTTCTTCTCAGTAGAACCTCCTTCGAATTCCCCAATCGTTCTTTTCAATAAATTCTTTTCATCAGCGTTATCGCCAATAGATGAGGGTTTTGGTGGTAACGAGTTATTTGACAGAACACCAGTAGTAGAGCTCGATTCAGCAGTTGTTGGTACACTTAAATGTTCCGGTTTCACAGCATTAACTTTTTCTAAAAGCGAATCTTTCTCTTTCGTTAATTTATCAATCTTACTTTGTAATAACCTAGTTCTCATCGAGACTTCTTTCAAAGCAGCTTCACGACCAGAGGTGAATGATTCTTTTTTAATTTCTTCTAGATTTCCATTTGACTCAGATTCATTTGATTTTCTATCCTCAGCTTCTCTTAACTTAGTTTGTAAACCTTCAATTTTCTTATTATATTCAACTTCCAACTCATGTTTAATTTTTTCTGCTTTTGTTTCAGCAAGTTCTTCTAATCTTTTTTGTGATGGTTCTCTAATTATTCTCTTTAAATCCTCTCTGGCGACATTGATTGCAGTTTCTTTTTCTTTTAAGAATTCTTGACGTAGCTTGGTTTCTTGATCTTTCAATAATTCAGTGACATCAACACCACTACCACCAATTAATTCAGGAGTTGCGATCATATTAGATTCATAACGTGCTTTGATCTTGATTAATTCTTCTTTTTCTTTAGATAACTCGGATTTTGCTTCCTCTAGTGATTTTGATTTTATTTCAACCTCTTTTTTCAAATTTTCAATTTCTTCTTTAGTTTTGGAATTTTTACCATCATCTGTTGAAGTTGCTATTTGCTTTTTTAGTAATTCAATCTCTGATTCTAACTCAACAACTCTCGATTCTAATTTCTTATTAGCTTCGGTTAATTCATTCACTTGTTTCTCGAATTCCTTGGCTTTTTCTAATTCAGTTTCTAGTTCTTTGATTTTATTATTCAAATGTTGAATCTTTTGACTGGTTTGAGTAGTTTTCGTACTCTTTTCTTTGAGATCAGCTAATTCTTTTGCTAATTTATCATGTTCAGCTTTGGATGAATCTTGTAATTTCTTTTTTTCTTCACTTTTTTGATTGATAATTTTTTGTGATTGAAGTCTTAATTTATTGAATTTTTCCTGATCAATAACCTGTTGTTCTTCTAATTGTTTAACCTTGATGTTAGCTTCTTCAAGTTGTTTCTTTAACGTTTCATGCTCAGAAGGATCAATACGATCATATTTACTCAAAATATCTTGAGATCTTTTCTTCCAACGTTCTTTTTCTTCAATAAGCAATTTGATTTCTTGAGCTTTACGAGCCAATTCAGCTTTTAATTTTGTAGATTCTTCATGTAAGGGTTGAACTTTAGCATCACTTGTCTCTAGTTTCATTTCTAATTCTTTGACTCTAGAAACACTTGAACTCAATTCGTTACGTAAAGTAGTGTTACTTTCTCTCAATATATTTAAAGAATTGATTTGTTCTAATAATTTGGCATGTTCTTCAGATAAGTTAGAAACTTCTGATTCACGTTGAGATAATTTCGCTAACTCCAATCTATTCTTATCTAATTCATTAGTTGCAATTTGTAACTGTTGACGAACACGTCTCAAATCTGTCGTGGTGACATCTAACTGAGTATCAGAAATTTCCTTTTCACGACGTAACAAAGAAATTAATTCTCTTAGTTCATCAGTAGAAGAATTTTCATCTTCAGTATCTTTAGATGCTGATTCATTAGATTTTTTAGTCAGAGTTTCAATTTGATTGTATAAAATGTGATTTTGAGATGTTAAATCTTGAACTCTCGAGTTAGCAATTTCTAATTCTCCTTCTAAGGTAGATTTTTGAGTAGCCCAACTTTCTTGAGATTTTAATAACTCATCTTTAGCTTGTTTTGATTCAGCTGACAAAGTTTGCAAATGTTCTTTCAATTCAGTTGATTCTTGTCTTAATAATGAAACAGCTTTTGATACTTCAGCGTGCTTTTGTAATTCTTTATCATAATTAGTTTGAGCTTCATTAGCAATAGCAACTTGTTGTTTATAAGATTCTTCGATTAAAGCAACTTTAGAATCATAATCATTCTTCAATTTACTACTTTCAATTAATTCAGAGCGTAATGATTCTAATTGGTTTTTAGTGCTTTCTAATTCTTTAGATGATGATAGTTTTGATTCATTTAGTTCATCATTCAAACTATTCACTTGTTCGTCTAAAATTGTGATTCTTTCAGATAATCTTGCATTTTCAGCTTCTAATTCAGCAATTTTTTTACCAGTTGATAGTTTATAACTATCATAGGATTCATTGATGCTCATTAAACTATCTTCAGATGATTTGGCAATTTTTTTGAAATTTTCAATACTTTTGTAAGCTTCAGATAGTTCTTGTTTAGCACCTTCAAGTTCATTCTTCAAATTTAATGATTCAATTAATAAAGAGTTATTGGTTGAAGATTGTTCTGTTGCTGAAGACTGTGTTGATAATTGTGACAGATTTTCATATCCACTTAATTTTTCTTGTAGAGTTTTCAACTTAGTTTCGAGTAATTCATTTTTCTTAGATAAAATAGCAGCAGATGATTCTTTTTGAGCCAATAACTGGTTTGTTGAGTTTAATTTAGTTGACAAAATATCAAGTCTATTTTGATAAGCTTTCGAATCAGAATCTTTTTTGTTATATAAATCTCTTAATTCACCTTGAGTTTCATCTAGTTGTTTTTTTAAAGCAGTAATTTGATTATCCAGTATCTCAGTTTGTTTAATTAGTCTGTTGTGAGTGGATGTTGAATTTTGTTCTCTTTCCTTTTCCAAAATTTGTAAGTTGGATAATAATGAGTTCAATCTAATTTTTTCAATGTTCAATTCAGAATTTTCTTTGGTCAATCTTTCTTCAACTGAAGTCCATAACAATTTTTCAGCTTTCAAATTACTTGATTCGGCCCTTAAGCTTTCTAACAGTGATTTTGATTGGATTAATTCGTTAGCAACTTGTTGAGTTCTTAAATCTTGTACGTTTAAATTATCTTGTAAACTTTGACTTCTTTGACGTAATTCATCAGCTTCGCGTTTAACAAAATTTAAATTCTCTTGTAAGGATTTGTATCTTTCTTCAGTCAAAATAGAAGTTGATTTTTCTCTTGTTAAATTGATAGATAATTGTGATCTTTCATTTGTTAAAGCTGTTATTTGTTTGTTCAATAATGAGATAGTAGTTTCAGCTTCAACCTGAACTTGTTGTAGATTTTGCTTAGTTGCAGACAATTCACTTTCTGAGTCTTGAAGTTTCTTCTGTAAAGTAGAGTAATCATCACTAGGACTATCAGAAGATAGGTCACCTGTTAAAATATTGTTGGAGTTGGATCCTTTATTTGCTAACATTGATCTGAACATATCACGTTCTCTACTAACTGAATTCAGTTTAACTTCAATTGACGAAATTTCTTCTTGTAAAGTCAAAATGGCTTCTTTAGCTTCATTGACTGCAGAACTTTCCAAGTTTTCTAATCTTGATTTAGAAGTTTGTTCTTCTTTCTCTAATCTAGAACTTAACTCTCTAATGATTCTCAATAGTTCTTCGTTCTTCGATTGTAAATCAACGACATTTTGAAAAGTCACTAATCTTTCTGAAATTAATTCATCAGTATCAGAATCATAAACAGGTTTTTCACCATTAGATATCTTTTCGATAGTTTGTTTTTCTAATGGAGTTAATGGACCATTAGCATCACCACGAATGGAAATTTGAACCAATAAAGTTTGAACTTGACGAGCTAAATCCACCTTTTGTTTGTTTAAAGCCTTGATAGTTAATTCAAATTCAGAAATTTTACCTTGTAAATCTTCATTAGATTTTTGTAATGATTCTTTTTCTCTTGAGCTGTTTTCTAAAATAATAGATAAATTGGTTAATTCCTTCTCTAAAATTGAAGCTCTTTCCTTAGCAGAGTTTATTAACGGAGCTTTTTGCTCTAATTCGTTCACAAAAGTATCGATTTGTTGTTGAATACGTTCTTTAGAACGACGTTCTTGAATCAGTTGTCTTTTAACAATGGTGAAATCAGAATATAAGTCACTTAATGAAACACCTTCATATTTTTCAGCAAGAGATTTAGCACTTGGAGATAATTTTGGCAATCCATATAGTGAAGTGTTAGGAGTATTTGAGCCATTTGAAACCCCAGTTAATTCATTAATAGTTTCTTCTAACTGTGAATTTCTAGCTTCGCTTTGAGTTAATTTATTCTCAAAATCTTCTATAGTGATTCTTAATTGAGCAGTTTCATTTGCAATACCAGAATTAGCATTTTCTAACTTTTCTTCAAGGTATTGGACTTTTTCTTTCAAATCTGAATTAGAGTTCTTTAATAATTCAATTAATCTATCTTTCACAGAAACTTCTTTAATAAACTCTTCTTGATCGAGTGATTTTTCATCAGTCAGTGATTTAATTTGTAACAATGAGTCATCTAGTTTCTTTGATGTATCTTCGAATCTATATTTCAAATTATTATATCTTGAACTTAGTGAACTAGCTTCGGTAGATGCGGAGTCCAGTTGGGACTGTAACTTTGAGATTTCAGTTGATTTTTCGCTTCTGTAAGTCGCAAAGTTTTCATTGAGAGTTTTGAATTCATTATTAACCCATTCATAGTTTTTATTTATAAGTTCTAAACGATTTTCCAAAGATTGAATTTTTAATTGTGCTTGATTATAAGTTGAGTTCAAAGATTGACTTGAAGTCTCTAGTTTGATCAATTCTTTTCTTAAATTGCTGTTGGTAATTTGAATTTCATTATAATCAGTTTGTAAGTTCTGAATGTCTCTGTTTTTCTTTTCTAATAAATCAAAAGTATTACGTTCTTCAGCAAGGATACTATCAATTTTGGCTTGACTTTGTTTGTATTCAATTGATTTTGTGTTAACTTCAGATTCTAAAGTAGTAAGATTTTTAGAAGTTTCTTCATTAACTGATTCCAAATGTTGATTTTTTTGTTTTAAGTCATTGTTTTCAGACTCCAATCTCAGAATTTTGGATTTGAATAGTTCAAGTTTTTTGGAGTTCATGTGCATTGATTGTTCTAAGTTCACTTCTAAAATAGTCTTATCAGATTGTAAATCTGCGTACTTTTTGACTTTTGATTGAAGTTTTCGCAAGATTAAGGAATCAATCGAATCTACCAAAGACTCATCAATCTCAAAAAATGATGCAATTGAATTCTTTTCTATTACAGTTTCATCATTTGCAGCTTCTCCTTGAACAAAAAAGGTATCTTGTGATGTTTGTGGGGTATCTATCGCAATTTCAAAAGGCTTTTCTGATACTTCCCTGTTATTTAATTCGACCATCTGATCATCTTTTGTGGTGCCTGAATCCACCGTTTCCATTTCTATAGTTTCTGAGTTTACAGTCGGTTTAGAATTCTCAGTATTGCCTAAATCAACAACTTCATCAATATCCTTTGTGTTTTCTGAATCTCCTAAATCAACAACTTTGTCAATATTCTGGGGTTCAGATGAAACTATAATAGGTTCCTCTGATGGAACTGGCGTTGGTTCTTCTATTTCAGGGGATACCGAATTATCAACAATTGCATCATCAGAAGCATCTTCAACAATATCTTCACCAACAGCATCAACTAAGTTGTCATCTTCTGGACCATTTTCATCACTACTTTCTGGATCGCTATCAAGATCAGCGGAATCAACCTCTTCAATCTGTCCTTCTGTTGCTGGTACATCATTCATAGCTTCATCAACGTTAAATGTTTCTTGAATTGGATCAGTAACTTCTAATTCATTATGTATTAGTTTATTATCTTGAACATCAGCTTGTTCAGATGCAGAAGCAGCTAAAGCTGCAAGAAAATTAGCTGCAACATTAGTCTCATCATCTCGAGGTAAGTTATCAGGCTCTTGATCACCCATACTTGATGAAACGCTACCTTGATATAATCTAAGTTTATTCAACAATAATACAACTCTGATCAACACGTTGATAGATAATTATTAAAGTAATAGAATTAGTCAAATAAATATCAAGTAGAACACTCTCCACAATTGATCTGAATTATGATAAAATAAACCAAATTTATGGAAAGACAGTAAGTATCGAAACCTTTGATTTTACTGACCGACCAGTTAATATATAAACCAAAACAAAATTAACCAGCAAAATCACTACTGTCGTTACCCTCTGAACAGCGCTTATTACCTCACGTGCTTATATTAGTAGGGCTTCTAAACCCAAACATCTTAGTGATTTACAATTGTGACTTGCACTATAATAACATCCACACACCATTTAAATTATTTTGCGTGGCTCAACCACGCATTTTTCACTTTTCAGCTTAGTAATACACTCAAGAGACAAACACACTTTTTGAACACTCACCACGAAATTCGCGAACTCTGTTTTGGTTGAAAATAAAACTTTTGTTAGTTCAACTTTTACATCTTCAGAATAAAACCAAGTTAAAATTTATCAGAAATGCAAATGTAAGTGGTGAACAAGAAGACATAAGAAGAGTTGGTCGTGATGATAAAGTGTTATCAAACAACAAGAGCAAGCCTATTATACCACACTCTGCTATTTTAATTGGTCGTAATAATGAAAATTTTCTGTATGAATCTTCAAAGGTAATCAATTTTCAATCAGTTTCATTGTATCAATATCAAAAGAATCTTTAATCATACCATCTCAATTTAAATTCCCGTTGTCCTTTATTGTCCAAGTAGTGGAATATTCCAACATTTTATTCAACAATCCACACCCCAAACTCATGCTTCAATCACAAGACCTTCTCGTTTTATGGCTGAACACTCTATTATGTTACATATACTAACAGTTCTATTGTAGTTTCGTTAAAACCTTAACTGGTAAAACTATCACTTTAGAAGTTGAATCTTCTGACACCATTGACAATGTCAAATCAAAAATTCAAGACAAAGAAGGTATTCCACCTGATCAACAAAGATTGATTTTCGCTGGTAAACAATTAGAAGATGGTAGAACTTTATCTGATTACAACATCCAAAAAGAATCAACTTTACATTTAGTCTTAAGATTAAGAGGTGGTATCATTGAACCATCCTTAAAAGCTTTAGCTTCCAAATACAACTGTGAAAAATCTATCTGCCGTAAATGTTATGCCAGATTACCACCAAGAGCTACCAACTGTCGTAAGAGAAAATGTGGTCACACAAACCAATTACGTCCAAAAAAGAAATTAAAATAGATTATTTCGCCCAGTTTGTTATTATATTTTATTGGTGTGTTATTTCTGTATGAGTTTTAAATCTGGAAGTTGTCTTTTAGGTATAATTAATCAAATTTAAATGACTTATACGATTTTGTAAACTTAAAATTGAGAATCGAGTGGTACATATTTCGGGCACCTGTCAAAATTTGAATACTTTATTTATAATAGTTTCATTTCTTTTTGCTGTCATAAATACATATATATATCTAAGTAGAAAACCTTTATTTCTTAGTTAATGTTACTATCACCCTAGTACATACTACACAATTATAACCAAAAACCTAAAAATACACCCCATTTCTGAAAAACTAATCACAAAATAAATACATAAACATTAAAAAAAGTCAAGACCTAAAATCTCCATGGTGTTTTAATTTATGATGATATTATTCTGTACCAGGAGTAATAACAGTGGGTCCTTTAAAATTTGGAAAGAATTCAGTCAAAATATTACGTAGCTGTGACCTTCTGACTGGTTTACTCAAGAATCCACTCATACCAGCATCTAAACATTCCTTAACGTTACTTTCATCAGCAAATGCTGTCAATGCAACAATTGGACCATCATATCCTAATATTCTAATCTGTCTTGTAGCTTGTAAACCATCAAGCTTTGGCATTTGAACATCCATAAATATAACATCATATGGTGAATCTCTATGTGCTTCCGTTTGTTCAATAGCTTCACTACCATCAACAGCAATTTCAATGTCTTTAAACCCTTCTAAATTTAACATTCTTTTGATGACTTCTTGATTCACTCTATTATCTTCAGCAACTAAAATCCTTAAATCTGCATGATCTAAAGCAGGTTGACATTTTCCTGAACCTACAGTATAGATAGATGATTTAGCAGTACCAGTTGAAGATATGACAGGTCTTGTGAAATAACCCTCATCAGATTTAGGAGATTGAGCTAATTTCAATTCAACTTCTTTATCAATCATTGGTGTTTCAATTTTGGATAATTCTTCATTCTTATTAAATTTAGGTTTTGATTCTTCTTCCATAGTTGAAACCATTTCATCTGATTTTGGATCTAGAATATGAACATTTCTATTTTTTTTGGAATCAATATTAAATTGATCTTCATAAATGTTAGGATCATTGAGATCAACAATAGCTTCAGCTTTTTGTAATAATGGAACTCTGAATGTGAATTTTGAACCAACACCAACTTCAGATTCTAATGTCATTACTCCATTCATCATTGTTGCTAGTTGTCGACAAATTGATAAACCTAAACCAGTACCACCATATTGTCTGGATAAAGTCTGATCACCTTGAATAAAGGGTTCAAACACTGCACTTTGTAATTTTTTATCAATACCTGGACCTGTATCTTCGACAACGAACTCAAAAACAAAAGTCTTTTGTGATTCTAATGTCCTGATATTTTGTGATTCTAATTTTGATTCTGATTTCTCTAGTGACTTAAATTGCGATTTGAAAACATTATCTTCGTATGAGGAAGTTGAGGCTGTGATGATAGACTTAACGTCTGATTCATCAGCTTTTTCATTATTTTCATCATCAAGAGAACTTTCATTTGAACTTATTATTTCAGCAGGTGTTGTGACATCAGAGTCATTGAAAACTCGATCAGTTGAATGTTTCATATTACTCTTCATCAAAACTTCAGGGAATTTTGTTTCCATACTTTTCAATTCATCATACTCACCAATTCTTCTTATTGTAACATTAACTTTACCATCAATTGGAGTAAATTTTAAAGCATTTGAAACTAAGTTCATAACGACTTGAATAATTCTATTTGAATCTCCGTATAGTATCATATTTCTGACATCATTTGGAGTTATCGTGATTTGTAAATTAACATGTTGATCTTTCGCTAATTTACCAAAAATTGATTTGATTTGTAAAGCAACTTCCATTGGATTAAAATCTGATTTTTCTAATTTTGATCTTTTTAATGAATTTTTAGAAAAGGTCAATAGTTCAGTTAGAATGTGCAATAGTAATTCACCTGATCTGAAAATTAATTTTAATGATTCTTGAATCTTTGATTGATCTTGTTCTGCCATTGAAATAGCCGTCATACCTAAAATACCATTTAATGGAGTTCTCAATTCATGAGAGATGTTTGCAATGAAAACAGTTTTAGCTTCATTGGCAGCTTCAGCTTGTATTTTAGCAGCTTCTAGTTGTTTAGTTCTTGCCCTAACACGATCTTCTAATTGTGAATATTGTCTATCTAGTTCGTCAGTCATATTATTGAAAGTATCTGTCAACTTTGATAATTCATCTTGGAATATTCTAGTGTATTTTGGAACTCTTGCATTTCCAATATACGTTGGATGATGAAATGATGAGTTATTACTTGAAGTCTTGTTAATATTGTCTGTATTTTGATAGTCACTTATATTTTCAGATGTATTATTATAGGGCGATGTTGCGGTGAAACTGTGTCTATTTGATGAATAACCTGAGGATGGATCTTTTGGATCTTTCGGGTCTTTTGGAGTCTGTAATCCTCTTCCTAAAGCTATTGTTTCGGTGGCCTTTTGCAATCGTAAAATTGGTTGTGTAGCCCAATAAGCTAATGGAATTGTTCCAATGACAATTAAACCAGCAGTACCAATACAGACTCCGACTAAAATTTTAGTCAATTGATCAACTGGCTTCAGGAAAATTGGTTTACTTTGTTCAATAATGACACCCCATGAAGTTAAGTTGAATTCTACTGGAGAATAACCTGCAGCAATTGAATTATTGAATTCTGATTTAGCATTAGATTCAGCACCTGTTCTTCCATATATTAATGCCTGAGTGGCAGCATATGAGTTTCTAAGGTAAAATACTGGATTTGATTCTTCACCAGCTGTATAATAATCAACAATAGAGTCTTTAGGCCAAACCACGTATGTATATGTACCTGTCTCTTGATTTGAAAGGTTTAACCCTTGAATCAGGACAACACTAGCTCCATCCAAGTTTAAAATATCTTGAAACCCCTTTGTGCTTGAAACAACAGTAATATAGCCAACTAAATCAGAGCTTTGAACAATTATTGAAGAAGTATAATGTACCGGAAGGGTCATGGATAAAATATATGAACCATTAACAATTGTTCCATTCAAAACAGGGCCTGTTAACATACCTTGATTATCTACTGATGCTGGTAAAGAAGAAGAGTTTGAATAAGTAACATTGTCTAATGGATATAACTGATCAAGAACTTCAGGTAAAACATAGATGTTATCCTCACTATTTTCAGCAGTAATAACGTTTGTAAATTTTGAATCATACACTTTAACAGCTGCAAAAACGTTTGAGGATATTAAGAACTGGTTGACAGCATCAGTTGCACTTATCCAGTTGGAAGCAGAAGAGTTACCTGCTCTATAACTGACTAATGATCTCTGTATGGAATCTTTGGAAACAAGCCAATATGCTTGGTAGTATAATGTATTCAAAGTCTGTTCGACTTGTGAGGCTTTCATTTGAGCCATAATCTCCAATCTTTCAGACCTCATACTTTTATAATTTGCAGAGAAGTAAACACCAGTGGTTACAGCTAACACTATAAGTGATACCAGTGAGACTAACAACACTAGGATACATAGTTGAAACCTTATTCCTATTCTGAAAACCCTCATTGTAAATGCTTATTGATGGAATAATTCGAGATGATGCGATCTTGAGGATGTTCTGGAATATCCTTCAAAAAGCTTGAATATAGGAAGGAAGGTTGGTTGAGTGTAGCTTGAATCTAAAGGACCAGAACTTTAGAAGTTTTTTTAGATCTCACAGTACTGATGTTTTGAGTACTTTTTTCACTAAAGACACTTTAGAATTTCAGGATCCGGGCTGCGTAACAAAGTGTCTGTAAATTAATTAATAGATTTAGTCCTACAATCAGTAGTTACTAGTCAGAGAGCATATTTGGAATATTTGGGAATTAAGTTGAGATACACTGCGAAGATCCGCATATTAAAGACTTTTTCTATTCTTCGTTAAGACTATTTGGAGGTTCACTTCTAAACACAGTCTATGAACTAAAATTAGATCTGGTTCTACATTAACAAACCAACCAAATTTGGAAATTGTCAATTCAAAGAAATGGAAGTATCATATATAACCTCCTACTAGTAATTACTAGCTACGTAGACCCAAATCTCAACTCAACTCGTACGTGTCGACTCTCGAACACTCCAATAACTCTAGTAACTGTGTTAAATCTGACTGGGTTGCTCCCCTCACGATAATTTCCTAATTGGGTCTATTATTGTGTCAAATTAATTTCTTATCAATTTTTACACACTTTACTTCTTTGTAAACAAGCAACTAGTTGTCATCAACTTAAAAGAACCCATTTAGTCGATCAATTGAACTCGCAAATGATGGATGAGTCCATGCACCAACCAGTGCCTAACAATTCAGGTCATAATAGGACACTTTCGAGCTCTCCCAATAGATTGCTAGCCTCACATCATTCGGTATTTGAATTACTACACCAAAAACAATATGTCAATTCTACTCCAAGACATTCACCAGCTTTAAATAATGATATTCAGCTATCTACTGTGTCATCGTGGCAATCAATAGGCGATTATCTTACACCAAGACCAACTAGTTCGGTCCTATCCAATTCAGATACCGAAGATGATTGTTATGCTAAAAATATCACACAAAGAGATGTCACAGCAAGTGCTGTTCGTGTTTCAAACTCAAAGTTGTTAAACTCTTCATATGTTGATGATGAGAATTATGATGAAGAAGAAGATGATGATGATGATGAAGACGATAAAAAAACTATTGAAATCAATATGAATCAAGGTAGAACTGATAGACCTTCTTCGGGCGCGTCTAACTCCTTCAACAGCTACAATCTAAATGACTCTTCAACTATCATGCCACAAGTTTCAACTAACAAATTATATGAGAATTTAAATAATGATCAATCAAGTGGTAAAATTTTAATCATTGGTCATAAAAAATCAAGTTTCTTCAAAATGTTGAATAAACCACTCTCTTATAAATTCACACTAAATGTTCAAGATTCTTACAACGTCATATTGGTTATATTTGATGGATTGATAAAGATTGGTAATATTTTGAACTTCATTAAAAATAACGAAGTCTTACTAAGAAATAAATTATTTGTCCCAATTTTCAAGAACATTAATCAAATGGTTATAAATAAAATCATGAAAACTTATAGGTTAAATCTTTTATGTCCCCCAATCAACTATAACAATAAAAATCAAGTTGATAATTTATTAGAATTATTAAATCAAGATTTTTTATTGAAAGAATCTTTCCATTCAAATAAAGCATTAACTTATAACACTGAAGGAGATATTCCAGAACATGAATATCAACTAGTTACAGTTTTTGGAGGCTCAAACTCACAAGTTTTGTCCGAATCTCTTTTTCCAAGAACTAGTTCACAATTTATAATCGACTCATTTGATAACAGCATTTCAGCGTCAATGAATCAATTGATTTTGGATTCAACTTCTCAATCAAAGAAACAAAAATATAGAAAACACAGAAAATCAACATTAGTTTTCCTGTCAATTACACTATCTTTAGGGATTGGAATTGGAATCACAACTGCATACGCGTTATCACATATGTTTGTTGTGCCTATTAGTATATCAGAAAAGGGATACACTGATTCTTTACCGGTTATTGAAACAAATTCCGCATCATCAGTTTCAAGATATATTGAAATTTCAAAAGCTAATATGAATTCATTTAAACATTCTGTTCTTAACGTCTCTAAATTGTTTTGGACGCAAACTAAAGATGGATTTGGTTCAATTATTCAAAAATGGGATTCTTGGATCATTAATTATGGTAAAGATGCAACGTACTCAATGTTGTGGGTCTTCTAATCAAAATTCAATTGTCTTTTTTCATTTCTACTCATTTATTATCTCACGTTTGAATTAGCTTGAATAATAAATAACAATAATTCTTTTACCAAAAACGATATCAAATATAGATTCGTCAATTATTCACATTTTTAATTCTTTTTATTTTTCTCTAGTTATATAGTTTTTATCATGAGATGTTTTTAATGGTTTACTTCTTTTATAAGGGTTGATATGTGAGGGTGGTTATATAATATATACAGTATATGATATATGATCAGATAATGATGGAATAGCTTATAAGTATTAAGTATGCGTAACACGGCTTTACTCATCACTAAATATTTTCAACTTTTAAGTGTCATGTTGCTTATCACACTAATTAAAATGTCCGTTCTTAGCCGTCGATAACCTGCGATTTCCTTCAATTGCCGCTGAAGTTTTTTCATTTTGACACAAAAATGTCAAAGATGCGTTTATAGCCTTTGATTTCCGTGTTGAAAAAAACTTCCCCTATAAAACTTGTCTTTAAAAACTCATCTTGACTAGAATTGCGCAACAATCATTGAATTATCAAGAATCTTCTTTCAAGTTTTACCGTTACTTACCGTTACTTAAAAGGGTGGTCACTGGTTCATGATGGTTTTTAGATCATTTGTATAAATAGTCTTGAGATTTCCATTATATGTCAAATTATAACAAAATCTTTCTATTCAAGATAAACCCAATAAATTCAAATGACTGTTGAAAAAGAAATCAAACAAATTCCTTTAGGAACTTATTTATTCCAAAGATTATCTCAAGTTAATAACTTAAAATCAGTTTTTGGGGTACCAGGTGACTTTAATTTACCATTACTAGAACATATATATAACGTTGATGGTTTGAACTGGATTGGAAACTGTAATGAGTTGAATGCCGGTTATTGTGCTGATGGTTATGCAAGAATTAATGGTTTAGGTGTTGTTATTACCACCTACGGTGTTGGTGAATTGAGTGCTCTTAACGCGATTAGTGGTTCTTTTGTTGAAAATGTTCCTGTTTTACATATCGTTGGTACTTCTTCAACACTGATAAAGAAAGATAATTCCAGAATTTTACATCATTTAATCACATCTAAAAACACTTGGTCAACTGAACAAGATCATTATGTATATGAAAATCTAGTTGATCCATTCTGTGTTATCAAGGAAAGTTTAACTGATGATAACTTAGATTCAGTTCAAGATCGAATTGATACCGTTATTGAAACTATTTATAGAAGTTTAAAGCCAGGTTATTTGTTCATTCCTGTTAATGTTGCTGACTGCTTGATTCCTGTTGATATCAACAAAAAAATAGATTTACAACAGATCGATTCAGATAAAATTCAAACAAATTCTTTAGTTTCTAAGATTGCTTCCAAATTGGAATCTGAAAATTTTGCATTTTTAGTTGATTCTTTAACAAGACAAGACTCATTAGAGAAATTGAATTCCTTTATTTCGAGAAATAACATTCATAATTTTGGTACTGCTTTAGGGAAAGGTAGATTAGATGAACAGACTCGCCCAGAACTTTATCATGGTGTTTACTTTGGCGAAGTTTCAACAAAAGGTACCCTTGATGATATTAAAAATTTTGATTTGATTTTACATATTGGTTTTAATTACAATGAATCTAATAATTATGGTGAAAAAATTGAAAATCGTGTGAGTGATGTTATTGAAATAGGTAAAGATTTCGTTAGGATTGATGGTGAATTATATTGTGATAACGTTAATGGTTGGATTATTTTTGATAAACTACTAGAAGCTGTTGATGAATCAAAACTAACTTCAACTGCCAAATCAAATAAATATCAAGAATTGCTTGATATTGAAAAAACTCAGCAAGATTCTTCAATTTCTCAACTTTCATTATTAAAATCAATTCAAAATGCTTTAAGACCAAATGACATCTTAGTCGTTGAAATGTGTGCTTTTATCTTTTCTGTTCCTGATTTCCAATTACCAAGTGGAGTTCGAGTTGTCACTCAACAATTCTATGGTTCAATTGGTTATGCATTACCATCTACTTTAGGTGTTTCATTAGCAGTTAAAGACTCTAGGTCAGATTCTAGAGTTATTTTAGTTCAAGGTGATGGATCAGCTCAAATGACTGTTCAAGAATTAGCTGGTTATGTAAGATATGATGTTAAACCAACTGTTCTATTGTTGAATAATGATGGTTATACTGTTGAAAGAGCTATTCTTGGTGAGACTAGAAGTTATAACGATATTGCGCCAAATTGGAAATGGACCCAGTTATTAAAAGTTTTTGGTGATGTTGATAATAAAAGTGAAAGTATAACTGTTGAAAATAATGGAGATTTAGATAAGTCATTAGCTAAACGTGATCAATTGAAATTAGTGGAAGTTATATTACCAAAGATGGATATTCCTTCAAGACTAACTAAAATCTGTAAAAAATAAAAAATAATAAATGATTACAACAAGAATTTTTAAGGTGAAAGGTCAAAGGGTACTTGAGTTATAATAATAAATGTTGAAAGGGTATTGGAAACTTTCCTGTGGTATATTTTATGGACAAATCAAGTACGAATTAATACATTTTTTAGTTTTCTCTTTTCTCTGTTAAATTAATTGAAAAGAGAAAACCAAATACTAACACTTTCGTATAGTATGGGAAAAAAAAATATGTGTGAAATCAAATGAACATTAAAAACTCTACAAAAATAAAAAGACTAGGAATCAAAACAAATATAATAAAACGAACTAAAACCAAAAAAAATAACCATTAAAACATTAGGGGAAATAATACAGAAGAACAATAATCTAAAAACTTTAAAGAAGGATACAAATAAATGACTGTTATGTACAAAATAATTCATTATCTCGATCGCTATTTTCCTTCGTTTTCCTCCTTTACTTCTTCATTTTCATTAGAATAATATCCATTTGGAACATCACCTCTTGTTTCTAATCCACTAGCAATTAATCTTTTCTCCAACTTCATTCTCTGCAATTCTTGCCATCTTGCTAACTTGGCATGTTCATGTAGTGCAAATCCAAAAACTTTTGGTATATATCTTTCAGTTGGATGTGATGGTACTGAACGGGGATAAGCTTGTAAAAACATACCTGGGAAACTTGTTCCAAAAAATGCACCATCAATAGAGGCATGTCTTGACGATTTTGGGTTATACAAATCTTCACATTTTGGACAGTATAGTTTGACACCACAAACATCACTATGATCACTTAAACCAACAGGTATTAAATGTTGTAAGTTACAATGCACTCTTGAACAATAGCCAAAGTCTGCCTTCTTATACTTTTCATGCATTTTTTGCAACCCTCTGGTAGTTAATATATATCTTGCATGAACTAGACCGTATAGTAGTCTTGCGCTATATTCTAGCTGTTCTCTTTGTGCATCTGTAAAATCATCCATTTTCAAGCTATCCGTTATCACATCAACTACTCTTGACAGTTTATCAACTTCTGAATATAAACCTGTAAGATTGAATTTATCAGTGATGTACTCGACATCAATATCACAGAAGTACTCGTTACCTTTAGCGCCCAAGAACCAGTCAACCCAGTGTTCTAATTGTAATGTTAATATTCATAATAGGTAGCATCCCATCATCTCATCACTTTGTCAAGATGTGGAAATAAACTGATGAAAACCGATAAAAGATTGATTCAAAAACTATCAATGGTAAATACATACCTGTGAAGTCGGATCCAGAGTCACTTGTGTACTCTTCTTTAGACATTGCACTCAAAAATGGCTCTTTAGAATTGCTGGACACTCAATTTTGTATTCTCTTTAAAAAAAATTTGAAATTTAGAAACAACTCCGCGAAAATTTCGGTTTTTTAGTACTGTACTCAATAAAAGTATATCACTGATATATTCTGGATTGTTCCATTGGATATGCGTTTATTGAAAGTTCCAAAGGCCAAATCACCTGGTTATTTGTCTTTGGATATGGATAAGGATTCCAGTCGTCTTTTTGCTGGTAGAAATGATGGTTTTGTGGATATTTGGGACACTGAATCGTTAATTAGTACTTCAAAATTAGAAAGACCTGGTGAAGATGATCTCAATGCTTTATCTGCCCTCACCTCATTAGACGTCACTAATGGAGTGTCTATATCTTGCTTGAAATCATGGAAATCTTTGCAATTAATAGTCGCTGATGATGACGGGAAGGTCTACAAAGTGATAATATCAGAACATAATGATCTGAGCAAAGTTGAAACAATTTTTGAGTCTACCTCTAGGGTTAACGATATTGCATTATTTGAAGATATTGTTCTTCTAGCTACTATGAATAGAATAGTGGTGTATGATCTAATCAAATCTAAAGAACTGACGCCTATTGTTTTGAGATCAGATATACGAAGCATAAGTATAGATCCATCACATAACTTTCTGGTGTCGATTGCATTCAATAAATCAGTTGCGCTTCATCAAATCCAATTCTTTAACGGTGATTTGATAACTAAAAAATATAACATGGCTGGTCAAACTGTGAAAACAATCAGTAATATTTCGAAATTATCCTGGTCTGAGATTGGTGATAAGTATGCTTTACCCAATTATAACTTAGATTCAAAAGCAGATGCTATAGGGATAATATCTAGAAAGAATTGGAAAAATGAGTTTTCTTTGGTCGGTCAAGTTTGTTCAATAGTTAAATTTAATCCTAAAACGTTTGATGATAAAGCTAATAAAAAAGTGTATAATATTCTTGCAAGCTCAGGAATTGATAAATATTTACTTATTTGGAATACAACCTTCCAAAGACCATTACTAACTGCATCTGATATTTCCAGGACTCCCATCGAAGATTTGATATGGGATCATACTGGATTCTCACTATTCGTGGCTGCTGATTCTTTAACTGTTTTAGCTTTTGAACAGGATGAATTTGGTGATATTGCTAATGAACAACTGGTTAATGACTTGAGATCAAGAGTTACCAAACCAGAACCAATAAGCGTTGCTGAAAAAAATGAAGCTGTTGTGGATTCTAAAGTTGCTGAATCAACAAGACTGAGTGACTCAACTGTCATTGGTGTAAATCTTTCAAATCACACTAAGTCAATAGAAACTAAGGTACCCGAAGTCCAAGCTGTTTTAACTAAAAATGGTAAAAAACGAATTGCACCAACTTTATTATCGACAGTGAATGGATCAAAACCAGTTGAGCCAACCAAAGAATCCACTCCAAATGAAATAAATCATACACAAACAACTATGGAATTTGACCAACCTTCATATTCAGTTCCTAAGGATTTGAAAAGAAAAGAAGAGTTCAATTCCACTGACCAATTGGAAAAGAAGAAGAAAGAGATTGAAGCGGTTGAATTCATTGGATCAGTTGCAATTAACCCATCTACATCGTTCTCAAAATTAAGAATTTCAACTCCAAAAATAAGATCCTCATTTATCCTGGAGTCCCCAACTGATGAAACTTTGTCATTAGACATAAGAAATGGATCAGGTAATGAACAAAAACCAACTAGAATAACATTATTAAAAAATTCTACAAAACAAATATTTGTTGACTTTATTCCTAAATTAGTTGGATTGGCCACTGGTGGTCAAGGTGATTTTTGGGCTATTTCAACCTTAGAAGGTGTTATTCATGTGTATAGTGACAGTGGTAGAAGGGTCTTTCCTCCTTTAGTCATTGGGACACCATTAAGTTTTTTAGAGAGTAAGGGACAATATTTAATGGCAGTGAGTTCAATTGGTGAAATTTATGCATGGGATGTTGTTAAGAGAAAAGCTATTTTTGAACCAACTTCATTATATCCTTTATTATCACGTTCAAATCCAGATCTATTAACAAGAGCTGAAAATCTAACGTTATGTGGTATTTCATCTTCTGGTGTACCGATTGTTACGGTATCTAATGGTAATGGATATTTATATGATCAAGATATGGGATCATGGTCATTGATCAGTGATTCTTGGTGGGCATTTGGTTCTGAATATTGGGATTCAACAGATAGAACTGGTGGATCTGGTTCAATTATTAATTTATTGGAAAAGAAGACAAATGATGAAATTGTTAGAAGAGGTCGTGGTAAATTTTTACAAAAAATGGCAAAGACAATGTTGATGAAGGAAGGTTATGAAAATTTAGAAAAGACAGTTTCATTGGCACATTTAGAAAATAGAATTTTAATTGCAAAAAGATTAGGAGAAGATTCTGAATTTAAGAATTATTTAACAATTTATTGTAAAAGAATTAGTGAAATGGGATTAAAGGCAAGGTTGAATGAAATTTTTGAGGAGTTATTAGGTCCACAAGTTATGATTTCTGATAGTTCATGGGATCCAAAGATTCTTTCATTTGATAAGCACGAATTATTAAAGGAATTAATTTTCGCTTGTGCCCACATTAGGGCAGTCCAAAGAATTCTAGTTCCTTTTGCTACATCTTTGCAGATTCTTGATCATTCAATCTTTTCCAACATAAGTCATTAATTTTATATATTCTATCTATTATTATAGGAAACGTGTTATTATATACAATTTTATCTTCTCAAACAGAACTATTTACAAATATGTCTAATCGAATCCTGAATTCTCTCTAACTTCAATCATTGTCTTTTCAGCAATTTTTCTAGCTCTATCATTATTCTTATCGACAATTGATTTCAAATACGTGAAATCTTTCATCAATTCATTATATCTCAATCTTGGTTGTTTGAATTCTTCAACTAGAATTTCAGTGACATAATCTTTAAAAGCTTTGTAATCATTCAAGTTTTCAATATCTTTTTCAACTGCATCAATTGGTTTTCTTTGAATTCCACTTATGGTATTGATCATGTTAGAAACACCAGGTCTATTAACTGGATCGAATTTGAATTCAGTAGAAATTGAATCGGTCACTGCCTTTTTGATCTTTCTTGCAATCGTGTCAGGTTCATCAGTTATATAAATAACTGAATTTTGATCTGGATCAGATTTTGACATTTTCTTTTGAGGATCTTTCAAACTCAAGATCTTTTTAGTTGGTGCTAATATAGTTCTAGGTAATGGGAAAGTTTTTTTATAAGTTTTGTTGAACTGTTCAGCAATATGTCTAGACAATTCCAGATGTTGAGATTGATCATCTCCAACTGGTACCAAAGTAGATTTATACAATAATATATCAGCAGCTTGTAAAACAGGATAAGAAAACAATCCTAAACTGGCAGCTTGATCTAATCCTTCAGATTTACTCTTCCATTGAGTCATTCTATTCAAATAACCAATCCCTGTCAAACAAGACAAGATCCAATTCAGCTCTGCATGTTGCATGACACCACTTTGATGATAGACAATAGCTCTTTCATGATCAATACCAGTGGCTAAGATACTTGCAATGGCCTCATATCTACAATCTCTTAATTGTTTAGCCTTTTTAGGTAGTGTTATAGCATGTAAATCAGCAACAGTATACAAGATAGTAGTTTCTTTTGGTGATGCCTCAATCAGATCCTTCCATAAACGGACAGCCCCTAGATAGTTACCTAGATGAAATTTACCAGTTGGTTGAATACCACTGTAGATTGTTTCATATGGTTTGATTTCGAATGATTTTGGATCAAACGAAGTAGACTCAACTGTTCCTTTCATTCTTATCTGTCTGAAGCATCTGCGACTTTGAGACAATGAAGCTCTAAATCTACTCAACATCGTCTCAATAATCCTCTCTTAAGTGAATTAACGATCAAAGGGAATTCCAGAAATCGGAAATAAATTTTCAGCTCATCTCTTTTTCTTAATTATATGAATATAGAGACGAGTTGGAACAATGTCGGTGCTTCTTGAGAAAAGAGTTAATGTCCTCTTTATTTCAACAAGGCGTTTCTCTACCACACCATTTGTTAAGAACGGGATCACAAATATTATCAACAAGATAGATAGCACTGAAAAGAAGAAGAAGAGAAAACAAATTCTAGAAGAACTTCATGGTCCGGTTGTGCTTAAAGATTTCAAAAGTATATCAGAAGAATCAGAAGAACGTTATTTTCAAAATTATCTAGTACCTTCAAGTATTTGGTCTTCAAAAATTGCCAAAAGACTCAAGTCACAAGGAATAAAGCTAAAAGAACCACTCAAATATTCATTGAAAGATACTTTAAAGCTAGAAAAATTCAAACTAACAGCTTCTGATGTGTTCTCTCCTTTAGATATAGGTGATGCTGTTGAATTAAGTACATCTTTAAATCAATCCTCGTTAGGTGTTGTTGTTGAAGTTCCCTCAACTGATGATGATCCAAGATTCACTATCATGAATAAGTTGGGAGAATTGGTATGGTTAGAAAAAAGTGCTGTTAAGTTTAGGATTCCAAAGTTGATTCCAAAAGAATGGCTTTATGGCATAGTTCATCCAGTTAAAGATCTTGAAGCTGATCATGGATCAATAAAAACAACATCTGATGGTTTTGAAAGGTATTCAGTGAATCCATTAGCTAGGCAAATTGTTGTTAAACCACTAGTTGATGTAACTAATCAAGCATGGAATAAAATTCAAGAAAATTCAAGAAAACTAGAGCTAGTACACAGAGTTTTACAAACTGATGGCCCAAGGGAAGTTTCATTTTTCACTTTATTCAAAGCTATCGAATTCCTTAAACTTCCTAAAGTTAAAAAATTATTCACTGAAAATCTAAACATTGAGGTATCATATAATTTATTATCTAAATCACTAATTCATGAATTCGGTAATGAATTCAAATTAAAATATGGTGAAAGTATACTAGGTAAAGAGTTTGGTTTTATAGATGCAAAAGAAACTTTCGATGCATCTTTGTTTTATTCATTGGTACTGGTATTAAGGAAACAAAACAGGCTGTGGAGCACATCTTATTGTTCAACAGCTACTCTATTTCCATTATCTGTTACTGTTGTACCACTTCAATATGCCAATGAAATCGATACTTTTGTTAGTGAAATTAAACTAGATCCACAATTTCAAGTTAATTTTGATAAGTTCTTGAAAAATGGAGTTTATTCAAACGCTAGTAAACCGTCTGTCGAAGCTGTTTTATTTTTATTGAAAGAATTTGCGGTTGGCAATATAACAGATGCAAAATCAATGACATTAGTTTCTAAGCTAATGAAATCTCAAACTTCTGAAGATATCAATAAAACAATAATTTATGAATCATTAGCTAAAACTGGCTACATTGATAGTCATTTAACAAATCCAATGCATTTTTCAACCCAACTATGTATTCCAGAAAAAGGTGTTTCTACCAAGTCCAGTTTAGAACAATTATACATTGATCAAATAGATGTTACGAAAGAAAGAAAAGATGATCTTGCTAAGAATAGAGTCGAATATCCAGATTTGAGAGTTTATTGCATTGACAGTGAAACTGCTCATGAAATTGATGATGGTGTTTCAATTGAAAGTATTGATGAAAAGAATTATATATTATACATTCACGTTGCTGATCCTGCTTCATATATGACAAAAGATTCAATTTTAACTAAAATAGCATATGAAAGAGCAAGTACAATTTATCAACCTGAACTCGTTGTTCCTATGTTACCGAAATCATTGGGGGATCTTGCAGGTTTAGGTAATGATGGTATCAAGACGAGGGCATTAACTTTTTCAATTCCTTATAATAAAGAAACCAATCAGTTTAATATTAAAAAAGCTAAAGTTGAAGCTACCAATTTATACAAGTTCCCAAAATATACTTATAATGACGTTGATAACGTTTTACAGAACTTTGATCCATCAAACAAAGAACATGAAGAATTGAAAGCATTGTTTGAAATCTCTAAAAAATTACGTGATGGTAGAATCCAAAATGGTGCAATTATATTTGGTGAATCATTAAGCACACAAGTTAAAGTTTCTGAAACTCCAAAATTTGAAAATGACTCAATTGACAATGAGGTTAACGTTAATGTTGTTATCGATATTCAAAAGGAAACTGATTCAGTTATATTAGTTTCTGAATTAATGATTTTAGGTAATAAAATAGCTGCTGAAATTTTGATGCGTCATGACTTGAATGGGGTTTATAAAGGTATGGAAACTTTAGCATTATCAGAAAAAACAACAAATTTTATTGAAAAAATGAATAAGAATTTAGTGGAAACTTCTAAATTACCAACAATTTCTGAAATTGTTAAACTTTTCAGATTCATAACTCCAGCATACTATAGTTCGGAACCTAAAAACCATTTGATGTTAGGTGTTACAGGGTACGCCCCATCCACATCTCCTTTAAGAAGATTTGGTGATTTGATAAATCATTTTGGATTTCATAGTCATTTAAACAAAGATGAACAATTGTTTTCAAAAGATGAAGTTTTTGCAATTTCATTACATATGGAAGCTAAAAATGACATTTTGAAGAAATCAAGCAGGAAATCAAATACTTATTATGCAATCAAAGAACTTGAAAAAAATAATGATGATACATTAGGTGATTTCATAGTGTCTACAAGAGCTCATGATGGAGTAGTTTATGGATTTTTACAAAAATATGGTATTATTTGCCAAATGATTTTATTGAAACATGAAAAACCTCCAGCAATAGGACATATAATACAGAATTTCAAATTGAATGAAACAGATAAAGTTGCTGGGAACGTTATATTAGAACAATTATAAATAGTTGAACCATGATTGTATATAGAAAATAGAAATTGAATTATTTACATGTAATCTGAACAAAAAAATCAAAAAGCAAATAGGTATACCATCTCATGGCCCAAAAAATTGCACGGATATCATTCAATTATGTAATTGGATGTATTAATCAGTACTTATAATATTTGCAAGTGTTCATTACAAGTATTTATAACATAATTTCTGTTTAATGACTCAGCCAGTAGCTTCCAGAACGTTAAATATATAATTATCATGATAAAATAAGACAAAAATTAATTGGTAAATTAATACAATTAAAATAATTTAATTCCTGTAATATTTCCATAGTATTAGTCACTACCATTACAGCTAATAAATAATATGTACTGATATTTAATATATATATATATATGCATGTTATTTAATATTAATAAATTAATACATATTAATATTAATATTTTTGATAACAGCTCAAAAATTCAACAAACTAGTTTTTTGTATAGTAATACAAGAAAATTCTTATTATTATAATTTCAAAACTGACCGTCGGACTATTACTAACATTAATAGCTAACTATATTATATTTATAATAATATAGTATATCAAATATAAATTTCCTATCAAGGTAAGTTTCTATACGTCGTCGTAAATTATAAGTAACTTACTATATCAAGACATTAAAATTAATATTTCTGTCAAAAATTCTAGCAACTTTAAATAAGGAATCTTACTAAATATAATAGAGAAAGCAGTCATCTTAATAATGAGTTAATCATAAATAATAACACTATTGATAATTTATCTGAACAGATACAAAACAAATCAATCAAAAAAAGAAAAATAATTTCAAGAATATGGATTCCTATTACTTTCATAGGTTTAAAAGCTATTCTAAATAACATTATAAAGACTGTATCACAATTGCAAGAACTTTTGCTCCACCTTCATTATTTTAACATCCACTAATAATCCTTCTTCTCCTTATATAAATCAGAAAACTGCAACAATACAAACTGTTAATGTTTTCTTTGAACATTTAGATACGATAATACATTTTTTAGAAGATAGATATTTTTTTGGAAAATTAAAAGGTTGGTTATTCTTATAAGAATACTGAAACACAGAAAAATTGCACTAAAGAACGAAAATTATTTTAATCCTCAATAAATGATATAGGATCAGCTCCCGCCCACCACCACTAATTCCCTAGCCTCACAATTATTAATTTAAGGTCGAAAATTCCGCCAAACTTGAACTATTCTATACTTTTCGATATTTGATCTTTGATCTGCCTACGTTCCGGCTAAAGTTCTGCCTAAAGATTTTCAAATTTCTGCCTAAAAATAGGTACCTTCAAGTTTTGAAGATTTAATCTAGAGCTCTACTTAGAAAAGTTTCAATTGTCTTCAGTGGTATCACTCCACATAAACCATTTCACTCATCAGTAAAACTATGGGGTTCTATGGTAAAAGCTCAACTCTAAGTTCATACAATGAACATCATAGAAGAACTGCAAGCTAATAAAGGTCAAAACACTTTACCAATTATAAAACCATTAAAGAACTAGGTCTACTTTAAACTTCAAATCCTAGCCTACCTAATGGTGATGGCCCACCCTTATGGAAAAGTTGTTGAGAGAAATGTCTTATCCAAGGGAAATAACCGCGTTTTTGGAACAGGGTGCTAAGAGTTATGCTGCTAAAAACTATGAAGCTGCTGCTGAATTTTATGGAGACGCATGTAGTCTATCAAATGAGTTGAATGATGATGAAGATGATGAGATCAAAGAAGATCCAGAGTTGTTGTTTTTATACGGTAAAGCTTTATTTCAAGTTGCTGTTTCTAAAAATGGTTTATTTAGTGGTGCTGATGAAGAAGAACAAGAAAGTAAGAGATTAGGAAGATGACATCAAAGAAAGTGTCATTAAAATATAACAATAATCTCAAAATGAGCTTTACATGTCTCATAGATAAACTAAACTACTGATGAATCATTGTGATTTTTCGATAGCAAACAATATTTCATCTGATTATATATTTAATCCACACGATTCAGATTATGAAGCTCACATCAATGAAATTGAGTCTCTAGATTTAATGACTATCTATCAATATTATCTTTAGATATAAGCTTAATCTCAAAAAATCCTTTTCAACCAATTGAAACAAATTATAAAATATTTTGTACTCTTTTGGTTAAAGATAGACGATGACACTTTTGTTTTTCCATCAACACTTGATAGCAAGTCTATTTCAGACTTTAAGATTAATAATTTAAATAAAAAATTAATGAAAATAATTTATTTATACTCTATGAGTTATCCTTTGCTGTTAAAAATAATAAATTTTAAGTCATCATTGACTGAAATATATCAAATTGATTAAATTGAATTTGATATATGACAAATTTCTAAACAAGTTAATCACTGATTCATGAATACCAAAAAAAAAACATCCAAATTTTTTATCAGACGTTAATGAATCAATTCAAAATCAAAATATATCTGTTAAAAATGACAATGTTTTCAACAGCTGATAATTTTTAAGATGTCATTATAAACCCATCAAAATACAATGATTCAAATGTTACTATCAATAATGCAATACTTAATTTTGAAAAAAAGCAAGCAGTTATTCAGTTTTACCATACTCATGTAAACCAAGCAAATGTAAATACTGTCAAAATAGTACAAATACAACACATTTAGTTTTATTATAAAAAGCTCTTTCAAAACATTTGATTTAATTTCGAACAACACTCTTAGATTATCAAAAGAAAATTAGTATAATGATTTAGTTCAAAATAAATTTCATTGAATTTGTTCATACAAAAGATGATAATGCCCAACAACAAAACAAATAAGATGTTCAACTATTGATAAAAACTTCAGTATTCAAATTTAGCTGATAAAATTCTTCATAATATAAAAGAGACAACCTCAATTGCTATTTTTCTTTCAAATCAATGATCAATCAATCATCTACTCAAATCTTTTAGATTTATGTATGGAAATTCATATTATCAAATCCTAATTTAATTTGGACTAAATACTTTAAACAAATGAAAGCTTTTCATGCTACGTATTACCCTAATTAACAATTACATGATTATCAAAAAAGTTTTATTTAACATTAAACACAAATACTTTCAAAAAACAAAAGAAACTGATTTCTGAAATTGAACAAGCTGTGGTTTTCAAAACTGACTAAAACCACAAAAAAATAACCATTATTTCTCTTTCAGTATTTTATCGATTGAATAATAGTATAATAGCTAGCAGTGTTCATGTATTGATGATTGATTATTAATGAGAGTATACTTGTGCAAATTATATTATCAATAATATTCCTCTATTTATAGACAAATATAGGAATTGAAAGTTACAACGACGTCTGTATATATAATGATGAGTACAATCATATAAACAATAAGAAAAGTTGAATTATTTACGATAAGAGATCTCAAAGATGTCTACAGTTCATTCTGTTTTATTTGTAAAGACAAGAACATTCTCATTTCATTATAATACACGAACGCAGTCCCTGTATGAAACCGGGGGGTTTCCTAAACATTGATAAGTAAAATAGTTATTATGGAAAGTTCATTGATGAAATTTAAATTTGAATAATGGAATCTATATGAATCAAAATAAAGAGAGTGAAAGGAGGTACTTAGTTTATTCAGTTTCTGAATTATGATTAGAGAGGAAAACTTATCTAATTGTCTTGAAAAAAATTCCAGAGAGTTATTTTAACTGTCGATTATTTGTAATTAAGCTTAAACTCAAATATCACCTACAGGTTAATTACACATAGGGTATATACATGCATACATGCATTCTAAGACCAATTGGTAATATACAATGTAAAAAAATAATGTTAAATAATTTGAGTGTAAATCTTATAATTGAAGTAGTTTATGCATGATCTTTACCATTTGTCTTTAGTTTTTCTTCATACAATTGAGCCAGCTTGTTGACTTTTTTAACACCCTGAATTGAAGAATAGCCATCACTGAATTTTACAGTTGGTTTTATGGTTCTAATAGTTGGTTTATCCTGTTTATTTAATGAAGATGTGACATCTGATAATACTTTTAATTCATCATCAAAATGGACTTTTGACACATTGTCTGTCTTAATGACTATTTTTGGTAATGGTTGTTCTACAACCGGATCAGATTCTGTCATCTCATCGGATTCTGCTGATGTTAAAGATTCTGAACTTTCCCTTAGTTTTGGAATTGGTGGTAAATTTCTGGGTTGTTCATCTTTTCTAATGATAATGGGTTCTTTGAAAGTAGATACTTTTCTTGATGCTGGAGCTTTTGGTGAAAGCTTTTCTCTTGGTTTTGTAGAGTTGATCTTTGAAGTTGGGAACATTTCAGATTGAATTTTTTCCCAATTTTCAAGTAGATTTTTCAAAAATCTTTGACCAATGATTAATTTATCATTTGTCTTCAAAGATACTATTTCTTGTGATAATGCAGGTATTAAAGCTTTTGAAATTGATTTCAAATCATGTCTTGTGTTTTCATTTGATATCAAAATTGAAGATAAATCCAAAATTTTCGAAAGAATTTCGAAAGTATCGTAAACTTCAATTATATGATTAAATGTTTTCAAAGTGTAGTCATAATCATCATGAATTGGTAATGGGATTTCATTAATGGGTACCAATGGGGTTGGATTTGATTTTAATAGATGCAAATAAAGTGAACCAATAGAGTAAATATCCCATTGAGATAAATCTAAATAATTCATTCTATCAATAGCATCAAACAATATAGCTAGTTTAAATTGTTTTCCTGGTTTTGTTAAAACTAATTCTTTTTTCAAACCTTCAGTTAATAATCTTTGTGATATTTTGGCAAAAATCAATTGTTTATATTCTTTATAATCTGTTGAATTGTGTTTAGTTGAATATGGTATAACCAACCTATCATCAAATTGAAGATCATAAATGTACACGTCTAGACTAATTCTGATTTTAGTTATATCCAACCGTTTTGATAATTCTGTCAAACTTTTACAATAAATTAATTTATCATAAGTGTCTCCATTGACAGAATTTGATTTGAAAAGTTTGATTTGTAAAACATTACTTATAAGTTGGGAGAATGATTTAACCATCCAAGATTCATGAACTATAAAGATTTTCTTCAGATTGTTTTTCAATTCAGAAGGTAGTAAATGATAACACTTTAACATTGTCATCCATGAATTTGACTGGGAATTCAAATTTTTGAAACCGGATGTAAAACAAACGACAGAGTAAGGATGCTTTGGGATTCTAGAAATAATTCTGTTGAAAGATTTAACGATTATTTCATCAATCTGTTTCTTGTCTAAAGACGCGTCTAGTAGAGGTAAATAATTGGTGTCAAACACATAGACAGGTAACGAAGTGAAGGGATCTTTGGTGTCAGATTTGAAGAACACTTTCTCTGGGTGGAAAGCCATTGCTAATGACTGAAAAGCAAAAAACGGACCAGTTTGATAATATCAGAATATAAAGATGAAAATTTTTGTTTACATGAAAACAAACAAACAGACAAAAAAAAAAGAATGATTGGAAAAAAAAGAATAGAACTCCTCATGGGGGGCTCGAACCCCCGACATTTCGGTTAACTTCCGCTAATGAAATTCAATTCCTTAGTTTGACTGTAAAAGCCGAACGCTCTACCAACTGAGCTAACAAGGACGAGTTCTGACATGAAAAATTACGCTGTTTGTCACACCATGCCCAAGTGCCAAAACCAAGAAATAGAGAATTTAGCTAACCAATGCCGCTTTGACATGAAAACCACTCTAGTTGTTTTGTGTGTTACTTAAGGAGTACAGTGCTATACTTTCAAGCTCTAACATCGTCATTTTACTCGAATTAAACACGTTTCAAATATTAAAAGCTCATCGAGGTCTGAAAAATATCGCCAAAAAATCACTTGAAGTAAAACAAATTCATATAATCTACAAGATGTCGAAGAAGTTGGAGCCAACGAAGAAGTCTGCTACAGACAATCTTCTAGCTAAGTCAGCTAAAGGTGTTACATTCTTACTATTTGGCCAAGTTTTCACCAAACTGAGCACGTTCATAATGAATCAGATTCTAATCACTTATGTGTCAGCTAAAATATTCGGTATCAATGCATTTTTAGAATTCTTAATGAGCTCAATCTTATTCTTCAGTAGAGAAAGTATAAGACTTTCAGCACAAAGAATCCATTATAATGAAGATGAAGAGTCAAAGGAAGTTGAAAATGAAAAATATGATCATTCAAAGCTAAAATATGGGTCCAAATTAGGTATATTACAAAGCCTTATAAATATTGGCTACGTTTCAATGATCATTGGGTTACCATTATCAACTATAATAATTTATTGGCAATATGGCAAAATATCAAACCTATTCAAAAATATGGAACTGTTTAACATTTCATTAATTCTAATTTATTTTGCGATTATAATAGAGCTATTATCAGAACCATTTTATATTTTAAATCAGTTTAATCTAAACTATGACTCAAGAACAAGGTTTGAAACCTTTGCAATTACATTAAGCTGTTTTGTAAACTTTGTCATAATCTTTTATTTCAGGAATGATATTGATAATCATGAAGGTTTACCAATATTTGCATTTTCTGTTGGTAAATTAATTCATTCAATCTCTTTATTAGTTTTATATTATTTAGATTTTAGAAATTATAAAAAAAAATTATTAAATGGTAATAGATTGAATATATCAATTACAAAAATTTATAAACAATCAAATAATGATTATTACTACTTTGATCATGAAGTTTTGAACCATTTTTATAAAATGTTTTTCAACATTTGTTTCAAACATCTATTAACTGAAGGTGATAAACTTATAATAAATTCAATGTGTACCGTTGAAGAGCAAGGTATCTATTCCCTGATTTCAAATTATGGATCTTTATTAGCAAGACTAGTATTTGCACCAATTGAAGAAAGTTTAAGAAATTTCTTAACTAGATTATTATCAAATAGTGGCAATGTCTCATCGTCAAAAGGTGTTAAATTATCTATTGAAATTTTAACTAAAATCTTTCACTTCTACTTATATTTATCCTTAGTTATATTGATCTTTGGTCCATTGAATTCAGGTTATTTAATCCAAAAATTAATTGGTAATAACTGGTCAAATACAGTCAGTGACACCATGCCTTTATACACGTTATATTTACCATTATTGGCACTCAATGGTATTCTGGAAGCGGTTCATCAGTCAACTGCAAGTGGGAATGAAGTTGTTAAATATACTTATTTCATGATTACATTTTCAATAATTTTTTTCATTACTTCATATTTAGGTATTGAATGCTTTAAATTATCATTGAATGGATTAATTATATCAAATATGATAAATATGTTATTGAGAATTATTTATTGTTATCAATTTATTAAAGAATTTTTCATAAAAAACAATGAATCAAACTTCCATATATTTCAATTTGATTCAAATACGAAATCAATTTTATTAGCTGGATTAATTATTTTCATCTTAGATTTTGCAATCTTTGGGGTTGTTAGAAATATTTGGGAACTATTAGGTAACGTTTTCTTTGCTTTGATATTCGTTGGATTTATGATGTTCAAAGAAAAAGACTTGATCTTGAACATCATCAAAAGAAAACCATTAGCATAGACTCAATTTTTAGTTGTAAATAAAAATAGAAAACATCTACAAATATTGGGATTATGTATATATCAAAACTTAGATCATCTCTATTCGACTATTTTTTACTTTTATTTTTATTATTCAAATTCGTATTCCTGATTAATCATGAATCACGGTATCCACTTGAAACAAACGCATATTCGCAGAATTTATCCCATAATTTTTCTAATTTACTCTCTTCTTCTTGACCAGATTTTCTCCCTTTACCACCTTTAGCAATGGTATCAATAATTTTTTCACCATCTTCAAAAATGGAAGGTTTTTTTAATGGTCTACCTAATCTTCTTGCTAAATGTAAATAATCGTCCACCAACAAACTCTTTAAATTCAAAGGTTTATCTGTTGATTTATATTCAACTTCATAACCAAACTCTTTTTTACCTTCATTAATTTTTTCAAGATCTGAATAATATTGAACAAAACTAACTGGTGAAAACAATTGTGGTGTATATGCTGGACCTAATGGAATATCTTTTGGTTTTTTAGGTGGTAAAGTAGGATCATCTTTGGGTGACTTCTTCTTCTTCTTTCTATTCTTTTTACCATGTCTTTTTTTGCGCGTTGCATCTAATTCATCGTCATTGTTATCTTCTTTGAATTCATATTCTAATTCACGACCATTGAACAAATCACGTTCGACTTTCTCAAAAAACTCATCCCATGGTTTTAGTTCAGTTTTAATAATTTCTTCACCTAATCCGGTAATATTATATTCCCAAACTCTCATACCTGGATTAAACGTTGGAATAATACTGGTAGCAATATTTGTGATTGAATAACGTTCTGAATTAATACCAGAATTTTTTCTGCTTTTAACATCTGCATAAAATGACTTTCTAACGGTTGCTAAATATCGTTCTTTATTATTTGGTGCAGCTCCATAAACTGAGAATCCATTATCTTTATTTACTTCAAGTTCATCAAAATCCACACCTAAACTTTTGTAGGTTGATTCTAAGTTCATATTTACTTCATCATCATAATTAAATGACTTAAATGAATCATCATCAAATACATATCCTTTGGTAACATAAGCTTCTATTAATGATTTATAAGCTTGTTCAGAATCAGATGGAACAAAATGATCAACATTCATATGTCCATAAACACCTCCAATAATAATATCCCTATATTCATGAACCCAAACAGCGAATTTTCTATAACATGATATGTCAAAATTCTTTGGAATCGGAGGTACATGACCACTAAACCAAACTTTCATATTTCTTGATCTTAATTCAGCTAATGTAACACCTAGCCATTTGAATAACTCATAGCCAGGATCATTTTTATTGTCACATGACTCAGTCAATGGATTTGATTTGAATAAATATAGGGTATTGATTGATAAAACAGCTAACTGACCAGGAATAACTTCATTAAAAAAATAAGCACCTTTTTGGAAAATATGTAATTGCTTTTCTGGTACAAAATGTTGCCAAATTGCCCAAAGTTCTCTTGTTTGTAAAGTTGGACCTGGTGAGAATAAATTATGTGGATAAACGTCATTATTACCCAGACTTGGAATAACAGGAATTTCAAAATCTCTTGGATCCAGTTCATCATTATTACCACGGAACGTATCTTCGAATAAATTAGAAACCAATCTATTCATTTCAAAAATCTTTAATTCGGTTCTTGGGAATTTTCTATCATTATCATGACGAATATTATCACCTGTCCAGATAACAAAATCAATCTTATCTCTTAAATTCTCCTTGACCCATTTTAGTGTATCTTCCATCAAAATCATTGGAGCATCGCAACCTTTAGTTGCATCACCATATTTAGAAGCTCTATCCGAATCTTTAGAAGGTTTACCACCATGACACACTGCATCTATACTTGTGCCTTCTTTATAATGTTCATCTGGATGGAAATCTGTTAAATGTAAGAATCTACCATGGATAACTCTTGATTTAGCCTCAAGTCCAGAAGTAGATAATGGCGTTATTTTGATTGGTTGTTGTGGAGTTAACCCTAGTTTTTTGTATTCATCTTCGTTTATATCTAAAGTTTCGATTGAAAATTGTTGGTCAGTTGGAGTTTCAAATAAACCGGATAAGCTGGATGGAATGGGGCCGTTATGGAAGTACAAAAAAATGGGCAATGATATCAATATGATTATAGTAGATAACCACTTTAGTGGATTATTTTGAGTAGGTGGTCTCTCATCCAGTTTTTGGTCAATTTTTTTGGGTATTTCACTTGTCATGAGTTATATGAGCAATAAGATTGAACCGAGCAACAAGGGAACAGGAAAATAGCAGTAAGGTTGGGATAAGTAGACGTTTCTAATGAAATATTTCAGTGTTTTTACCTATTGTTGTTGTCTTAAAATTCAAAAAGCCAAACAAAAAAAAAACGAATTCCGACCATAATCTATTGTATTGAATTATCAAATATTGGTTCAGGCGGAACATTTGGAGTTCTTTAGTCAGTTTGGTGGGCGTTAATTGCTGAGTTATCTTTCAAGTGAAGTGATTGGTCAATTTTATGAATTTCACCAGAATCAAATAGAAATAAAACAAGATTCACCAGTAAAGTCTTGAAACTTTTCATTCAATTAATAAGTTATTTGTACAGCTGTTCAGCTTATTTGAAGTTCAGTTATTGAAAGGCCAGATTATTTACACTCAGCCTGCTATATAGTCTTTTTGGTCATCAAACATTTCTTAATTTAGTTAGGTTTTATATTCATCCACTTATTTAAGATCCATCTCAATGGATCCACTAAAATCAATAATCATCATTGGGATGGATGGCGTGGGTAAATCCACTCTAGGGTTAATGTCTTCTACTTTACTTCATAAAAAATTTATTGATCTAGACCCTATAATAAGGCATTCGTCACCTTCAAACAATGAGGAATCGACTCCACAACAACATAGAGAATACCAACATGAAATGATCTCTAAAACTATCACAGAGCATCCAAACAATTCAATCATTGTCTTACCATCATCATGTGTTGATAACTCGACGACTCTTGAATTATTGAAAGATTTGAAAAAAGTCCATTGTGTTATTCATATTCAATGTGAGCTCTCAAGAATAGTACAGTATTTATCATATCTAAACTTACAATCAGATGAAACAAAATACGAGAAATTCATTAGATTTTATTACCAAAGATTGAAGAATTATAGAGATTGCTCAAATTTTGATTTTTATAATAAATCATTTGAAGACAATAATATTGATTTCATTAATAACAATTTACTAGCATTAAAGTCAACAGAACAGGATTTTATCAGATTCTTGAAATTTATAAATTATGACATCAATGATAAATATCCTACAATATTGCAAAAATCATCAGAATTGAGAATTAATTCAACTTCAATCAAAGTTAAATTCCCATATATTTTAAACTATGAACTGAATATGGAAGATTTAACACTAGGTGGTGATTGTATTGAGATATCATTAAATATAGAGAATTTCAATACTTTGAATATGAAGTTCCAGGACTTTGATGAGTTTGTTTCAAGAATTAGAAGATTTACTGAATTCGATCAACCTATTATCTTATCAATTGAAGATGATTTCGAAGTTTTGTTTCAGAAAAATGACGACTTTTATTTAAATCAATTCATTTATTTCTTACAATCTGGTATTAGATTAGGATTGGAATTTATTAATTTGAATCTTGAGCTACTGGATCTAATTGAAATTGACAAAGCTAAAAATATTTATAAAAAACTAATTGATAATTCATTTCATACAAAAGTTATAGGATCTTATCAGTCAGATGCAGGAAGTCCAAACTTTTGGAATTCAGAAAAACCATTCCTAATTTGTAAATATTGCGAAGAGCTAAATTGTGATGTTATTAGAATTTCCAAAAAAAAGATTTATCAACACAGTGAAAACATTGATGCAATTTCATTTTTAAAGCAATATTCCAGCACCTCCTTCACTTCCTTGCCAATCTCATGTTTCAATGAAGGTGAACTTGGGAAGTTTTCAAAATTATTAAATCCAATTTTAACACCAGTTTTACCTAATCTGGTTGATGAATTTAATTCAAGCTCAAATTTAATTGAAAATAAATATGCCGACTCTTTGACTCAAAATATAAATGATTCTGATTTAACAAGTAAATCATTTCAACAAGCTCTTTATCAGTCATTCATTAAGCCTTCTTTGAAATTTTATGTGTTTGGTGCAAATGTCTCAAAATCATTATCCCCTCCAATGCATAATTCAGGTTATGATTATCTTGGTTTACCTCATAAATTTGGGATCTATGAATCAAATAACATTACGGATTTACAAAAACTGATCAAATCACAAAATTTTGGAGGTGTAGGTGTTATCATGCCCTTTAAATTGAAAGCATTGGATTATGTTGATGAATTGTCAATCGATGTTAAAAGAATTGGTGCGTTAAATACAGTATTAGCATATAGAGATCCAAGTAACCCATATAAAGTTGCAAAGACAATTGGATTCAATACAGACTGGGTTGGTCTGAAAACATGTCTTTATTCTAACCTATCACCAATCAACGCAGTTACAAAAGGTACAACAGCATTGGTGTTAGGTAGTGGTGGTATGGGAAGGGCTACGATTTATGCGTTAATATCACTTGGTGTTGAAAAGATCATGATTTGGAATAGAACTCACTTAGATGCAGTCAATTTAGCCAATTTTTATAATCAACAATCTCCAATGAAGTTTAATGATAATACCAGTTTAGAAATCGATAGAAGATTTGAGATCAGAGTTCTAAATTCATTAGATATAAGCTCGAAACCAAATGACTGGAACTATCCAACGATGATAATATCGTGTGTTCCAGGTTTAAATTCGATCACTAATGAACCAGTTGATTTAAAGATTTCGAATGATTGGTTCAATCATCAAGGTGGTGGTGTTAGTTTAGAGACAGGTTATAATCCATTATTAACTCCTCTATTAATAAAGACTAAGTCATTTAGTGATAGTGGGTGGGTTACTGTACATGGATTATCATATTTGCACTCACAAGGTTTAGCACAATTTGAAATTTTCACCAGTAGACCACCACCAAAGCAATTGATGAGAAATGTATTAATAAAGCATTTTGCAGCACATAAGAATCATTATAGTGACTTTTAATTTCATTTATTTGTATATATACTATACTCTTCAACGGGACTGTAGAAATGTTAGTGATGTGACTGACAGAACTGTACAAGATTCAAGAGTCAAGAGTTGAGTGCATAGGATATTCTTGATAAACCCAGTGATTCCGATTCATATAATAAAAGATGAAAGACATTGACCATCTATGATCTGAGTAATCGGTGATCTTTTGGGGTTTTCTATTCAAACTAAAACTGGTGTCTGTGTCAAATTCTGGGGAAGTTAATTGTCTGGATAAACTTTTGAATCTTAAAAAATAATCGGATAATCTATTTTCCTTGCGGAAAAAAAAAGATTATCTAGCTTGATCAATTTCAATGGCACTTAAAGAAATGGATATATTAATACAATTACTGTAAAAGTGCTCTCAGTCTAATAGAGAAACATAAATCGAGGCCTACTCCGAAAGTAGTTTACAATTGGTGAATCTTTTTTTCTACGTTAATTGCTTACTTCTACCAACATCCTGGGGGAAGTAAGCAATGGCTAAGCGCTGTCTCCTTATTATTAAATTCAGCTGGTATTTTTTGGTATTGGTTTAATTAGTTTGAAAGAATGGATTCGAACGTGAGATGATATATCTAGAAAGACTACAAGAAACAGAGAAGTTGGAGATAAGACCATGTTTTAACAGTATATGTTCCTAACTTCACATCCAAATTACTTGAAGAAATTACCTGAAGAAATCTAGGCTAAGGCAACTTTAGACGTTTTCAAAAATGATTGTTGGGTTAGAAATGTGTTTTTATCCAGAGATTGAAACTGAATTAAACAAGGAATTTTTTTCCTCTAATTGGAAAGTCATGAGGGGGTATCGAACCAATGATTTATGGGACGTCAGTTGCCAATATTGTAGAGTGGTTTTACCGTTGAAGAATTACCTTGTAAACAACGATTTCAAACTTTATATGAAAGAAAGAACAAAAGTAACATAGAAAGTTACATTAGAACAATAGCTATAAAACTTTGTACATGTTTCATTGTAAATCATTAATCATTGTAAATCATTAATCATTATATTGCAACTAGTTTTTTCTTCTATTTCCTTGTCCTGTAAAATAATCTTCTAAATACTCATGTAATCCATGGCTCTCTATTTGTCCGGGATTCAAATTGAAAGCATTTGAATTCATTGGATGATTCAACATGGTATTGTTATTAACTGGAATACCACTACGATAACTATCATTATTTGTCACTTGAGGGAAATTTAAAGTTCCTATGTTGGTTGAAGCTTGATCATTTGGAATAATTGGTGGAATTGGAGAGAATGATGAGAGACTGTTATTATTATTTGTTGAATCAAAAATATTACCAACATATCCCAAATTTCTCATGAATTGTTTCATGCGTAATTCATTTCTCTCTTGTGGTAATTGATTAGGTACCATGAAGCTATCAAATGTGACATCTTCAAAAGAATTTGTGCTATTTGAATGTAAGTTTGGCTTTGATAATGATGATGGTGATGAGGAACTTGAAAAAAATGGATGGAAGGATTCTTGTGAAGGGGGAAATTTAGTACTCTTCGGTTCAGGTAATGGATTATAAAATGAATTATCATGTTTTTTCATGATTTGAATAATATCATTAGTTATTTTAACAGAAGGTGAGATTTTTGAAGTTGATTTCAATAAATTATTGATTTTTTCATCTTGTGTTCCATTTAATGTTGTGTTTAACTTATAAGTGATACTTAAAAAGTAATCTAAGTAGGGAATTGATGAAACTAAGTCATTGCTTGAATTATTAAACTTATTCAAAATTTTTAAGATATTTTCTGAACATTTTAAAAAACTTGATTTGGAATTGATTAAAGTTAATATATCCAAATCATAACCAGAAACTTTATCATTTGAGCTCATATCTAATAACTTAATGGACAATAACCCCCAATTCAAATAATATATCAGATGTAGAAAAGCAATAAAATGAGGAATTTTTCCATCTTCTTTTTCGAAAACTTTATCGTTATCTAAATCAAGTTGACAATGAATTGGTAACGATTCAAACCATTTCTGTAACTGAAACTCAATTGATGAAACAGAAATGGATTCTTTATTATTACTTATGTGTTCAATTCCAACCAAATTATAGTCTTTTGATGAACTATTATTAACATTATCTAAATTCATATCAGATGTTTCATTAGCTTCATCTAATTTTAGATTAGAAGTGACGATTTGATTCAATAGCGATGTTAGTTCCATTAATTGATTATGAACGGATAAACATCTCCCGCTTTCCAACACCAATGGTTCAGAGATATTTTCATTAGATTGAAATGAAGTCCAACTATCCCATTCTTCCCAATCTTCTTCATTGACTTTCGGTATAGGGAAATCAGATTTTCTAACAATTGGAGCTCTTCCTAATCTCAAACTTAATAGTAAATTCAGTAAATAAACGGCAGACCAAGTGCGTTCTCTTGATTTGTTTTCAGTTTCTGTTAAATTATTTAAATCTTCAACCATTATTTTTGTATCGACTGCCATTCTTGATGCACTTGAAGTTAAAACCCAGGAGCCATCCCATTCACCAATCTCATAATAAAATAAACCTAATAATAACATCGTTTGGATAGTTTCAACAGTTGTAGAATTAGTTGTTTCCAAAGCCATAATCGAATTTCTTGCACAATTCATACTTAATAATCTTGATTCCTCACTATATCCATTAGATTTATATTGAGAAACACTCAAAATAGCCCATACTAGTGCAATTAAGTTCCCATCAGTGTTTGAAGGATCTTTAACGTTGGATTTATTTGTGTATCTAATGACAGAAATTCTATTAACCATAGGTAACCAAGGATGAATTATTTGAAAATAACAATCTACTAATTTTCTTGTGTTCAAGGGGAATTGTAAAACTTCAATTGGGATAGCGTTCTTAGATGTCGATTTGATGTTGAAGAAGGAACCAACTTTGAATGGAGATTTTGAACTTGATGGTAATGAATTATTATACTCTTCAATTGCAATTGATGAAAATGTTGAATTCGAAAAAGAAAATATCTCATATTGTAAAGATCGTTTTGAGTTTGGTAAATTGAAAGAAGATGAGTTAGGTTGAATCTTAGATTCATTATTTTGAGTAGTTTTAATTTTCTTCTTATCTTTTTGTTCATTATCACCAACATCATTTTCAGATATTTGGTCCTCTGGTATAATCGTTTCTTGCTTAATAGCAGCAGTTTTAACATCAAGATTCAAGCCAGGAACATCATTAACCATAAACTGGGTGAACAAAGGCATTATTTTGGATTCTGTTCTCCATATTTGATTCAAACGTTTCAAATCATTAACTAATTTAGATTTGATTGATTTATCTGACAATAATTTTGATAGTTTATCTTCTACTCCTGAGTCCTCCACAAATAATTTAGTCAGTAATGACTCTAATATGAAGTTCTTGATCTCAAGCTCTTTTGTATAACCTGGCGGAACACCTCTTTTTCTATTAGATTCACTATAAACACATTTCTCGTTTGTTGATGTACAACTTGAGCAAGGATTTTGACCATCACATTTCCCTTTTTTATGACGACAGTTGTCACAAGCTTTTGAGATACGTTTCCGCTTTGCAGTGGAGTGGTCCTCTATCGATTTGGTGAGTTTACCCATTCTGACTGTTCACCACTATTTATAGTGACTGATATACTATTTTCGGGTTAATTTTTTTCCACACAACTCTTTTTACAAGGTCATTGTTAGTGAGACACATTGTGAAGTAGGTATCTACAGAGACAAAAAGCATTCCATCTGCTATTTATTATTATATTTAGCTTCTATATATGATTGTGTGACTCTCTGATTATTTTTTTTTCATAGACTATTCTTTAAAATTGGTTGATCATCAATATATGATCTTATCTGAATGGTTATATGGTCATTTTTGAAAGTTTTCGAGCTAGTTTGGCCATAAGCGAATAATGTTCTGGATTTGATATCTTCTTGTAAATGTAAAACAGATTTAAAATAAAGTACCAAACTATTATATGTCAATCTTGAACAGTTAATTACCAAATGGTTTACAAGATTTATATCAATGGAAGATGAAACTTTCTTGAATTTTGGAGCATTATTATTATATCGAAATATTTCAGATCTGGACTGAAATAATATATCATCATCAACTACTATTTCAAAATTTGGAAAATTCTCATTTGGGTCGAAATAATCAATAACGTCATTATCAGTTCTAAAACCAAGGATTTCACCGTTTTTTATTAAATCATCAGGTAATTCTGAGCCTTTTAGTTTCATTAATTCAGTATTCAAATAAAGTAAAGACTTATAAGCTTCATTTGCAGAAAATTCTAAATTATTGGAATTTCGTATAACTTCACTAAAACATTCTAAAGATAGTGGACCGTCATAGCCAACTTGATCTATTATTTCCACAAATTTTAGATTATTGAAAGATCCATGATAAGGTAAATTTCTATAACTTCTTGAAAGATAGACATAAGAAGGCAATTCAATCCCAAATTCACAATCACTTAATTGAACGGAAAAAATTTTACCTTTCATCTCTTTAATGATGTCAAGATCACAATTATGGATGAAAATATGAAAAGAATCTAAACAAATTCCAAAATTTGGTCGATCCACCTTCTTAATAATGTCCCATAATTCAGGTAATTTATTATAATGCGTACCCCATGCTAATGCTTCATACGCTATTTTGACACCATGTCGAGCAGCAACATCACAAGCTTGTCTCAATTGAGAGATAAATAGTTTTTCATTAAATTCAGAATCAGGGCCACAATTAGTACATAACAAGATCGTATCAATTGATAAGGATTTCATTATCTGTAATCTTTTAACGAATTCATTTAATCTACCTTCAAAGCCAATTGAATCGCCTTCTAAATCTCTGAAAGGTTGAAATATAGAGATATTCAAATCCAATTCTTTGATTGTCGATTTAAAATGGGATAGATTTGGTAGGATCTCATCTAAGTCAGATTCTAATAATTCAATGCCATTGAATTGTGCGTTTTTTATAGCTTTCATTCGTTCATAAATTGATGCTTTTGGTAAAGAGGAAGTTGAGATTGAAGTTTTGTATGGCAGTCGTAGATACGTTGATCGCGTTGATGAGGTGCTGAGTGGTTGTAACTGTTGCAATTGCATTCCAATTTTAGTTCTTGATGAGTAAGATCTCTGATTTCTTAATAAACTGATTATTTGCTTAACCATTACTAGAAAAGCAAAATCAATAAAAATAGTTTGAGAAACCACAAATTTAATCTGAACACACACCAGATGGGTTATTGAAAATTGAAAAAGGAGTTCACAATTGAGATTAACGAAAGTAAGTGGACTAACTCAATAAAACCTTACAAAGAAAACATTTGGATAATAGTTTCAGCCGTTTTTTATAGCTCCTAACCTTTACTGTTCCGGTCGATAGCGACGTCAACACCATGTTAATCACATCAAAAGATCATCACCAATTTTATTCAATAGAAGAGTCAAACTACACGTATATAATGCTATAGACTCTGATTATCTTAACAACATAAATGTGTTTTCTATACAGAACCAGAGTTCTTTAATATCATATTTCTGCTATATATAGAGTTAGGTGATAATACTTCAAATTTCAAATCACTCTGGTATTGATCAAGAGCTGCTGAAACAATGTCTCCTCATTCATTGATTTATCTATATATAAATACCAATTATAATTTTTTAATGATTGAGTTCATGATTTTTTTAGTGTTTTCATCAATTGATTCATCACTTAAGAAATTTTCAATTAAATAGTTAACAAATAAAGATTTTAATTCATTTTTCAATTCAATTGTTGATAATTTTGATTTATAATTCAGATATTTCTTTGTTGAAATTTGTAAATTGTTAATCAATTCTTCGTTATTTGAAAATTTTAATAATAATAAAATATCAAATATGATAATTTTTGGGATTAATTGGAATTCATTCAGCATTTTATTGATTAAATGGTTTGATAAATAAACTTGGTTTAAATCTTTATAATTTTCAATGATTGATAAATATTTAGTGAAGAGTTCATATTTAAATTCAAATTCATTGAATTCAGTTTCATAATTGATACCATATTTTTCCTTTTTATCTTTGATTAATGTTTCCAACATTATATCATAAATAATTAGAGCAACATCACCTTTTAAAGCTGGATTTGTTTCTGGAGAACCCAACATATTTAAATCAACTTCAGGTAAGTTATTTAATTCGGTATTAATCAATTCGTTATCTAATTTAATTAAATTTTCATCATCTTTATCAATATCTATTTTTTCAATCGACTCTAGTTCATTTGATAATTGATCTTTTTCACTAATCAGACCAAGTATCTTTCTTCTTAAAATCAACTTAGAGATATAATTCAATTCAAATTTGAAATAACTTTCCCATAATAATGAAGAATTTTTATTGAATCTTAAAGATTTTTGAAGTAAAATTCTTGCATTTTTAGCAGAACCAATGGTTTCAAATTCAAAATTTGCTGCATTAATCCATGATTTAACAGAATTTGGATGTAATTTCAATAACTGATTATAAATTTTATAAATTTTCTTGAATAGTTTTTCAGTTTTGAGATAAATTAAATAATTTTCCCATAATAGAAAATCATTTGGAAATTTTTTAATTGATCTATCAAATATGAATAAAATTCTTCTTTGTCCTGAATAATCTGAAATAGATGGCTTATTAACAACTAGACCGACTGAATTCAATCTTTTATACCTTAATCTTCTCAGTTTTTCTAAATTTTTTTCAAATTCAATATATTTTAAATAATCTCTTGTTTTCGAACCTCTTGAAGTTAATCTATGTTCATAATCTGTTCTTTTTTTGATAATTATTGTGATTTCATCCTTGACAAAAAGACCTTTGTTGATAAGGTCTTCTAATTCTGGAATGGATTGTTCCAAATAATATCTTGATTTGGAACTCATTATTAAATGTGGATAATTGGTTTATCTTGATTATGTTTATATATGAAGTTAATCGAATAAAAAAATTTTTTTATCTCATCGCTGATTATGTAATCTCATTAAAATATTATGTAATATCAGTTAGAACTTAGAACTTAGATCATTTAGTAGACTAGAGACTCCTGAGTATACAGTATATGGTCTATAGTTAGTTAATCGAAGGTAATAATCTATTAGTATTAAAGAATGCACTTCCAGATTCCAGAATGCCTAATGTTAGATAGGTAATAGTCCATACGATTGAGATGTTATCATCTGAACAATTGGAAGTTTTGAGGTGAAGTTTCTTGGATTCAGATTGACTAACTCATCACACGAGCAACATATAGGGCCTTATAATACATTTTGATATTTATATAGAATTTCATGGAATCTGGTGCCTGGTACGGCATCTGTTTAAGTGATTGATGAAGAGTACAAAATGAAACATAAATAACTTTAGGAATTGGTCAGTATTTCTAACAAGAGTTCTGTTCTGATGGAAGGTATCAGTCCTCTACTATTTCATTTGGATGCTTTTCATCAGAATAAAGGGCTAACAAGCTATGAATAATAACAATAATACTGTGTAATAATTCGCCTCAAAATTCAACCTGTCAAGAAATTCTTAGGAAACTCGGTTGCATGAATATTCGATCAATGATGATGTATTCTAGATTCTCATTTAGTTAAATGATACAAAGATGAATCATATAGAGTACAGGGAATAAATATATAATATAACTTAAAGTGGACAGTTACATCTTATATAGATGAACAAATAGCAAAATAAGAGATCTTTATTCTATTCGCATCCCCTCTTTACAGGCTGACAGGATTATTTATGACGTCATCATCTGAGACCAAATTGTGCCACTCGATAAATCTAGAATGTCAATCTTTTTGTTGTTAAAATATGAAGGGGAAGGTACACAATTCACAACCCATTCGACAATTGAATAACTTTAATATATTACTACTACAATTTAATACTCTCTCTCAATCACGTTTTTAGCAACTTTCCTATTGCCATTTCATCACTATTTATAAATTCAGTCTGAAGTCACCTTATTCTTTCCAATTAAATCATCATTTAAACCCCAAATAATATACACTCAGGAATATTATATAAACATTTAATTCGTTTCCCACATTTTCATAATTTATTTATTCCCACCGCACCACTTTATTTTAACACACACATACTTATCTTTATACTCTTCAGCTACTAGACACTACACTATTTAGAAATGCAAGACTCAAGAAGAAGATCCTCCCTGTTGGATTCATTGAAATCTCCCATACTAGCTTCAAATGACATATCTCTTTTAAATCAAGTCACTAATAATAATAACAACAACAACAACAACAACAACAATAATAATCCTAATAACAACCCATTTCAGCTAAACACCTCCATTTGGAACTCTCCTCAACATGAACAACACCCAACATCATCAATAGACAGCACTCTATCACCACCGCCACCTTTATCAACCGCCACCCACTTCAATAACAATAGAAGAGTTTCCGAATTCAATCAAAATTATACAACTTGGTCTGATAATAATCAGGACTATAACATACCTCCAAGAAAATACTCTTTAGACTCTGCCTATTCTAACAATCAATTGATACAACCAGTTCAATCTCAATATCAGCCATATAACAACAATAACAATAACACGAATTATTTCAACTATGATTCATCACCTCCACCTTCTCAAATCCAACAAAATATAGTTTATCCAAATGAATCTACTCCTTCATTAATCGAACATTATAGAGCTTTAGACTTTTATTTTGATAATGATCCATATAATAGAATTTCAATAAATATTGATTCTTTAAATAACAATTCACTGGAATCTTTATTATTAACTTCAAAAGATTTGAACAATCAAATCACTTTACCAAAATTCCCAAATAATTCTCAACTACCATCACAACAATTATTTTTGGTTTCTTTCAAATCTGGTAGAATTGATTGCTTTTATTTACCCGATTCATCTTTATTAATCTTGAAAATTGGTGACCTAGTCATTGTGGAAGCTGATCGTGGTAAAGATTTAGGTAAAATTTGTAAATTAAATCTATCAATTGATGAATTTAGATTATTAAAATATTTACAATTCATTGAACAACAAGCTGCTTTAAACTCTTTTGATTCAACCACTTCTTCAATTGGTTCAAATAGTAATGTTAATACCAATAACAATTCAAATATCCCAACTTTACATTTTCCAAAACCAATTTTAAGATTAGCTTTATCTCAAGAAGCTTTCCAATTATTAACAAAATTACAAGATGAAGAAAAAGCTAAAAAAATTTGTCAGTTCAAACTAGAATCTTCTCCTTTATCAACAACAAGAGATTCAATTGAACCAACTTCTTTACCTGCAACTCCGCAAACTTCATTAAGTTCATCAATGTCAATAATTGATTCAGAATATCAATTTGATAGAAAAAAACTGATATTTTATTATAATGCAAATCATAGAATTGATTTTAGAGATTTAGTTCGTGATTTATTTAGAATTTATAAAACAAGAATTTGGATGTGTGCAGTTAATTCAAATCAAATCATTGAAAACCCTGAATTTGAGAAAACTCATTTATTTCAACTAAATAAGATTGATTTAAAACTTCTATCAAATTCTCCACCACAACAATATTATCCAAATAATGCTATTAACAATAATATTATCAATAATCAATATCAAGATCATTATGAAATCCCGTCAAATGACTTTGCTGGATTTAATCAAAATATTTGGACTGCTGCATCTGCTGCAACTAATTCATCAGGTTCTGCAACTTCACAAAACAATAATCAATTAAATCAAAATTATTATAATCCAGCTCAATCTTCCAGTTACTACTATCCTAATAATGCTAATAACAATTTAGGTTATAATTTACCATCATCACAAGGTTCAATTGGTAATCAAGGTGGGATTAATCCAAATGGTGTTCCTGGATTAGGTTTGGCTGGAAGAAACTCAATTGATCAAAATTATGGCAATGGTCAGAATACAATTGATGGAATGATGCAATATGAGAATGGGAATACAGCTACTCAATTAGGTGTTGGTGGATATAATAAGATTTGGAATTGATTATATTATTAATATCAACAGTGGTTTTCAGAGATGGTGAATTGCTTGTCTAAATATTTTGTGTTTGCCTTATTTTATCATAAACTCTTGATAGTTTTTCATTGATTTCTGTGTGATGGCAGAGATCAAGTATTTTGAATCAAGTACTTTGAATTACATTTGTTATATTAGAGTTTAAACATTTAGAGCTTATTCAAATCATCATTAGATTAGAAATATGATATTTTAGAGGAGATTTTTAAAAAGAGGTTTAGACAATTTTCATAAATATCAGGAAGATATCAGGGTTATTTATATTTAAAATGGGAAGTTTCATATCATATGTTATTATTAAAGTTATTCCATGGGAAGAGAGACTGTTATTATTATGTACTTTGCTATGATTTTATCATTTTGGTTTGCTAGTGTTGTGGGATTGATTGATTGATTCCACGCACTTTGTTTTTTTATTAACGCTTTATGTACTTGGACATATACAATAGAGTGTGACACTATTTTTATTTTTATTGGTTTTATTTGGTTTTCGGTTATGCTCATGGTTTTTACTTATTGTTTTATTTATTTTGCTATTATTGTTTTTTATTGGATACATTATGACTGTTTTTGTTCTTCGTATTATTATTGCTGGATAGAGAATTTGGGGATTTGCTAATAAATAAATTAAAGAAAAAATAGAAAAGGAAAAAAGAGAGAAATAAGATTGGTTTGCAAAAGGATTTTATAAATTATTATTATTATTATTATTATTATTGTTATTAATTCAGTTAATGTATATTTTTGAAGATGTTTTTTTAAGAAAAAACGTTTAATTAACCACATTCACAATATCTGTTCCAAATGGAAAATACATATATACACAAGTTTTATCAATATTGTAGTACAATTACTTTCATTGACATGACAACAAGTATAAACTTCGCGAATCCAGAATTCATTTTTCAAGTTGGAAAATTTTGAACCAACATCAATTATTAACATCAATCAACCTTGCCCACTCACACCCACACAGAATGTTCAATAGATTCACTTCCGTGTTAAAAAGCACACAACAAGTGGTATGTATTTGTTTTTAAACTAGTGATTTTACAGCTCTGAATTTTGAAACCATCGATAGGATCAATTATATTAATTCGTTCAACAGAGACAACAAATTCGTAAATTAGCAACTGAGGCAGCTGAATCAATCGAATCAATCAAAGAAACAATCCCTGAATCACTAATAGAACATGCACAACGTAAGTTTGCCCCTGACAGCCATTTCATTATGAAAGAAACAATACTAACAATAATCAGAACCACCAAAATACGTTTTAACGACATTACGTCAATTTCCATCATTAGAACCTATTAAATTCCAACCGGTACCTTCCTCATTATTAAACACACCATTACGTAGAGATATTTTATGGAGAGCAGTTATCTTCGATGCTGATAATAAACGTGTTGGTTCGTCAAATCCAAATGGTCGTTCAGATATGGGATACTCAAGAAAGAAATTACTACCACAAAAAGGTACAGGTAGAGCTAGATCCGGTGATAGAAGTTCTCCAATCAGACACGATGGTGCTGTTGCACATGCCAGAAGTGCACCAAATGATTTCACTTCAGAATTACCTAAAAAGATCTACTCAAAAGCTATTCATGTTGCATTAAGTGATAAATTTAAAAAAGGTGAATTATTCGTCTTTGAAAAAGATTTAGAAATCGAACATAAAAAGGGTAATACTTCATTAATTGAATTGTTTTTAATTAAAAACGAATTAAAGAATAGAAAATTGTTATTTATAACTAATAATCATTCTCCAAATTTAATCTCCTCAACTGATAAATTTAAAAATAAAATTGATGTTGTTCAAAAAGAAGGTATCGAAATTAAAGATCTACTACATCCTCATAAAATCTACATTGATTTGAAATCTTTAGAATGGATTTATTCTCACTATAAAATATAATTAATGAATGAATAACCTAAATGTACATAGTAAATAATCAAAAAACATCTGTATTTTTAGGGCTTTGTTCTTTAGCACGTGAGATATAGTAGGTTTCACGTTGAGATGTTTGGATTTGTCTTTGAGCGGTCACGCGAATTTTAAACTCCCAAACAACTTTTTTCTTTGAAAAACTCAGTCTGAATCCGGAAATAAGCGCGAATAGTCCCAAACTATGAAAAATAATCAAAAAACTTAAAGAAAATTATAATCAATTAGTTGTTGTTTTAATAACACAAGTTCCATAATCAATCAAACATGTCTTTAGTTGTTCAAGAACAAAACTCTTTCCAACATATTTTACGGTACGTCCCATCAGTCACTATTATTTAAGACGTTGTTGTATTGTTGTATTTCCAAAAGGCATCATGTCTGTTCAATGTGTGTTCATTTTCAATACTTAGTTATAATTTCTATAGAGAGTTTCATATAATCATCAGAAAGTCGTACATATTTCAAGACCATTGATGTCAAAAGATTTATCACAGAAGTCAAAGTTTGTAAGTCAAATAACATGTCATAGATCAAAATCACATAATTAAAGAATAGATTTCATGAATACTCCATCAATGAACTATCAATCATTCACTAAATCACAATTTCCACATGTCACCAGTATTAAGAACAACCAAATTTTTTTTGACGTTGAAAGAATACAATACAATAACACACGTCATATGTTTTGCTTTTTTCTATCATTTATACTAACATTTATACCACAGTTTGTTAAACACTAACGTTGACGGTAAAATTAAAGTTCAATACGCTTTAACCACCATCAGAGGTGTTGGTCGTCGTTACTCCAATTTAGTTTGTAAAAAAGCTGATGTTGATTTATCCAAAAGAGCTGGTGAATTAACTCAAGAAGAATTAGAACGTATTGTTACCATTTTACAAAACCCAACTGATTATAAAATTCCAGCTTGGTTCTTAAACAGACAAAAAGATATTGTTGATGGTAAAAACTACCATGTTTTAGCCAACAACTTGGAATCCAAATTACGTGATGATTTAGAAAGATTAAAGAAAATCAGATCTCACAGAGGTATCCGTCATTTCTGGGGTTTACGTGTTAGAGGTCAACATACCAAAACTACCGGTCGTCGTAAAAATTAGATTGACTAGGATATGTTTTAAAAAATATTTTAAAAGAATTCTTTATCATTTTGTATATTGATTAATTTCATTTAGTTAAATAAAAAAAATTTCAAAGTGTAGATGTTTTCAATTAAGAATTTATGTTGGATTATCAATCATGAATGAGAAGTTTGTGTTTAAATTTCTCTGTATGTAGAATCAAGAGTCACGAAGACTCAAGAAATGTTTTAAATTTTCAACAGTGTTTTCTAGAATATTATACTATATTACAGAGAAAGAAAACACATATCTGCTTTGATTAGTTTCTACATTCAATATATTGTCATCACACATAAAGGTTAAATAAAACTTAAACAAAAACAATATAAATACAAAAAATCATAGTACTCCTAACAAAACACAAAAAAAAGATTCAAACAAAAAACAATAATAAATCACCTAATATTAATGGTCATTCATAAATAATGAAAATAAATTGAATTAATTCATTATATTTTATTTAACTTCAATTCTCCTAACACTTTTCTTTCTTTAAGATCTCTTGCAGTAATCAATTCATTTTTATCTTTATTACTACCCAATGTGATATTCTCCTTATTATTATCTGAATCTTTGAAATTAATAGGTGGTAATGGATTGACTTTCATGATTGGCCTTTGGCGTGGTCTGTAAGCTACAGGGGTCATTGACACTTGCTGTGAGTTGGATTCAGATGAAGATGCATTTGTTGGTGATTTTGTTAGTCTGAAAGTTAACGATTTCCCAATTGGAGATTTTTGAATTGAAGATGTTGATGATCTTGAAGAACGGGATGGTGTTGTTAATGAAGGTTTCATTTGGGGAATCTGTTCTGTTGTTAAATGATTAGGACTTGATGGTTGGCCATTTATGAGATGATTAGATGGTGAAGTCCTAGAACCATCAATTTGAATGGGAAGAACATTGGTTTGTTGATGGATTTTCGATAAAAAAGGGAAAGAATCAGATGGAAAGGTGGTTGGTTGTTGATGTGCTTGTTGATGAGGTAATGGTAATCGTGTTGGTTGATTACATGCAATTTGTTGTCTAATTGCAGAATCGCCAACACTGATCGAACTGTGATGCAATGGAGTCGATTGGTTTCCATAGATTGGTTCAATATGATGAACTTCTCTTTCTGCATTACTTTGACGTCTTAAAGTCTGTCTTCTATTTTGAAACCAAATTTGAACTGCTTTTTCAGTCATGTCAACTTTTCTTGCAATTTCAATTCTTCTTGATCTATTTGGAGTTGATCCAATGTCAAATTCTTCATATAATATAGATAATTCTACTGCTGTGGTTCTTCTTCTTTTACGACGAGCTAATCTTGCATTATCGATAGAAGGTTCTTGAGATGGATATGTTGATGGAGAATGACTAATGAAAGCATATGATATTTTCTCATTTGGTGATGGTGATTGTTGTGTTAAACTCTTTCTTTGCACCTTAGTTTGGATTAATTGTTCCCTATGTTTTTCTTGTTCTACTGATTCAACTTGCTTTTGTTGTTCCCTATGTTTTTCTTGTTCTACTGATTCAACTTGCTTTTGTTGAATTGGTGGAATTTGATAGTTTTGTTGATGGGATCTAGGTGTTGTTAAAATAGGAGATAATTGTGTTATTGAAGAAGTTGAGAATGATAATTGACTAAGTTCAGTGTTTTGCTGTAAATTCAAAGATTCAAAAGATGGTAATCTTATTGGAGTTTTTGATGGGGTTGATCTTGGGAATCCACTAAATGATAAATCGGTGGAAGTATCTGGTGAGGAGTTTTCAATGTGAGATTGTTGAATTGGAGAACGTAAAGTTAGTGGTTGTTTAGTGAAACCAGGGGTTGAGTTTAATAATTCAGATAGAGGTGGTAATGTTCTTGAAGCCAATGGAGTTTTAGTAACAATGCTATTCATAGGTGGTAAGTTTTGTCTAGACATTGCAATGGACATTATAAAACAGTAATCAAAAAAAAAGCAAGACTGAAAACAAAAACAAAAACGAGAACTTAGTAACAAAGATGATGATATTAATGAACTATTTAATTTTGATGATAGCAAATAATAATAATATAGGTTAGTAGCTAAAATACGATTTCAAAGAAATTAGTAAAATAGGATAAAGTTACAAATATATACTCAACTTCAAAAATAACATCCTTTCCTCTTTCGATCATAAATGATGCGGTAAACCTGATTAATTGTTTACAGATTAATTATCTACACTTGCATCTCCCAATTTGTCTGAAATTTTATCGTGATTTGATCTTTTGAACGAACTTTCATGCATAAATTCAGATTCCACGCCTTAATTTTTTAGAAAAGCGCGTTGTTTTGTTTACCTTTTAGGCTAGGGCCACGACTGGGCTTTAAGTATATCCTAAAATGGATCTTTTATATTCAGTTGGAACTTGGAACACGCAAAGAAGAGTAGTTCAAACTTGAAATATGGGTGGCCAGTGGCCAGGACTTGTGCTATTAACTAGACCATCGTTTTAGGTATCAGTTGTACCTCTTTGGTCGTTACTGAACAGAAAGTTTTGGGAAGGGAATCAGGGTTCAGGGACGATGAGAATATATTTTCTACTGTTTTCATCCCTAATAAGTCAGCTACAAGTCACAATTCAGATAAAATCCAGAACATGGGCTCCATGAGTCTAAGACTCTAATATACAGGTTACAACTTATAACTGAGTTCTAAATACGTCACTGATGCAACACTTAAAATGTATGATATTTGTTTGTTTTCTATAAAATTCGAGAAAGCGCGTTTTGAGGAACTTATTTGTATAAGAAATTGTTGTTATTCGCAGTGTTTATTACATAGTTACTCGTTTTAGGGCAAAGTACTTTATCCACTAAAATTCAAGTATATAGTTCTCAATTCTATCTTGAGATTCGAACTTTGAACTGAAGAGCTAAACTCGTTACAATGAGCATTGAAATTTGAGATACTCATTTGTTCATTGTTTACATTTCAAATTTAACTCCTAGACTCTAATTGTAATTTGTAAAGTGGTCGCGTTATAGGTTGCATAATTTAATGGCGAATTGAATTGAAGGCACCAACATGTACATTGTAATACTTTTCTGATACAATAATCTCTTCATTTACAATCTAATACATCGCGCGTCTAAGGGTTCGTATTGTTCAATCAATCAATTTAACATAAACATTGCATTATTGTACCTAGTTACACAAATTACCATACATGTTTCAATTCTCAACCAATAATGATGGATGACATTTTATAATTAAGATATCTTGGAAGTTGATCCTTCTTTCATTTGAATCTTCTAGGATTATATGCATCGAACTTTGACCTATAGCAGTCTTTTGATCGTTACAAACTTTTGTATTTAGAGAACAAAAATAAATGAATGTAGCATTTTGCTGATTCGAATGTTACAGAATGAATTGCAAGATTAGTTCTACGATCCATTATTCTACTGATTTCTCCAGTTATCAAAACTAATGATGGCACCAGTAAAAAATTGACTTGCCATTGTATGTCGTCCTGTCTTTTAAGAAGAAATGATTTAGTAATTGCGAATATACGTATGTTAGCACATATGACGAATAATTTTACGATAAGATATACCAGATATCAGATTTGATTGATGTTAATTTGGTGTTGGTGTTGCTAGAACTAATGGAATATACCAACATTTTTTGTACTAACATTCTTTTTAACTTTAAGTATATAACTATATCTCATAAATCAGTCATATTTTGATTCAACTTCTTTATGTTGTAATTTCAATGCTTTTTTACTTAATTTGTTATATAACCCCCAAATTAGTAAAACTCCAGAGATCAAACTACTGACACCACCAATAAATAGAATATTAATCAAACTGATTCCATCATTTGAAACTTTGTAAAAATCATCATCTCCATCAACTTCAAACCAAACTTGATTGATCTGAAATGTTAATTTATCTCCAATTATATACTTTGAAGTTGTGGAACCTGAGCTGAAAGCAACAATACTACCTATTTGACCATCTAAATAAGTCCCAATGACGTTCATTTTAGTATCAATATCCAAATGACTATGTTCCAAATTACCTCTTAAGTTGAAAACTAGTGGGATATACCCACCTGTTGAATCTTTATGATCATGGATTTTACAATCAAATGGAACATCTTCATGAATGTATAATTGAAATAAGTGATAAATCTCATCAGTTAAAACAAAAGTACAGTTGAATTTCGAATTAGTGGCATATTGAAAACTCAATGGTTTACCGGTTTCCAAACAGATTGGGAAATCAGCATACATTATGTTCTCATCTTTATCAAATTTATGTTCACCAGTGTCAATCTGTCTTTGAATACATGCTAAATCATCAATTTTGTCTAATTTTGAGTATTTTTGTACAGATTTAGATGTTTCTGCATCAAATTTTGGATATTTTTCACTTTTGGCAAGGACTGAAGTGATTAATAACGCAAATTGGGTGATATTAACCAATTTCATTTTGAATGTTCTATTATTATCAGATTGTGTACCTCAGAAATTTGAAAAAAAAAATAATTTACTTCCTTCCCTATATATAAACAAAACACACCGCATCATAATTATATAATGACCGTTTCACCTGTTGTTAAGAAAGCTAAAGTTGCACAAAGAAAATCAATTGACGTTTTTGGAGATGAGGAAGTCTTCCAATTGCCTGATTTAGCTAACTATTCTTTCATTCCCAGAGAAGTTGAAATGGTTGAAATCACAAAGAAAATAAGGAATAAAGAACCAGCTGAACCAAAAGAACCACCAAAGGAACACAAAGAGTCAAAAGAAGCAAAAGAATCAAAAGAGCCACCAAAGGATACCCCTAAACCACAAGACGAAGATAAAGAAATGACAGACAATCCACCCGTCACAACCAAAGGTGGTGTCACTTCGACAAAAGAAACACAAAACACTGAAACCAAATTCACTACAATAACCGAATTGAAACCAAAGAAGGATCCAAAAATTCTAGATACCAAAGAATATTGGGCAGCGTTAAAACATTACAACCATTTATACGGAACAAGACGTTACATCCAATTTATCATCCCTGTTGGTCCAAATGGTCCTTATATCCTAATATTTCAATCTTCCAATAATCAATGGGTCATACCAGGGGGTTATTTGAATCATGAAGAAGATGAAACTGAAGGAATCAAAAGAATTTGGACTGAAATTTTCAAAGATGATGAAATTCAAGATGTTGTTAAAAACGTTGAATTTGGTCCATTTTTAAGTAAATGGTATAGACCAGATCATAAAATTAACTCATATCCTTATAAATTGAAACATATCAAAGAATATAAAGAATTAGTCAAAATGATTTTAGTTAAATTGCCTAATCAAACAAATAAATTCAGTTACTCTTCACAATTTAAAGCTATTGAACCTAGAAAATTATTGGATTTATATGAATCTAAAGATCCAGTAATTAGTTCGATTCCTAATTTATTATCAAGATTTGAGTTCAAATAGGGAAATTTTCAAAACTACAATGATGATTTAAATAGAAAATACATATATCTACATACTGCTATATTTAATAAATGCTATTATAACCAATGTTGTTGTTTGAAAAATTCAAATATCTTATTTGATTTATTTGAATCAATTTTTAATAGTTCCTTACATGTCTTCTTTCTTAAAACTCCTCCTGTTCTCAAACCTTCTCTAAATAATAATTCTTTGATAACGATATATGGTTTTGGTAATATTTTCAAATTCAAACATAACTCCTTTTCATCTTCACTCAACAGATGGAAATCATTTGAATTTTGAATTTCTGAGTATGTCAACGTTTGATTTTTCTTTTTAAATTCAAAACTTGGTGTATTTGTTCTATTTCTTGAATTATTCGTATTGGAATTATGTAATGAGTTAACTGTATTTCTTGATCCATTTGCACTCGATAATCCATATCGTTGTAAATTAGCATATCTTTGAACTTTATCTTTATCATATTTTAATCCACCTTCTAATGTTGTTATACCATTTGCTCTATATTCTTGCAATTGATGGATTCTTAATCTACAATGTAATTCTTTCAGCATATCATTACTAAAAGATTCGAAATCCTTTGGTGACATTATTCTTGCATATGCTTTCAATTTGTTAAATAATTCTCTTTCTTCTTTTGTTCTCTTCTTATCAATACTTGCATTTTTTCTATATTCCATCAAGTTATTATCAAACAACAATCTTTTCTTTTCTGCTCTTGTTGTTAATCTCTCATTATATATGTCTAATATCGCCAATTTTAATTCAATATCAATAGGTTGATCATCTGGATCAAATATCATATCTTTAACAGTGATTTCTGCCTCATTTTCGAATTCATGTTCAAATTCTAATCTACCTGGCATGAAACCTTGAATTTCATGACATAATGGCACAGAAGCAGTTGGTTTTCTAGGTGGTGGTAATGGAGCATTTCTTTTCTCATCTAATCTTCTCTTTCTATTAGATAATAATTCAGAAGTTTTGATATCAAACTCTTTGTTCATTTCAGGTATTGGATATTCTTTAGAATTTAAATAAATCTCTTCATAATGTTTACCAACTTCTTCTTTACTTCTACCACCAATATGATCAGATACATCTTGCCAATTACCTAATCCTAAACTTTGTGAGCCTTGAATTAATGCTAATTCTTCATCTGCACCCCAATCTTCATCAAATATAGGATATGCATGGATCTCGACAATTTTATAATCATGATATGGTCTATGATTACCAGTGTATAAACCTTGAGAAAAACATGGAACGCATAAATCATATTCTGGACATATAGCACAACTTATTCTAACTCTATTAGTACAATCTGAGGAACACACATCACAATGAAATTTATTAGAGGACATAGTAGAAGTTGAAAGTGAAGGAGGTGATGTTGGTAATTATTTGTAAACAGTTGATGGTTTGTTGATGGTTTGTTTTGTTGCAGATTATACATGAATGTTTATTTATTGATCAGTTGAATGAATAACCTACACAACAGTGCTCGTGACTACTACGACGTTCGGATCTGATTATAGTCGTATATATGGCCATATCACATATTTGGGTAATGAATAACAGTATATATAGTTTCATACCTACATTATACTACGAAAAATCCGATAACAGGTTTAAACTGATGAGATTTTCCAAAGCTATTTCATCTATACTTAATCTTCAGTACATATTCTTCCTTTTTTAGGGCTCTACTCTTTATCATGTGACACAAAGTAGGTCAATCACTGAATAAACTTCCACACACCATTTCATTACAATTTCTTACATAATCATATTATAATAACAGTCTCAAATTATTGTCAATTTCCAATCACCGCCCAAAAAAAAGCGGAAAAATCTTTTGATAGTAACAATCATCACAGAGATCATTAACAAATTAATTCAAAATGGTATGTTCAATAAAGAGATTATGCTAATAAGAATGGGGGAAGAGAGATGTTATATTATTACTATATTATGTTATTCTAAATGGCTTTATTGTTTGATCAATAAAGTTCAGACTACCATTCATATAATCTTTCATTAAAAATCATTCAAAAACGGTATTTTGCACATATAATTTATCAATTTATCCAATAATATTATCCAACTCAATAATCATTAATCAGGAACCCTATTGTGTTGTAACTCAAGAATGTGTTCTATGATAAAGAAACTAAAGAATTTCCTATCAAACCAAAAAAAAAAAAAATCACAAAACAATAACCTCAAACTACCTTATATTATCATAACTTATCAATTGGGAAATATCGTACTAACTAATTTCTACAGGGTGTCGTTAGAACTAAAACCGTTAAAAGAGCTTCAAAAACTTTAATTGAAAAATACTACCCAAAATTAACTTTAGATTTTGAAGTTAACAAAAGATTAACTGGTGAAGTTGCTACCATCTCCACCAAAAGATTAAGAAACCAAATTGCTGGTTACACTACCCATTTAATGAAACGTATCCAAAAAGGTCCAGTTAGAGGTATTTCTTTCAAATTACAAGAAGAAGAAAGAGAAAGAAAAGATCAATATGTTCCAGAAGTTTCTGCTTTAGATTTATCTCACTCTAAAGATCAATTAGAAGTTGACCAAGATACTGCTGATTTAGTTAAATCTTTAGGTTTCAAATTACCATTATCTGTTGTCTCAATCTCTTCTCAAAGAGCTCCAGAACGTCGTTTCAGAAAAAGAAACTAAGCGTATATATAATGTACTTTAGTTAATAAAACAAAATTCACAATCTCAATGATTTCTTTAGTTTAATGATAGCTATACAAGTTTGTAAAGATGTGTTATTTAATGAAGTTTTTAATTTCTTCACCTAATTGTTGTAATTTTTTCATTTTATCGATTAATTCTTCATCTTTTTTATCTAGGTGTTCACCATACCTATTGATCAAACCAATAATTTTACTAAATTTCATATTTAATCTAAATCTAATCAAGATGACTTTTTTAACTAATGTATAATTCTTATCTGCATTTTTAAAACCTCTTAAAATCCAATCATTTGTTGACAAATTGGCAATTTCAATGTAATTTGATTTTAAATTCAAATCAGTATTTGAGTTGAATAAATTAATTGATTGTTCAGATTCTTTAGAACTCGATTCAAAGATTGAGTCGATTAATGGACTGAATTTTATAGGTTTAATTGGTTTGATATTGTTGATGATAGTTGTATTCGAATGATTCTTAGTACTTGGATTATTATTGATTTTTTGAACCTTCTTAATCAATTTCTCTTCTTGAGACTTACTTCTCTTTTTAGTTGGCGTTTCAACGGGTAAGTTATTTGATTTGTTCAACTCATCATTGAAATTGATATAAAATCTTGATGATTTATCCTTTGTTGGATCTGTTGAAGTGATAATTGGAGTTTTAATGATGTTATTAACTGGAGTAGAAGGAGTGTTTATTAGTGTTGGTTCTAATTTGATCTTGACGTGTTTCTTGACATTTGTAACTGGTTCTTGTTTGATAATAGGACTACAATAACAGTTAGAATACTCTGGCGGTTAACATTAATAATGATGAGGTATTTTGTAGGTACATTTTTGACATATTTTATGATTGAATTATTAGTTGACTTTCGAATGTAGAAATCAAACTCTTTGAAGTGGTAAAGATTTCAACCTTTAATACAGAAAATATTGTTTAATGAACTAAATTGTAAAAGAAAGAAAGAAAATTATTTTGTTGATGTTTTTAATAACAAAATGAAGAAAAAAATGTGTCAAATTTGATAAGAAAGAACAAAAAAAGATGATATAAATAGTCATAAATTACTCATTCTACATTATGGATCACTCATGTCCCACTCTCAACTTTATAGATGTGTCATAAATGACAACACCAATTCCTCAAATATAAAGACATATAAATCGCATTGTTGCATCATCAACACTTCAATATACATAATCTGCTGTTTGTTTTTATTGTTTTTATTGTTAACGGTTTCCGATATTTTTTTATGCGTCAAACATATCTCTATGTATTTCTAATCAACTCTGTAACTAACACTGGACACTGGACACTACTTAGTACTCACTACACTCACCACCAAAGAACAAACTTGTTATTACATATTATTATTTTACAATGCATATTAATCAATTGTGTAATCCTCTTTCTTGTTACAGACACTATGCGGAATAGCAATACTCTTTTGATCTCCACTATTCAAAACCCATTAGGAAATCATACGAACTTTTCATATAAAAAGGTGAAAAATCAAATCTTTTCATTATTGTACGTAAACTCCCATAATATTAATCAATGATATAGGGATACACACAATGAGTAGTTTTATATTAGTCCATCCTAACAACAGACTCACAAGAATGAACGAGTTAACGATTCCGTCAGTGATCAAATACAAAGAATCGTTAGATCTTCAACTGAAGAACATGGCTGAGTTACTTGCAAAGAATGATTTAGATTTGAATGATGATCAAGTCAAAAGATTGAAGGATTTCAAAACTGCTGAACTAAATTACATTGATTGTTATTTAACGATTCTAAAAAATTTGGAATCTGTTTGTAAATCATGTCATCATGATGATGTGTATGATTATGAAAAAGAAGATGAAATTTTAAACAGTATTGAACAACAGATGAAAGATTTGAGAAGTTTGGAAAAAGTGTTGAGTTATAAAAAATCCTTTTTTGAATCTGATGGAAAAGTTTGTAAAAACAATAAAGAATTATCAAATGATGAAAAGTTTCAAAATTTGATAAATTTAGAAGATAGTTTATTCAAACGTTTACAAATTTAATCTAACTCATAATAAATATTTCTATATTGAATATATATATTCAATTTTTAATAATTTTCCAGTATACATAATAATAACAATCCATCATAAAATTCGTTGACCTCTTTGTTCTCCTAAATGTTCAGTACCAACATAGGTCCAACCACCAAATTGTTTTTGAACAGAATCACTTAAATATTCATTAACAACACTATCAACAGGTAATTCATTAGTAAACTCTTGATCAAAATTAGAAGTATCAAAATTATCCTTAACACCAGGTATAAATGGTGGAATATATTGTTTATTTTCTAATTTTTGGAAATCAATTGATCTGAAGAATGAATGATTTTTAATCTCTTCTGATCCATTAACACCTAATCTATATTTGGGATCTCTATTTAATAATTTAATCAATAAATCTTGGGCATGTTTATCAAATCCATCTGGGAACTTTAATGGATTTTTCAAAATTTTTTGATACATCTTATTTGTATCTTCATCATAATATGGAGGTAAACCAGTCAGCATTTCATATAATAGTATACCTAAAGTCCACCAATCAACAACTTTAGTATAACCTGTACCTAATAATAATTCTGGTGCTAAATATTCTGGTGTACCACAAAATGTTTTAGTTTCATCTTCATTTTTCATGTTTAATTTACATAAACCAAAATCACATAATGCAATATGACCTTTATAATCTAATAAGATATTCTCAGGTTTTAAATCTCTATAAATGACGTTCATCTTATGTAAACAATCTAATGCGCTTAATAATTCACAAGTATAAAATCTTGCTCTTGATAAATCAAATCTACCAGCTTTTTGTAAATGATAAAATAATTCACCACCATTAATAAAACTTAAAACTAAATATAACTTCTCTGGTGATTGAAATGAAAATTTTAATGGTACAATGAAAGGATTATTAACAGTTGCTAATACAGTTTTTTCACTCAATGTATGAATGACTTCATTTTTAGCAATAATATTTGATTTTCTAATCGCTTTTAAAGCATAAATCTTACCTGAATCCTTTTTACGAACTTGCATAACTTTACCAAATGACCCTTTACCTATAACTTTCAATAAATCAAAATCATCAATGCTTAAGTGCTTATTTAAATTTGGTTTAAAGTCTAAAGAAATTATGATTTCACCATTATTAGTTGATTCATAATCAGAAAATTCATTCTCTAGTACGATAGCATCATGATTTTTCAATCTAATCGGATTTGAAATGTTATCAAATCTCAGATTTAACGTCTTTGAAGAAATTAAAATATCATCCTGTTGATCTTCATCATTTAATAAAACTTTTGGTAACTTCAAGAAAACTTGGAAATTCAGTTTATTATTCAATTTCGTAACATCAAAAGAAATAACTTTATTGAAGATTGGTTGGTTAATGAATCCACCATCAGCGTCAATTGACACTATAGTCTTATCGAATTCTAAAGTGAAATAAATTAATGCATTTTTCAAAACTGAAGAATTATTGGATGGGACTGAAATATTTGCGGGTATGTAATCTTCACCATTTAATTCGATGGAAGATTTATTTTCATCTATGGATAATGAATTTAATTGTTTAATCAAGTCATCTTGTTGTGATTGTCTTTGACTAGATGAACATTGAATCAATCTTGAGATCAAATTTCTATCAAAATTCAAGTCGAAGGGAATTTTAAAATTATTACCATTATAGATCTTGACAGTTAATAAACCGGGGCTGAATGTGTTTATATTCTCATCAACTACTGGGGTCGGTGGTGAGGATTCCAAAATTGATGGAGTTTCTGTTACACTTCGAGTGACTGGTTCACTTAAACCTTCGTCTCCTGCAACTATAGTTCTTCTTCTATCATCAAAATCAGTTTGAGATTGGTCTCTTACTGAAGTTGAAATTGAACTTGTGTCATCAATGTTGATGGAAGTACTTGATGAGTTTATGGAGCTCGTATCGTCCTTAGAAGAAGATGGTGATTTCGATCTACCAAAATACTTTTTAGTTAATTTTATCATTGAAGGAAAATCTCTCCTTTATTGAGTATCTAAGTTGTGAAAACTTGAGAAACAATACAAAATGCTCACTGTGGCTGACTAATCCATTTTGTAATCAATATTACCTATTACCTATCACCCATTACCTATTTACCTATTACCTATTGATAGGTAATTCTTAATTGTGAGTTGTGACAGTTAACCATGTTGAAGAAATACTGCTGAACCGTCAGATAGCACTATACTATAAATATTCGCACGTAGTATGTACAATTTTCAAAGATTATAAAATCTGATTCAACATTTAAGTATGAAGATCATGAAATACGTTATTAAATATATATCTTAGAAATTTAGATAAGTTCTACGTTGATATTTTTAAGCTGTTATCAACTGTAAAGTCAAAATGATAAACTCTCTTTAAAATGAAATGATGATGTAGTTTTACATCCTATTACGGTAATTTCCTGTTTGGGATAGTTATTTTATGAATTCCGAATTTATCATGTGACTTGTACCCCTCGGAACTCAGAAACGCGCTTTTCTCTCAAAAAAAATTTCTGTGGAAACGAAGAAATCAACAAACAAAAATATTTTCAACCCTTCAAAGAAAAAAAAATTGTTTGTCTTGATTTCTGGAATCGTGTTGCTTCACAACTTTTTTTTGTCATCTGCTTTATATCCTAGAATCTCTCAATTATTACCATCCTTTAATACTGTATTTATTAACCAATTCCAACTATATTCATTCATTAGTACCCAGGTATAACGTTGCATTCTTTTTTTATAACCACAATCACTCAACACGTTTGAAGAGCTTAAAGATAAATGAATATATGATTATAGAGAGATGCTGCAACAAAGATCTAATCACAGCTTTGCTAAACAAGCTGCCAGAACTGCATTGAGCACAAACAATAACATCACTAACATTCAAAAACAACCTCATAATAATTTAAAACATCGACAGACTGATGATGTAAATAACAGTTCTGAGATTGATAAAATTGTTGAATCTGTAACAAATGCCACTAAAAGATTGAGTCAAATTTCAACAAATACAAATTCTTATGAAAGAAAATCTAAATCTCATGTTGGTCCTTGGAGATTGGGCAGAACTTTAGGTAGAGGCTCAACAGGTAGAGTTAGACTGGCCAAACATAGTGAAACAGGTCAATTAGCTGCAGTTAAGATCGTGCCGAAATCTAAGTTCCAAAAGAAAAAAGGCGATAACAATAATTCAGATGATAATAAAAATATCTCACCTTATGGTATTGAAAGAGAAATTATTATAATGAAACTGATCTCTCATGAAAATATTATGGGTTTATATGACGTTTGGGAAAATAAAGGTGAGTTATACTTAGTTTTAGAATATGTTGAAGGTGGTGAGTTATTTGATTATCTGATCAAAAAGGGTAAACTGGCTGAACAAGAAGCTGTTCATTATTTTAAACAAATAATAAGTGGAGTTTCGTATTGTCATCAGTTTAATATCTGTCATAGGGATCTAAAACCTGAAAATCTATTACTTGATAAGGATTTAAACATTAAAATCGCTGACTTTGGTATGGCTGCTTTAGAAATAAATCAAAAATTGCTAGAAACTTCTTGTGGTTCTCCTCATTATGCTTCTCCTGAAATTGTTGCTGGTAAAACTTACCATGGTTCTCCCAGTGATGTTTGGTCTTGTGGTATCATTTTATTTGCCTTATTAACTGGTCATTTGCCATTTGATGATGAAAATATTAGAAAGTTATTGATGAAAGTTCAGAGTGGTAAATTTACAACGCCAAACTTTTTAAGTCCAGAAGCAAAAGATTTAATTTACAAAATGTTGAAAGTTAATCCAAATGACAGAATTAAAATTTATGATATCTTAAATCATCCATTATTGAAAAGATACGAAGACAATTTGGATTTAAATTCAAATACTGATAAAGTCAAATTGCAAAATTATTATAATGAAGTTGAACACCTGAAATTATCTGAATCTGATATTGATAAAGACTTATTAACTTCCTTATCTATATTATTTCATGGTGTTAAAGAATTATCACTTATTCCAAAACTATTACAAAAGGGCTCAAATCCTGAAAAAGTCTTTTATTACTTGTTACAGCAATATAAAGAAAAGCATCAATTAAAAGCTTCCCAAGAGTCAAGTTTGAAGAATTTGAAAAAGTCAATAAATAATGGTGATGGTCTATTGAAAAAATCAAAAAGTACTATTTATACAACAATCACAAATGATGACGGTACTTCAACAACAACTACAACAACTAGAAAAGAACCACCATCAGAAACTGCTCCAACTTTACCTAAAACTCTAAGCAAAATGATCTCAAGAAATCCACAATCTCAGTTACAAATTTCAGCTTCATCTACATATCGTCGCGGTGTTTCATTCAACAACAAACAAATCGGTACTAATAACACTAATAATTTATCAAGATCTTCATCAAAAGTCAAAATGTCTACAAATGATTTGATTTTGAAAAAACATCAAAGCATTTTACCTCCATTACCTGATTCAGATTCAAATTGGTTACAATTGGATTCAGAAGCTGATAAATTCGATGATATTGACTCAAATGAATTCGCTGCTTTATATCAAGCAATTTTCACTCATATGGAAACAACTCCAAAGAAAACACCAATGTCTTTTTCTAAAAATAAAGATCAATTTGATTTCACCTCTTCTTTAATGCCTGGTAAGAAACAAACCAATAGACCAAACAAAAGAACTTCTGACAATTTGATTATTTCTTCTCAAGTTCGTTCAAAAATTTCAAATGAGATAATGAAATCAAGTGAAGGAAATGAAGAAAATCGACAAACTCATCAAAAGCGTTTCATTTCTGAACCAACAATGGGTAATAAATCCATTCAAAAATCCTCCACTTTGAAATTGTCCAACTTGATTGATTTCAAAACTTTGGAACCAACAACTCCAGGTGAGTTGACTAAAAAGACAACATTAGATCCAAATTATAAAAGGAAACCATTGATGACAACAAATACAGAAGTTTTGAATAGGGTTGGTGTAAATCTGAAAAACTCTAAAGTTGATTCGAAAATTTTCTATTCAAAGTCTTCAACTTCTAGAAATTTATCAAATATGCTATTAAATCAAAAAACTGAAATAAGAACAGTTTCTAATATAACTGACTCTTCTATTGTTTCAGAGCGATTGATCACTAATCAAAAGAATGTTACATCTGGAGCCACTTCAATTACTCATACTGTTCCAGAGCAGAGAATGACCTCATCTAATTATCCTTCATTTGAACATGATTCAAACTTTAATTCTTCCAACGATGATGAAGATTCTTTCAATTTTGAAATTCCTACTGAAACTCAAACCGCTGAAGCCGTTCATGTATCAAATGGTTCAGATTTAACAGTTGGTGAAAAAGTTCAAAGAAGAGAAGATAGTATGTTCAAGGATGCTACTAATAACAATGGTGTTCAAGCTTTCTTGAAAATTTCATCTTCTTCCAAATCAGTTAACCTTCATAAAAGATTAACATCAAACGATAAAAAAACTCTGAAGAACCCAGCTGTTGTTAGAAGCAGTTTATTCAATAATGGTGAAACTAACGATAATACAATTGAAGAATTTAATCGCTCTGTTGAGTATGGTTTTCAAAGATCAAGACCTGCTCAAGTAGTTGATGACTTAGAAAACATTAGAAACTCAATTTTAAATAATGATGAATCGTTATACGCTGATAACACCGATGATGATATTGAATTTGCTAATGCTAAAAGAGTCACAATGATTTTTGATGATTATGAGAATTCTTCTAATTTGGAAGATTCACCAGTTCCAGCTGTTTTCAAATCTAATGAATCTCCAACCAGACAAGTAATTAAGACATCACCATTGAAATCAATTCAAGAAAAGAATTTTAAAAGAAATTCAGATGGCACATTTTTGAAAAGTTCAAGCAAAGTCTTCACATCATTGAATGTACCAGCAGTAAACACTGATTCAAAGAAATCAAAAAATCTTGTTACAACACCATCCGATGCTGAATCTGAAAAGGCCCATAACAGTAACTGGTTTACAAGATTTTTTTCAAGTTTGATTAATTCACATTCACATGATGACTCAGGAAAGAAAATCCCAATTAAGAAGAATAAAAAGGTAAGAACGTTCAAGCCAAGACGTTCCTTACTAGAAACCAAAAAGAATATAAGGAATGTTCTCGAAATGAAACGCAAAGAAGGTACATTAAATTCTTTAAAGGTTAATGGTAATACAATCAATGCAACAATTCCTCATACTTTTGCTTTAGGTAAGCCATTACACTTTAAAATCACATATGATGATAAATCAAATGAGATCTCATTGACTAAGATCAAGGGTTCAACTAAAATATTCAAGAGTTTGATAAATGCTATGGAATATGTTATTGAAAATGATACTTTCTAATTTTGTTGTTATTGATATTCACTATTGCTATATTTCACTGCTATACACTTTTTTGCTTATTAAAAGTCTTTACAGAAACGGTTCTCAGACGTATATATTATCCATAAACTTTAGACTGTTTTTACCTATTTGTAGTACATACTTATTACTAGTTAGAACTTAGTAGTATCCTACATCTATTAGCTACAGGGCTCATGACTGGTCTTTTTTTACCAAATCGGGACTATTGTAAACAAATCGAAAAACACAAACAAAAACAAAAACAAACAAATGAATTCTGGAATTTGTGAGAGATCAAAAAGACCTCTAATTTAAATTCTCTACAATTCATTAATTGAAAATCAGATATTATGCCTGACAACTCTTCAGGCGAAGTACATAACTGGGTATGGGTCCCTGATAAAAAAGAAATTTTCAAAAAAGGTACTGTTGTGGAATCTTTAGAAAACTCGACTGTTAAGGTCAGGTTTGAAGATGGATCCGAAGATACTTTTCCATCAAGTACAATTGGTGAAGTGAATCCAAAAAAATTTGATAAAGCTGATGATATAGCTGAATTGACATTTCTAAACGAAGGTTCAGTTTTATACAATCTGCAGTCCAGATATAAAGATGATCTAATCTATACATATTCAGGTCTTTTTTTAGTCGCAATTAATCCCTATACCAAACTTGATATTTATTCAGAAAATCATATCAGAATGTATCATAATGTTCCAAAAGCTGATTCAGCCCCACACATTTTTGCAGAAACTGATGAAGCTTATCAAAATTTATTAGCTGAAAAGAAAGATCAATCTATTTTAGTCACTGGTGAATCAGGTGCAGGTAAAACTGAAAATACAAAGAAAATTATCACTTATTTAGCAGCAATTACATCTAGTCATAATACCCAATCTGGTTCATTTGAAGAACAAATCATTCAAGCTAATCCAATTTTAGAATCATTTGGTAATGCTCAAACAGTAAGGAATAATAACTCTTCAAGATTCGGTAAATTTATTAAAATTGAATTTGATAATAAGGGTAAAATAGCTGGTGCACACATTGATTGGTATTTGTTAGAAAAATCCCGTGTTGTTCATAATTCCAAAAATGAAAGAAATTATCATATTTTCTATCAGTTGTTATCTGGTTTAACAGAGGCAGAGCTGGAAATGTTTGGATTGGTTAAATCTCCTGCAGAACATTTGTATTTAAAGGATTCTAAATATAGAATTCCAGGTATTGATGATTCAAAAGAATTCAAAAACTTAAAGTCTGCTTTTGATGTTATGGGTATTGAAAGAGAGAAATATTATGAGTTTTTTAAAATAATTGCAATCATTCTACATATAGGTAATATTGAATTCACTTCAATGAAATCAGAGCAAGCTTCTTTCAAGAATTCAGTAGATAAGTTATCTGAATTACTTGGGGTTGAATCAAGTATATTTTCTGAGTCTATCTTAAGACCTGTTGTTAAAGCAGGTAAAGAGTCAGTTAAGCAATCAAGAAATGCTGCTCAAGCTAAGTTCTCACTTGATGCTCTAGCAAAGTCATTGTATGAAAAACTTTTCAAATATTTGGTGGATGAAATTAATAAAAACTTAGATAATAATGGTTCAAGCTCCCATTTCATTGGTGTTTTAGACATAGCTGGTTTTGAAATTTTCCAAGATAACTCCTTTGAACAATTGTGTATCAACTATACCAACGAAAAGTTACAACAATTTTTCAATCATCATATGTTTGTTCTTGAACAAAATGAGTACATTAAAGAGGATATTAACTGGAAATTTATTGACTTTGGTCAAGATCTGCAACAAACCATTGATTTAATCGAGAAAAAATCAAATCCCGTTGGTATTCTCTCAATCTTGGATGAAGAATGTATTGTTCCAAAGTCAACAGATGATTCATTTTTTGAAAAGTTGAATCAGTATTGTAACAAAAAGTCAAGCAAATTTAAACCATCCAAATATGCTAATAAATTCGCTTTAGAACATTATGCTGGTGATGTTGAATATAATATTGAAAGTTGGATAAATAAGAATCGTGATCCTTTAGCTAATAGTGTTCTGGAAATGTTATCTTCATCAAGTAATAAATTTGTTACAGAATTGTATCCTCCAGAAGATAATCAGAAATTAGGTTCATCATTTAGAACAGTTTCTCAAAGACATAAAGAGCAACTTAATGATTTAATCAATTTACTATCACAAACTCATCCACATTTTGTTAGGTGTATAATACCAAATCATCAAAAGAAACCACAGATGTTTGATAAAAAGTTAGTATTGGAACAATTGAAATGTAATGGTGTTTTAGAAGGTATTAGAATTGTTCGTTCTGGTTTTCCTAATAGAATCTTCTTTAAAGAATTTTTTGATAGATATAGGGTTTTGACTCCAAAAATTAACTTTACAACTAATTTGAAAGGCAATTGTAAAGTTCTTTTATCAGAAATTGATCTGAATCCTGAGATTTATAGGGTTGGTTCCACAAAAGTCTTTTTCAAAGCTGGAGTTTTAGCTGATTTAGAATTGAAAAGAGATCAGGTTATCAGAGCTACATTTACTGAATTTGGCGCCATTTGTAAAGGAAAATTGAAAAGAAGAGAAATTGATAAACACTTGCTAAAAGTCCAAGCTTCGCAAGTCATCGCCAAATCATTCAGGGCATACAGTAAGATGATTAATAACCCATGGTTTACCCTCTATGCCCAATTGAAACCCCTATTAGAATCGTCTCAACAAGTGAATAAGGCTAAGCAAATAAGTGAACGTCTCAAGTCCTTGGAGAAGCATGTTTCAGAGCTAGAAGAAGAGAAACAAGATTTAATCAAGAGGCATTCAATGGAACTCAATCAACAAAAAACTTCATTAGAAGAAATCCAACTTAGGGAAGAAACTTTAGCTTCTGAAATTTCTTTCAAATCAGAAAGAATCTCAATTCTGGAGTCAGAATGCTCCGAACTAAATAGTTTCAAGACCAGTTTGAACGATAAACTTAAATCCCATATTCTTGATTTATCTAATGCACATGAACAAATAAAAAGTTTGGAAGTTGCAAAAGCCAATCTCAGTGAAGAAATAGTACAATTTAAAACTTCAATAAAGGAAAAAGAGTTGAACACTTCTAAAGCTATCAAACAGTTGAAAGACTGTAAACTTGAGATCAAAGCAAAAGACTTAGAAATAGCTTCTTTGAGTGAAAGGTTATCTAAATCAAATGATGAACTTCAGGAGAACCTTTCTCAACTACTATCCAAATACTCTATTGCAAACTCTAAAATTCAAGAATTATCTACAGAAAATGAATCACTAAGTCAGAAGATTGAAGTACTTGAGAAAGACACTGATGTCAATCGTCTGAGAGATTTACTGTCGAAACAAGTTCATCAAATTAAACAACTTCAAACTGAACGTGAATCTTTAAGGAAATCTCAAAAAGTTACTACTGGCAAATTATCAGACGTTGAATCGAAATACAAACAACTTGAGCATGAAGCTAAGGAAGCTAAGGAGTTTTTACAACGAAAAATATCTGATGAAATTGCATTTAAAACAGGAAAGCAAAGTTATGAAAATGAAATCAGTTCATTGAAAGTGGAACTTAGAGAATTTGATGATAAATTGAAAGAAGAGAAGGAATCTAAGATTTTACTTATAAATGAAGTTAAAGAACTGAAGAGTGAAAATGAAAGTCTAAGAAATGATAGAAAGATTTCTGACGTTAGATCTGCTCAAGGAGCTTTCCGCACTAAATCTCTAAACTCAGGAATTGATCCAGATATTGAGGATATAAGAGATGATAAAGAATTGTTAATTAGAGAATATGCAAGAATGAAGTTACAGTTGAATGAAACTAGTGCGATGTTGAAAAAAGAAACAATTGAAAAGAGCAGATTAAAGGCAGATTTGAAACTGTTACATACTCGTTTAGCTTCTGAAACATTTGATAGGCAACAACTGAAAATCAAACTGAATAGAGTAAAAGAATCCATAGAAAAAGGAGACACCCCGATATTTGATGATAGACAAGGTGAATTGATTTCAGAGAATAAGAAGTTACATAAAGAGATTGAATTACTCAAAGTGGATCTAGATATTGAACGTAAGGCGTCTCAAAGATCATTGGAGTTTCCAAAAATTCCTCTGAAGGATGTGGGTAATGTTTATCAACTACCTTCTCTTCCTATCGAGCAAGATCAATTTAAAACAAGATATGAAGAAAGTCAAGCTAAATTAAGATTGTTAGAAAGAAAACTATCGCAAGGAAATAATGCTGAATCAAGGCCACTTTTTGATAACTCTACTTCATCTTCATCTGAAAGTGACTTATTAAAAGTTTATCAAGAAACTTCAAGAGCACTACTGTCAACTCGTCAAGAATACGCAGATGCTAAAATAGAAATCTCCAGGTTGGATAAATTGATTGATACTTTCAAAAGCACTATTGCAGATTATAAAACCAGAGATGTTGAAGGACTATCTTACCAAGTTGCTCGGGAAGAACTTACAAAATCTCAAATGAAAATACAAGCAATCGAATCCAAAAATAGACAATTATCTCAAACTGTCAAATTATATAAATCAAGAGCTGAAGAGTACTTTTCCAAATTAGAAAATGCTGAAGTTGCAATCAGAAACTCTAAACATAGTGAAAAGTTTGCTACTGAAAGATTAAATGAAGCTAATAGTGTTATTGAAGATTTGAAGAAAGAAATAACAATTGGTGAAACGTCCATTGGTAAACTGAATACGAAAATTTCTCAGCTGAAAACAGAAATTCAAATTTCAAAAGCAGATTTATCCAAAATGTATTCAACAAATCGGTTCTTACAAGAAGAAGTTCATGTGTATCAAGAACGTTTACAAAAGGAAACTAATTCTCTAAAGAACAAATATGAAGCTAGAATTGTTAAATTAAGTGAAGATTTGGCTACCTCATTAAGACATGACACAGATCTAAGAAAGGCTTTAGGCTCTTTGGAGGTTGATTTTAATCGGTTAAAGGAACAAAAGGACTCTGAAATCAAAGAACTTATCAGAAACAAAACTCATTTAACGAGAGTTTATAATGACTTGAAAGAAGAGAACGAAAGTGTGGAGAATTCGCAAAAGGATTTAGAATTCAAACTAAGATCATTAATGAAACAAATAAGTACGTTAAATGAATCTGTTGATTCTTTAATCAAAGAGAGAGATGGATTACAATCTGATAAGAGAAGCTTAGAGGAAAGAGTTAAAGTTTTAAGTGGAGAATACGCCAAATTTTACAATGAACGTGAAATGAATGGATCAACAATCAACGGTTTGAATAAAACTATTGAAAACCATCAATCAGAAATTCAGAATTTAAAAATTGAAGTTAAGAAAAATAATGAGCTAAAAGATAAATTAAATTTAATAATTGATGATGAAAAGCAGAAAAATGTTATATTCATGGAAGAAAATCAAAGTTTAGGTAAATTTTCAGAGACTTTAAAAAACAGAATTAAAGAATTAGAGGAAAAAATTGAAGGCATGAATAATGATGAGATTTGGATTCAAAAATTAAACAAAGCTGAAAGATCTTTTAAAAAGGAGACAGATTTAAAAGATCAATTAGAAAAGTCCAAATTCAATTTAGAACAATCAGTTGAAGAATTACAGGATCAAGTCAAATCACAAAGTAACAAAATCAATGAATTGGGTGATATGAACACTAAATATAATTCCAAAATTACTGAATTGTTTAATGCTATAAGTAAATGGCAATCAGCAGACTCACAATCCAAACTGATCATTAAAAGAGCAGAAAGGGAAATAAGGCATTTACAAGAGCATTCAATGGAATTAGAAAAAGAATTACAAGATTGGAAGGACAAATTTGATACAATATCCTCAAAGAAAAAAACATTAATTTCTGATGAAATTTTTATATAGAGTACTTGTGTGTGTGTTTTTTTCTTTAATGACTTATATTATAATTTTGAATTGTTATGTACAAGAAAATGTAATGATAAATCTGTATTTATCTTTTATTTTTTGCCTAGATTGAAATAGTCAACGATTAGCGAAGTATCTACCTCTTTAGGAAAACCAAGAGAAACAGACGTTGGTATACCATTACCGTGACCAATATTGTTAGCGTTACCAGTCAATACTCTTTGGGCGACTTTTCTTATATCATCAACTGTTAATTTCTCAATATTTTCAATAATTTCCTCTAATGGTAACTTTTTACCTCTTGTTTGAACCTGTCTTCCTAAATCTTCCAATTGAACCATTTTTGATTCCAAGTTCATCAGAAGTTGAGATCTGAATTGTTTTTTAGCTCTTTCAACTTCATCTTTCTTCAAACCATTAACATCATTCAACATTGTTCTAACTAATTGATCACATACGATTTCGGGTAATACATGAGCAGCTTCTTTTAAACCAGAAATAGAAAATCCAAACAATCCAGAATCCGTGTATGAATGATTGAAAGCAACACAACTCTCAACGAAATGATATTGGTTCAAAACTTGTAAATAAACTCTAGAATACATTCCCTTACCTGGACCACCTGCAGAAAATGAACCACCACCACCTAATAACACTTGTAATACCGACAGAGCATATGCATCGGGATCATCATATGCTAATCCTTCAAACGCGATGTAATAATGGGCGAATTGATCTTCAACGTCATCTAAATTTTCAATGTTTAAATGTCCACCAGTGTAATGAGATGGTGATGGTTTTAATTTAGGCTGTTGTTGAGACATATCTCCTAAGTATTTGGAAGCAAATTCTAAGGACTTTTCATGAGGGATACCTATAAATGCAACAGTTATTGACTCTGGGCCGAATAATGTGTTTCTGTATTCCTTAACCAGCTCTTGTGATATGTAAGGGATTCTATCAGTTGGGCATACTAGAGGCATTCCTAGAGTTTGGTTGTTGTACGCCACGGTGTGAAGTAGCTCAGGAAGGTATAAGTCTTGTCTTCTGTTGATTTCAGCAACTTCATAAAGAGCAGTTCTTTTTTGTTCTTCTAACTCTTCATGAGTGATCTTTGGACATTTAACAGTTTCTGAAAGTAATGAAAAGACTTTTTCGATATCCTTATTAAATACAGCAGCTTGATACATCAGAGCTTCTCTTGCTGATAAACACTGATAATTACCACCTAATAGTTCTAATGTTTTCATCATTTCTTGTCCTGAGTAGTTTTCAGTTGACTTGAATGCTAATCTATCTATTAAATGAGAGACACCTCTGAAACGAGGAGACTCAAATCGAGCACCAGCATCTACGTATATCCCAGCAGCTGAGAAATGGCCTGGTTCTGGACTAGTGGCGACTTTGATTCCATTTGGTAGTGTCGTCAATTGGTATGGCTGGAGGATATTGTTAATATTTAATGCATTTGAGACGGGGAAAAAAGGATTTTGGAGGGTACATACCGCAGCAGAAACCGAATATGATCTGAATGAGCTCCCGGTACGGAGTCTTAACGCTCTAGACAACATATTTCTTAGATCTAGTTGGTACTCAGTAGTGAGAGTAGAGAGTGAAGTGAAATTCGCGAAAGTTGAAATTCTCGGGACTTTTTTTTCAATTGAAAAAGAATGAATCATTGTGAAGTTTAGAGAAGAATTGATAACTGACAGTGAAAGACTGGTAGAGACTCGCAGTGTTAAGAATGACTCGTCAGTTCAAGATCTCAGTTCCAGCTTCAAGTGCGAATATCGGCCCAGGATTCGACGTTTTAGGAATCGGTTTGAACCTTTTCTTAGAGCTAGAAGTGTCTGTTGACTCAAACGATGCTGAAGAAAGCAATAAAGATCCATTCAATTGTTCCATCACGTACGATCCATCAAGTGAAGGTGCAGAGGATGTCCCATTGAAGTCAGATGAGAATCTAATCACAAGAACTGCGTTGTACGTGCTACGTTGTAACGATATCAGAGACTTCCCAATTGGTACCAAGGTTCATGTCAAGAATCCAATTCCGCTAGGTAGAGGGCTGGGCTCTTCAGGTGCTGCTGTTGTCGCTGGTGTCATTCTAGGTAACGAAATTGGTAGATTAGGATTCTCAAAGCAAAGATTATTGGATTACTGTTTGATGATTGAACGTCATCCAGACAATATCACTGCTGCAATGATGGGAGGATTCGTGGGTTCTTTCTTGAGAGACCTAACTCCTGCTGAAATGGAACGTGAGGAGATCCCATTGAGTGAAGTTCTTCCTGAACCATCAGGTGGCCATAACACTGGTTTAGCTCCACCTGCTCCACGTCAAGATATTGGTCGTCATATCAAATATGACTGGTGCAAGGAAGTCAAATGTATCACCATCATTCCAAACTTTGAAGTTGCCACTGCCAAATCCCGTGCTGTCTTGCCACTTACTTATTCAGCTAAGGATGTCATCTTCAATTTACAAAGATTATCAGTCTTAACAACTGCTTTAACTCGTTCTCCACCAAATCCAGATTTAATCTATCCAGCAATGCAAGACAGAGTCCACCAACCGTACAGAAAGACTTTGATTCCTGGCCTCACAGAGATCCTTACCTCTGTCACTCCAAACACTCATCCTGGTCTTTTAGGTATCTGTCTTTCAGGTGCAGGTCCAACCATTTTGGCACTCGCAACTGAAAACTTTGATGAAATCGCCAACGAAATCGTCAACAGATTTAAAAAAGAAGGCATTTCGTGTAGCTGGAAACTGCTAGAGCCAGCCTACGAAGGAGCTGTCGTTACAAACCAATCATAAGTGTATATACAACTAATATAAATAGTATTATCAATCAGGTAATTTTCCTAATTAGGAAGTTTTTTCTTCTCTTTTTTCTTTGAACAAAAAAACTCCTTTATAAAGTTGAGATTTTAGATTAAAAATTGGGACAATTTCATAAATCAACCAAACGAAATGAGTGTCTTCTTGGGCTATTCGCTGCCTTCAGTCCAATCATCTCTTAACTACTTGGTCGCAACGATCATCGTCATCTATGGAGGTTGTAAGTATCATCATCTACTCCCAATATGTTAGGTTGCATCAACTAACAATTTCATCAGACATACTATTCACTGGTCAAGGGGAAACGTTCAACTTTGGTCTCTTTCTACAATCCACATCACCATACCTCTGGGCCAATCTAGGTATAGCATGCTGTATCGGATTGAGTGTCATTGGTGCAGCATGGGGTATTTTCATTACAGGTTCATCAATCTTAGGAGCTGGTGTTAAAGCACCAAGAATAACAACAAAGAATTTAATCTCAATCATTTTCTGTGAAGTCGTTGCCATCTATGGTCTGATCATGGCTATCGTGTTCTCTTCAAAACTAACATCAGCAAACGCAGAAACGTTATTTTCAAAATCAAATTTATACACTGGTTATTCCTTATTTTGGGCTGGTTTGACCGTTGGTTTGAGTAATTTAATTTGTGGTGTTGCAGTGGGGATCACAGGCTCAACTGCTGCCATTTCTGATGCCGCTGACTCTTCATTATTTGTCAAAATCTTGGTTATTGAAATTTTTGGATCTGTTTTAGGATTGTTTGGTTTGATTGTTGGTCTATTAATGGCTGGTAAAGCTCAAGATTTTCAATAGATTACAGGAAGTTTTCCATTAATATTCACCATTACACATCACAATTTTTGATCACAATTATATAACAACACACACCTACATTACACAAATTCATGAAAATTACATCACAATTTTTTGGATTCATAAAGATTCATATATCTTTAAAATTAATTCTTCAATTAATATAGAATATTATTATTTACTAGTTATCATGTACTTACATCGATATAATTATATGAAACGTAATTATTTATTTGAAATTTATGAACTTTTCTCAGGTTCAACGTAATCTGGATTTTTCTTTAAAATTACGATACCATCTAAAAATGATGATAGTGCAACATATTCACTATTTTCTTCTAATTCTGCCTTTTCACCATATCCTAATAGAACTGGTGTTGTTTGCGTAACCCAACCAGTAATGGTCTTTGGTTTACCTGCTTGACCAACAACATCAACGGCTTTACCAACTCTAACAGTGACTGGTATTTCGTTCAAGTCTTCATCAACTGTAACTAGTACCCTTGGTCTTGATGCACTATTCAAGAAAAATAAGAAATAATGATGTTCTAAAATGAAACTTGGATCTGAAAATGCAATTGCAACGGTTAATAATGAAGCCAATGTAGTTTTAGATAAAATTCTGCCTTCAGTGGTGAATGGATTTAACGTTTGAGTACCTTTACCAAGATGTGTTAAACCTTGAGCAATCCTGGTTGTAAATAAAGCATTTGGATCTCTATGATAACTTGCCAATTGTCTAAACAATTGAGCTAATCTTGCATTATTAGTACCTGCACCAATCAAACCCATTGCAAATATAGCATTGATTGCAACGTCTGGTTCTTGATCATGAGACATTCTTGATAATGATTCAATTATATTAACTTGTGGATTACTTGTCGATAACAAACCAACACCTAATGGAACTGCACGACGAATTGATTCGTTACCATAGTCTAATAAATGGCCATAATGACGTAATGACATGGCTTTACCAATCTCTTCACCAAGTGAAATGACAGCAATACCTAAAACGGCATAGGCTAATAGATTATGATCTTCATCCTTTTTCTTATCACCATCTTCTTCTTCTGATGGTGATAATTCATCTTCAGCTTGATTAGTTTCTTTTTTAGCTTCATTATCAACTACATCTGTTAATTCTATATCACCTTCAACGTCTTGAGTTGGATTATTTTCATCAGGCGCAACAACTTTATCTTCTTCTTCTTTGAAATCACCTTCTTCTTCTTCTTCATCATCATCTTCTTCATTTTCCTTACCATCAGTATTTGGACCATCTGGTGTTAAAATATCAAATAACCCTTGGATTTCTAAAACATTACCAGTACCAGCATAAGCACAAACCCTAGTTAAAACTGCAAAACTTTTAGAAATTGGATGTTCAATCGCTTGAATAGATTCTAAAGCATCAGCGGCTTGTTCAGCTTTACCCATAAACAATAAACCTAAACCTAAGGCTAGAAATTTGACCCAATGTTGGTCCAATTGATTAAAATCACGCTCTAATAATGTTTGTATAATAGTTGATGTAATATCACCATTACAAGTACCAACAAACGCATGACCTAAAGCTAATGCTGATAACGCTGAAACTTCAATAGGTACTTCTAAATCAGAAATTAAAGGTAATAATAAGTTCAATAAATCTTCATTCTGTGAACCTGAATATGATAATGCTAAACCTAAAATTGCAGCAGTACTTAGTTTTTTGTTTGGACTATGAACATAATCTTGTACTAATAGTAAAACAGGTTCAACTTCATCATGAACACCAGCACCAATTAAACACATACCTAATAAAGCACCTGCTTTGATCTCATCTTCATTGGAGTATAAATATTTATCTAAATGTTGTAATCCATCAATATCCCATTGATAAATTGACCCTATACTTGCAGTGGTTGATAACATACCATTATCTTTGGTTTTATAAATCCATTTATCATCAGTAGTAATAAAATTATCTGATCCATAACCTAAATTCAAAAATGAATTAACAAAACTAGTTGCAAGATTTTGTTTGGCTGATAAAATTGATGATGAAGATTCATGTCTTGAATTTTCTAAATGAGACTTATAAACATCTTCAGGAACCTTTGGTGTAGTTAAATTTAATTCTTTAGCAACATAATGGAATTTTTCAGATAATTTAGTATTGTTAATCAAGTCTTGAACTTCTTCATTTTTAAAGGCTGAGTTTTGGTTAGATAGAATTAAAGCTAGTTGTTTTTTAATTGATAAATCTGGTGCTTGATCGAAAACGGATTGAACTAACTCATCATCATCAATTCTAACAGCCAATGTTAACGCTTCAGTCAATTCACCATGTTCTAAATAAATTGAATAAGCAGCATTCAAAAATTCAACATCATCTGGTGGAGGTAATAATGGAACGCAACTCACCAGGTATAAACCAACTCTACTATATGTATTTTCATCAACAAATTGTTTCAATTCACTAATGTTATCAGTTTCTAATAATAAATCAATCGCATCAGCTTCTTGATTATGTTTCAAAAAATATGGAACAATTTTCAAAACAATCTTCTTTATTTTCGAGAAATCAAAAATTGAAGAAGCAATTGGAGTTGATGAGTTATCAACTTCACCTTCAATTTCTTGAACTTCTTCTTCTAATGATTCAGCTGCAACTTCCCCAATTTCGAGAGCTAAATGGCGAATATATTCATGACCCCAACTAGTATAATCTTCAACAGTTGAGAAAAGTCTGAATCTTAAAGCATCATGTTTAGTATTATCAGAATGTGTCATTGCCAAAACAGATAAAATATCAGCACAATTGGATTTTAAAGTTAAATCTGTCCAAGATTCATAAACTTGTACCAATTTGGAATAATGTGGATGTAAGAATTTCAAAGGTTTTGGAACTGCAGTCATTGATGAAGTTGAACTAACTATAGAATCTTTTAATCTATCTAAAGTAGTTTGATATAACTCGATTGAATTCGAATCTTCACTTAAAACTTCAACTATAGTTTCTAAATCTTTCTTTAGTTTCTCATCTTCTTCAGATAGTTCTTCTTCGTTCTTGGCTTTTTTGTTTCTATCCTTTTGTTCTTGTTGTTTTGGTTGTTCTTTGGTGGCAACTTCGCCAGATTCTTTCTCTGCCATTATTAAACTGTTTCTGGTTTGTGTAACTCAATTGATCAAACTGTGCTTCTTTGATGTACTGAAAGGACTGTTTAGTATCAATTTTATATAGAAACAAGCTGATAAACTGGATGAGAAATTAAAACTGTTGAACTTTTTAAGATCTTTATTTATGATCTCTTATTTTGTTTTGAATATTTTGGCCACTGAGTTTTCCAAGTTTTTATTCCGAGGTTGAATTCCCGGATTTCCTAGATTTATAGAGTAACTTGTATTGATATAATGATTGAGAGTATACAGAAAATGGATTCTTGTTATTTCATATTTAAGGATTCCAGAGATTTATATACCATATAAGCTTCATTATCATAATAGAACATAATATTATTGTACATATTAAAAAGTTCAAGTTCAATAATCAATATAATCACCTCTAAATGCCTTTCCCAACCAGTTTAGTAACCTATTGAAAACTATAACATTGGCATTATGATAACTAATAGAGTGATCAGAGTCTGGGAAAACATGAATATCATAGTTCTCAACATTTGCTAGGTTCAATTGATCTAAAAATCTATAGGAATTTTGAATATGAACATTATCATCTCCAGTACCATGCATTAGCAAAAATCTGGTTGCCTTACCAATATTAGTAACATTATTAACTGCCGTTCTGACATATCCTTCACTGTTATTCTTTGGGGTATGCATATATCTTTCAGTGTAGATAGAATCATATAATCTCCAATCTGTAACAGGAGCAACTGACATACCATATTGGAAAGTCTCACCAGCATCATACTCCAATGTCTTTAATGTCATATAACCACCATAAGACCAACCAAATGTAGCGACTCTAAACTCATCAATGTAGTCTTTAGAACCCCATAATCTTGCTGCATTAACTTGGTCAATCACTTCATAATGTCCTAAGTTATCTCTAACCGTAGATCTAAATTCACGACCTTTGAAACCAGTACCTCTTCCATCAACAGTAACAACAATTGCGTTTAGTTGTGAAGCAACAACATCAGGAAACCCTAATCCAAATACTTTAGTAACTGTTTGAGATCCAGGTCCTCCATAAGGGTAAAATAATAATGGGTATTGTTTAGATGAGTTGAAATTTGGTGGTTTCGTTTCAACAAAATTGGCAGTAACGTTTTCTGGTAGTTCAACTTCACCATAACTTTTGGTAGTTAGTTCATAATCTTGTAACAACTCTCTCAAGTTTTCATTATTTTCAATAATTCTAGATTCATTGGTTGAAAAATCTAATAATGTTTGATAAGGTATTTTAGGACCAGCATAAGTAATTGAGACAAATCTTGCTCCTGATGAGAAGGAAGCAGTAAACCAACCTTCTTTTCCACTTGTGTATTGCTTTTCTTCCCCTGTTATCAAACTAACGGAATATAAATGTCTTTCAATAGAAGATTCTTCAGTTGATATGAAATAGACTAGATTGTTTGTATAATCAAACGCTGATGGAGCTCTAACAACTTCAAAGTTGCCGCAAGTTAGAATTTGAGGAGTTGAGTTAGTTGGTGGAGAATAATATGCCAAATGATTGAATCCGTTAACAGAGATAGAGTCGATATAACCATTTTCTTTGATTGAATCAGATTTAGGAACAAAAAAAGTATCGTGAGTTATCTCAAACCAAGAGTCAGTGATTTCATCTCTAGTGATTTCATAAGTTAAATCAATTGCATTTATCAATACAACTTTCAAATTATCAGCTTCCCTATCGATAGATTTTAACAATAATTCTTCATTACCAACCCATATAACTTCAGTGAAAATATGATCGCTATAGTCAACAACTTTGTTTTCATTTGAAACCACGTTGTATAAGCCTAATGAAACATCAGGGTTTGTGTAACCAGGTTTAGGATATTTGATGTTTGATAAATTTGGATATGGATAGTTCTCTTTCAAGTCATCTTGAACGAAATAAGGAATTGGAAATTCTGGCACTGATGTGTCGTTTAATTTCAAGTAAGCAACATGATCCCCATTTGGAGACCACCATAAAGCATTATCGCCTTCAAAAACTTCTTCTTCGTATACCCAGTCTGGCTTGCCATTAAATACATTAGCACCACCATCATAAGATACTTGAGTTGTTGATTTTGAGCTTATATCATAAACATAAACGTTATTTTCTAATACAAACGCAAGTTTGTTAGAGGTTGGAGCCCATTTGGCTAAAGATATTTTTTTTGAATTGACTTGAGTGAAATATTGAGTTTCAATCTCTAATATCCAGTATAAACCAAATGAAGAATGTCTCCAGTGCTTAGTGTAATTTGATTGAATTAAAGCATATTTAAGATCTGGACTTGATGTAAATTTTGTAATTTCAAAAATTTTTCCATCAGATTCAAATGTTGAGCCATTATATAGTACTTGAGAGTAATCAGCGTCCAGCATGGATTCAATTGCATAAACACTGTTATTGAATGTTGTAAATAATCCCCTATCATCAGTGAAAGATTCAGGTTCTGTAATCCATTCAATTGTTTTATAGACTGGTCTAAATGAAGAGTTTCTAGTTTGTTCAAAACCAATGACATTTGTGGGAACATTTTCTTCATAATGACTGTATTTGTATAATTCAGTGAGTTTTTCGCTTTGCTTTAATTGTAGACTTAAGGATTGCAGGTGTATGATAGAGGATAGTAACAGAATTGAACCGTATATCAGGGCAGTGATGACAATTCCAAATAAGAGAAGTAGCTGGATTTTAAAATTAGTGCATTTTCCAGTCAAGTAATGAGATTCATGTTCTTCGTTATGGTGAAGTTTGAAATCAGTATAAAAGTTTGGGTATTTGTGACATTGTGGTTTTGGTTCACTTATTTTAGAGCCTAGTGAGCTCGGTGAATCACTCATTTACTGTGAAAGCGTTTAATTAGAACAATTGAATGGTACCAAAATGTTGTAGTTGTTCGCTGTTTTATTGGTAAGAGTGTTTAGTGGAATAAACTATCAGTAAATTAGTTAACTTCTATTCGATTACATGTATTCGCGATTATTTTGATAAGAATTCATACAATAAAGTTGAATTTGAAGAACTATTCTTTGCAGTTATTGAAATGGTACTTCGATACGAGTTTAATTAGGTTGAAACTTAACGCTGTGAAAGAAGCGCGTAACTGGTTACTAGTATGATCATCGTGATGAAATTAATTATCAATATTAAGTTTTACGTCTAAAATTACTTATAATCACGGGATCCAGTACTGTCACCTGTGTATAAATTCATACCTCAAAACTTAGAAGTTAAAAATAAAACTCAGTTGATCATGAGCTGTAAAAAGTGCATCAATATTACGATTACGAAGCTGAATTTTACAGTTTTTCGAGTCTTCTGTCTGGTGGGGACTCTCTAGTCTCCAGACTCTCGATTCTCCAGAGTCCAGACTCAGTTGATTTGGTGACCCCGTGCACCGTAACTGGGGTTAAGTTATTTTCTCATGTTACCCTCCCAATTAAAGTCGCGAATTTTCAAATCAAGGGGCGTGCCCATCGCAAAATTTTCACTCTTCTCTCTTTCTTATAAGTTTGTCACAAAAGTTGAATTCAAAGTTTTAAACACTTATTAAGACTGATCAACTAACATTAACAATTGCTAATATTCATCAAACAAAGTGCCCAGCTCTAAGTTACCAGGTGTTTTAATCATGTCTATTGATCCAAATCATAATCAGAACGCTTCCTCAGCTGCTGCTAGTGCTTTACAAGCTGTAGGTATTGTTCAACAAGCCAATAATACTTTGCAACAACAACAACAGCAACTTAACCATCATCAAAATCAATTGGACTCAGCTCATTATGCTCAGCAGCAACTTGCACAAAACCAATTCTATCAACAACAGTTACAACAACAACAGTTACAACAACAACATCAACAACAACAATTATTAAATGCCGTTCAACAACAAAATTTCGCTCAACAATTGGTTCAAAGTTTACCTCAGAACTCTCTTAACCTTGATGGGGTTGCATCTTTTCAACCATCTCCACCTCAAAGAGAATTCAATTCAAGAGAGGAATTGATGGACTATATTCGTAAATATGCAAGACAAAATGGTTTTGGTATTGTTATTTCTCATTCCAATACAAAGGCTATTTATTTAACCTGTGAATTGGGTGGTAATTATAGGAATAAAAGAAATTTAAATGATAAAGAAAGAAAGAGAAAATTAACAACAAGAAAAATAAATTGTCCATTTGCCATGGTTGCAAATTGTAAAAAAGATGATGATGAGGAGGATTCAAAATGGTTACTGAGAATCACATCGAATGAACATAATCATGAAAAATTAAACTTGATTGAATCTTTCCCTAGTTTAAGAAGAAGATCAGCTGATATTAATAGAGAAATTAGGGAATTGTATTTGAAAGGTCATAAACCAATCACTATTGAAAAGTTGTTGAAAGAGAAATTCAAAGAAATATTAATAAACAGAGAAGATATTTATAATGAAACAAGAAAGATGAAAAGAGAAGAAAGACTGAAAAATAGTTTCCCTTCAATTTCAAATGAGTTACAGGATAATCAAGATCAACCTGACGTATTTGATCAAAATCTACCTGGTTTGTTACAAGTTAATGATTTACAGTTTGTTCCTTCATTAAATGATGATTCTGTTAATTCAAATGATCAGGATCAACAACATCAATCAGAACAAGTCGTTGATCCTTCTCAACAATCTCCTCAACAGTTACAAAATCAAATCAATCAAGCTCAGTATAATTTACAACAAGTTAATCAAGCAATCGCGAATGCTCAACAACATCCATTGAAACAAGAGTCTAATTCTTTAAATAATATCGATATTAATTTAGTTAAACACCAGGGTTTAATGGGTTGATAATGATGGATTCTTGACTTAATTTGAACTATTTTTTTGTTGTGTTAGTATGGTGAGGTTATCATTTCTGTTTCCTTCTTCTTATTGTTTTATTACTATTTTTGTTGTTGTTATTTTCATTTTTGTATTATTGTGGTATGTTCTTTTCCGATTTTTTTGAAGTATTAAAAGGAAAAGAATGTATTTGGCGTCTTTTAAAATTAATTTATATATTTTTTTTATATCGTGGGTGATTTATGTTCTTTCTTTCCTTCAAGATCTTCTTTATTTTTTTGTTTAATAATTATTATTTTTTTAGTTTTTATCGATCTGTATTAATGTAAAAAGCAATATCAAGATGCCTGGTTAACTACAGCAAATATGTCTAAAAGTACGGATGCATTCATTAATATTACTTTAACATAATCAACAAAAAAAGCTATAAATATAATAAACGAATAACAAAAACATTAAAAAAAAAATTATCATAAGTAATGGAGAACCAATTAATGAAAAATAAGATCTAATAAGGTTGAAACAGAAACAAAACAAAATCAAGAACAAACAAAAACTAAACTAACTAACTAAAATATGTCCCTATCTTTTGAACCCATCCAATCCAAACTCTAATTCTTGTTCTAGATCTCCCAAAGTACGCATACCATTACTGTTATATTGAATATTTTCTTGTGGTCTTGGTGGTAGATCTTGAGTGAATTCATTTTGCTGCGGAATACCTAATTGAACTCCAGATTCATATAATTGTTGTTGTTGTTGTTCATATTGTTGTTGTTGTTGTTGCTGTTGTTGTTGTTGTTGCTGTTGTTGTTGTTGTTGCTGTAGCTGGTGTTGTTGTTCAAAATGTCGTTGAATTTCTCTTTGTTCTTGTTCTTGTTGATACTGTTGTTGTTTTTGTAATTCAGAATTATTATTTTGATTTGATAAATCTAACTGTTGTTCTTCTATTGGTCTTCTTACAAATTCTCTAAAACTTGCAACTTCATCTAATATCATTTGTCTCATTGTTTCTAAATCATCAACTTCTTCAAATGTAAATTCAAATTTTGAGCTACAATTTGGTTCATCTGTTGGATCATGCCAAACTTTTAGATATGGGTGTTCCAAAGCTTGTTCAACTGTAATTCTTTCTTCAGGGTCCAGGCATAACATTCTATCTAATAAATCTAAGGCATCTGGGTTTGCATCTGGATATAATCTAACAAAAGGAACCTTAGGCATATAAGGTAAAGATCTAACATAATTTTGAGCTCTTTGTGATCCAATTCTTGTTAAAGTTTCTTCAGGTGGTGTACCAATAATATGTAATATTTGATTCAATTGGTCAACGTAATCTTTACCTTTAAAGATAGGTTTACTACCCAACAATTCAGCTAAAATACAACCAACTGACCACACATCGATTGCTTTTGTATAACTTTGGAAACTCAACATAATTTCTGGAGCTCTGTACCATCTTGTAGCGACGTATTCAGTTAAAAATCCAGCATTTTTCTCAGGAATTGATGAATAACCTCTAGCTAGACCAAAGTCACAAATTTTCAATTCACAATCTGCATTAACTAATAAATTACCTGGTTTTAAATCTCTATGTAACACATCGGCACTATGAATATATTTTAAACCACAAAGTATTTGATAGATAAAACTTTGATAATGAGCATCAGTTAATGGTTGTCCTGATCTGATGATTTGATGCATATCACACTCCATCAATTCTTCATAAAGATAAACTTCATTGAATTTTTGTTTATTAACAATATCTAAATCATATAAACACGTAATATTTTTATGGCCTCTGAAATGTCTTAATAGTTTCAATTCTCTAAGTGCCCTTTTACATAGGATCTTCTTACTGAAGATGTTTGTGACTTTCTTGATAGCAACGTTGACATCTGGAGTTTCAGAATACCTTGCAGAACAAACGATACCATAGGCCCCATGGCCCAGTTCTTTTATTATTTGGAAACGTTTATCGATGGTGAACTCTTGATGGAACACATTGAATGTTTGACGTTCTGGCTCAGCCATTTTTTCAAAGACTTTGAGGTTGATTGGGTGGTTGATTATTGAAGAAAAGGTTGAAAAGAAGTTAAAACGTTAAAACCCAATACTTTGTGATATTTTTGTTGTTTTTTTTTTTGTACACCAAAATCCAAACCAGCTAAAAATAGTTGAAAAGTAAATTGAATAGACTCTTTGAAAAAAAAAATACGAATTGAATTGTTACTGAAACTTGAAAGAGAAATTGATTGAAGAAAGAATTGAATGAATATTTTGACTATTTAAATGATTTAGTATTTACGCTTTTATCAAAAATTTAGTTCTATTTTTAACACCACTTTGTGTATCGGTTTTATCATGCATACCACAAAAAACTTTTATAGTGGTTTTTTTACAATTTTTTAGTGACTGTTTTATTTATTAATAACTCTCTAACTTCTTATAGAAATCCTTCACTTTTTCATGTGCATGGATTTTAGAATTTTTGAAATTTATAACTTGCAATCTATCTCTGGATGTAGCTCTTGATAATGCCGTATAAACTTGACCTGCTTCGAAAATCTTTGTTAAATCGACTTTTACTCTGTCTAATGTTTGACCTTGCGATTTATGAATTGACAATGCCCATGACAACAACAACGGTAATTGAGATCTATTTAGATTATCCTTTTCTTTGTCATTACCAACAGAAAAATCGTCTCTGGTGACAAGGACAAATTCAGATCTACCATCATTCATAAATCTAACAACTGGAAACAATTCTTCCTCGTCTTGCAAAATAAAATCTGCTATTTTCAAAAGTTCAGTTGTGTCCATTGAGGTTTTATTTGCATAATCTTCAAATTCTTTTGGAATTGTTTCATTGTTATAACAATTAGAAAACATTTTAAAATGATGAGAAATGTTATCATCATCACCACGAGCAGTTGATAACACCCTATTATATGCACTTGATGATATAAAGGCGACAATTTTACCAACAGAACCATTGACTAAAGTTTCAGATTTATTCTTTAACATCATAACGCTTGCACCTTCTTTCAATACTAAGACTTTTGGAGCCATTGTGTTATCTAACAGATAAAGCTGTTTTGCATCACCTGAATCAATTGCGTTAAACACCATTTCTTTACCAGTTAAAGAGTTCAAAGTTCTTCTATTTGAATTTTCAACTTCATATCTTGTTGGGAATAGTTCTGTTGGTGCAATTCCATCTTCATAAAAGACCTCTCTTCCCAATTTTTGAAATTCCTGAGCCATTTCATCATTAACGTTTGCAACTCTTAAATTATTTAACAAATTTGCAAAAACAGGATCCTTCTGTCTGAAAACTTGTTTCAATAATATGGTTTTCTTGATAACTCTAGACCATGTTTGAGCTTCAAAACAAAATTTAACTGGTGGTCCATCTCTTGATGGAACTGGAGGTAATTGGAAAAAATCACCAGTTAGAACGATTTGAATACCACCAAACGGCACTTCGGAATATCTAATTCTTCTTGCAACATATTCAATCTTATCAAAGAATGAACCATCTAACATTGAAATTTCATCAATAATTAAAACTTTTAACCTTTTCCATTGTTCTTTGACTTCCTCTTTTTTACTAACCATTTTGTATAAACTTTCAGCGTTTTGTTTGGCAAGACCAACCCCTGCAAATTTGTTGATTGTGATACCTCCAATATTACATGCAGCTAAACCAGTGGAAGCAGTAACGCCAACAGCCTTACTTCCATGTTTCATTTTTAATCTTTCAACTAATTCTCTTAAAATAACCGATTTACCTGTACCAGCACTACCAGTGAAAAAAATACTTTGACCTTCTTTAACAACAAGATCAACAACTTTTCTCTGTTCATCGCTTAATTCAAATTCTGAATTAATTTTAGCATAAAATGGTTTAATTGATTTATCATCTGGTGTGTTAATCCGCGGATTCTTTTTTGAGATTCTCTTGGAGTTGATAGGTAACCCCCATGGATTGGATCTTCTATTATCTGATGCTTGAGATGAGCTAACTTGTGATAGAATTCTTTTATTTTGATTATTTAATCTGTCTAAATTTCCCTTATCTTCAGTTAATCTTTCTAATTTGCTTTTTGTTTCAGTCCTTGATAAAGATGGAGAGTGAGAAAAAGGGGCAGTCAGAAAGCTTCCAATCGGCTTTGAATTCTTCAAATTTGTCGGTTTTTTAGCATCTCTAAATAAATCAACATCTGCATCATCTCCTTTAAATTCATTATTATTGATGTTTCTACTGAGTGAAGACGTTTGGGAGACCAGACTTATAGGTCTCGATTGTGAGTTATTTCTTGAAAAAACCCTTGAAGAGCTTTTAGCTTCAGTTGTACTTATTTCAATCAGGTCGTCATCATCATCATCATCAATATTAATAATTTCATATTTGGATCCAGTTAAACTGGTGCGTTGGCTTCTTTCAAGTATCTTTTTCGCGTCTTTTGTATTAGCTCTGTTGATCTGTGATTCTGATTTGGGATTTAAAGGGTTTGATTTGAATGTTAACTCAACAGTTGAGTTTGATCTTTTATTTGATGCAAACATGTTTAAAGTTGCCTGATTTGACGCTAATTTCGTTCTTTTCAGAGGGGGAGTTTTCAGTTTGAAAAAACTATTTTGTGTTCTCTTATGCTGCCCATCCTGACTTTCAGAACCGAACATTCTGCTTTTGTCAAACTGAGTATTATAAATGAGTTTCTTTGTTTTAGTTTTTTTTGTTTTGGTTTTTCCTTGATATTTTTTTACGCGATTTGTTTACACAATTTTATCAATCATCTTCATTCCAGGTATACTCGCTCTCAGCCCTCAGTTGCTCTCCCTTGACGAAGAATATGAAAGGAAACGGAATCATTAAACACATAAGCAAGGCGATCAGTAGTCCAGAGTAATTGACACCTAGTTTACTTTCGTACATCTGTATAGCAAATAATGGGAAAATGCCAGACATGTAACTTCTAACTAGTGAGTTACAGCTCATTGCCGTGGCACTAAACTTCCTATACGCGTCCCCAGTGTATCCAAATACTCCTTGGAATATAAACCCAACACCTGCCCCGAATATTCCACTACCAATCACAGGACCAATCCAATGTAAATTTGGATACGCAGTGAATGCGAATATGAATAATCCAATGGGTGCAACAAAGGCACCAATCATGACTGGATACAATCGATATTCAGGTTTTGATCTCCCTAGCTTCTCACACTTTTTATTATATAAACTTTGGAAAAATGGTGAAGTTGAACCACCAATAAGCATACCAACTAATAAACCTAAGAATGATAAACCTTGAGAAGTTGGTTTAAAATTGAAAACATTACCAAATATGAATGGGAAAGCAACAAAATACATGTATATAATGGCCAATGCTAATCCAGTATAAAAACACAAAACAATAGTCATCTTGTCATGAGTTAATAACATCAATGGTCTCTTTGGGGCAGTTAAGCAAGTTATTATAACTGATTTCTCAGATCTCATTATTTCCAAATTCGCACAATACCTATCATCTTTTGTCTCTATTCTTACTCTTTTGGCCTTTTTGATCAATAGAACAGGTACGTAAGTTTCAGGAATAAACAAGATTATCAAGAGCAACATAAATCCACTAAACATTAACATCACATAAAAAACCCATCTCCAGTATAGATGATCATTAATGAACGCACTCACAATAGGACCTAATGCAGGTCCACAAAATGGTGCTAAACTGAAGAAGCACATAGGAACACCAATCTCTTTTTTCTTGAAAATGTCAGTAAATGTACCACCTGCAACTGATAAGAATGCACTACCAAAGAATCCAGATAGAAATCTGCCAAATCGTAAAGCCCCAAAATTAGACGAAAATGCAGTTAAGAGCTCAAAACAAGAACATAGTGATAAACTAAAGATATATGTCAATTTCCTCCCATAAAATTCAGATATTGGACCTAAAAATAATGGACCAGTTCCTAAGCCAAATATGTATAACGATATACCTAAAACGGTGACTTCTCTTGAGACGTCGAAATGTGCCATGATGTTACTTGCAGCCATACTCCAGACAGAAGAGAGCATGGTCACACAAACTGAAGTGACGGCCAGTATTAGCGTAATTACCCATTTTTGAGCGAATGACATTGACTCATTGGTATTTTCTGAATCATCACCATTGAAAACAACTTCGAATTCCTTTTCATTCGAGACGTGTGTGGAGTATCTTGACAATGACTCAACGTCTACCTGATCTGGTTGTAGAGAGTACGTATCATCTTCCATTATAGCTCTCTGTGTGTCCCACTTGATATAAATCCTTTTACATAAGATGATCTCCTTCTAGAGATCAGTGACATTTACTGACTAATTTCTGAACCCGCTACCAGCGACCCGCCTAGAATACTCAGATCTTAGTTTTTTACATCCCCAGAAAATACTGTTTCAACCACATTTCAGAGAATTACCTTCAATTCTGTACAGCCGCCATGTTCAATAGAGCCCACCATGCCGTCAGCTCAGGACACTTGGGGCTAGGGTCAGCTATATCTCGATTGGATCGATCCTTTGTGCAGAGAAAATGGGTTAAAGAACTGTCGCTATCAGTGTCAAATTATTCAATTCAACCAATGAATTTAACACATCCCATCGTCCCTATTATCAATGTCAATACGTCAAACACATACTTTCCAATACTTCCAGAATTCATGATTGTTAATAAACCAACAATGGCTTCAATCAACAAATCACATGTTGTTGTGGAGAAGAAGCTTAAGAAGAAACGTACCCCTGTGATGAAGAGTCCAGGCGTATTGAAGTCGAAATTAAAAACGGTTAGCGATCCACATTATAGGCTATACTTGATCTTGCAAGAGAATAAGCCATTGAGTACAGATCATGGGTTGATTGAAATGATGTTGAAGAACTCATTTAATAAAAGTATTTATGAAATTTATAAAAATCATTTATCAATCAATACGATTATTGAAATATGTGAATTTTATACATCCCAGAAGAACTTTAGAGGTATTGCTAAGATTCTGCTGTTTTTATATAAAAATGAAATCGATGCTGGGAAGTTCAATGAAGTGATTTATCAAACCTTGAAGAATGAGCATGATTCATTTTTTAGTCTTAATGACATCCTAACAGAATTATATATAATTCTTTATAATGACACTGAATTCGTAAAAGCACTTCAACATTTAAAGACTCATGATTCAAGTTTGTCAATTAATGAAATACTACAAAATATCAAAAAGGAATTGGATATTCCAAAATTAGATGTTTTAAAGTTGAAGGAGTTCGTTAAAGATCCAAATTTATCTCCAAATGTTACGCTTGCCATAATCTTGAAGATGATATCATGTAATGAAATCAATGAAGCATTTTCAATACTCATTACCAAAAAAATTTATTTATGTAATGGTTTTTTTTATAGAATCTTGAAAACTTATCCAGAAACTGACATCACTCCAATAATTGAATTAATACCCACTTATTTGAAAAATTATCCATTTCAAAAAATTGAATCACTATTTAGTGAAAAACTGCTTAGTTCAAAACAATCTAAACAATTTTTAAATGCATTGGATTCAACAATGACAGGATCAGTTTTTTTAAAAAATCAACAACTTTATAACTTAATAAAATCAAATAGAATGAAATCGGGTTTTAATTTCATATTAGAAAATTCCAAAATCGTTGATCATGTGTTTGATTTGAAGTTGATAAGTATCATTGCACTTTCATCAGTTAATATCACAAATTTCAACGATATTTATGAGTGCTTATCAGAACAATCAAGGACCGAATTTATTGATTATTGTATAAAAGTGATTACAGTTGATAAATCATTAACAGATGAACTACGGTTTGAAAAGTTTATGAAATTGGTGAGTAGTGAGGTCATATTTGAATCAACTCATGTTGATAAATTGAGTAAACTTTTGATCAAATTCAATGACTCCCAAAAAATCAAAACTATCAGTTTAATTAAATTCGGTCTAGATTTTAATTACAAACCGATTTTATATCATTTTAAAAGCAAAATAGCAAAAGAAACAATAGTTTCTTTGTTTATGCAATCTAAAATTGATGTGAAGTCATTATGTTACCTCCTAATTTACAAATTCATAAAACATCCAAATATAATAATCTCAATATTGAAACAATTTACACATCATGAACAATATAATCAAATGAATGTTTTAATCACTAAGCTGTTGATTAGTAACGGGAAGATGGGAACTTCTGAATACATCCAAACCACAATTTTAAATTCTAGAGCCATCACAGCAATTCTAGAATGTAAATTACTTTCAAGAGATTATCAAGACATTAACTTGAATAAATTTATCAAAGTTATAACGCCCATACAATTAACTTATCTTAATAAGTTACAAAGATTGATGAATTATGAAGATTTTTCATTAACGCATAAAGATAAAAAAGAATTAAGAACTTTATTTCAATCTGGTGAGATTAATAATAAACTGTTGTCAATTGAAATATTAAGAAACTTAGTTCATAACATTAGATTAAGAAACGGTTCAAGATTGAAGGAAACTGAAAGGTTAGTATTTTTTAAAACCATGTGTGGTGTTAGTGGAGTACCTGATTGTGTTATTAGAGATATTCTTGGAGGTGAGTACAAGAGTCCACTTGTAGTTTACTAACTATTATTTATTTATTTATTACACTATCTAGTATCTACTCATTGCTTATTTATTTATTTATTTATTTATTTATTTATTTATTTATTTATTTATTTATTTATTTATTTATTTATTTATTTATTTATTTATTTATTTATTTA